>JARDYJ010000002.1:100956032-101423532 GCA_029215755.1 Spea hammondii | reverse complement strand
AGTGAAGCCCTGCTTCCACAAGTTCTCTTTTTATCTCCAGGCAGAGGAACAGTGTTTCTCGCCCAGTTCCCTCCAACTAAGGATGCCTGTGGCTAGTCCTGCCTCTACATATGTCTAGCTCTTGCCTTACACACAGCTAGCCCTGCCCAAACCAAAGTGACGCCTACAGAAGAGGGAGAGTTCTGGGTAGCATAGCTTGGGAAATTCCTACAACTTTTTTGTAGAAAAACCAATAACCAATAAAAGGTAATGACTATGAAATGTGTCTTTGATCTTTGAAAGCATGGCTGTTTGTTTTGATCAGATTTGCAAAGGCCCTTCTTCTCCAACCTCTAGTGGAAGGCCAGTAGGTCACCTGTAGCCCTAAGCAGCTGCCAAACTTAGTATAAAGCATTGTTTATTATAACCTTGTACGAAGCTGCATATGATACTAAACATGCATATTCAAGTATGGCGGTATAAGTACTTACTGGGGTCTGATTTTGAAAATGTGTCTTTATCCAGCAGATTCCTGGGGAAATAAAGAGTTGGTAAACATCTTATATTGAACTCATTTTAGACATTTTATGTCTGCACTAACATTACCAAGTCATAATCGAAATCCACATTATACCCTCAGAAATTGGATTCCCTTTCCTTAAAAGATATTCACACTACCTGATTAATGAAAGGTGCTCTGAGGTGCTGAATGTCTATTATTTTAAAACAACAGCAGTACCTAAAGGGGAAATAATGGCAAGCATTTTGTACTAGGGTAGCACAGGTCAGACCTCATAAATCCATCGCAGTAAATCCTCATAAATGCATAACTGTAAAAAATGGTTAAATCCGACAGCTTCACATAACCAGCTGTGCTTTAAATAACCAGATACCCTTAAAGCGTACAATAAAGCGCATATGATGGCTGGAGTTACTCTTTAATTACCTTAATTTGACCTATTTAACATTGCAGTAGAATATCAAAGTCTACGTTTAGGATTCATAGAATTGAATGCAGATAACTGAACAATATTTTATTGCACTAAATTATATAGCCAGAAGAGAGTGCTTGTGCTTTCAGGCATTCCATTGGATATGCAAGCAGATATGGTTTTAGAAAACGGATCTATTTAAAATCAATATAATTTAACCTCTTCAAGTTAATTATTTCTGCCAAAAACTCTTTTTTACGGCATCTGTGCACCCTACAGTACAGCAGTTTGCATAAAAGTGTAATAACGTCACTGGGAGATGAACATCTTCAGAGACAGGCTAAAATTATTGGAGCTACAGTATCTCACAAAAGTTAGTACATCACTCACATTTTTGTAAATATTTTATTATATCTTTTACTCTGACAACAGTGAATAAATTACACTCTGGTACAATTTAAAGTAGTGAGTGTACAGCCTGTATAACAGTGTTAATGTGGTTTTCCCATCAAAATAACTCAACACACAACCATTAATGTCTAAACCTTGGCAACAAAAGTGAGTTCACCCCTAAGTGGAAATGTACAAATTGGGCCCAATTAGCCATTTCCCCTCCCCGGTGTCATGTGACTTGTTAGTGTTACAAGGTCTCAGGTGTGAATGGGGAGCAGGTGTGTTAAATTTGGTGTTATGGCTCTCACACTCTCTCATACTGGTCACTGGAAGTTCAACATGGCACCTCATGGCAAAGAACTCTCTGAGGATCTGAAAAAAAGAATTGTTGCTCTACATAAAGATGGCCTAGGCCATAAGAAGATTGCTAAGACCCTGAAACTGAGCTGCAGCACGGTGGGCAAGACTATACAGCAGTTTCACAGGACAGGTTCCACTTTCAACAGGCCTCGCCATGATCGACTCAAGAAGTTGAGTGCATGTGCTCAGCATCATATCCAGAGGTTGTCTTTGGGAAATAGACGTATGAGTGCTGCCAGCATTGCTGCAGAGGTTGAAGGGGTGGGGTGTCAGCCTGTCAATGCTCAGATTACACGTTGCACACTGCATCAAATTGGTCTGCATGGCTGTCGTCCCAGAAGGAAGCTTCTTCTAAGGATGATTCACAAGCAAGCCTGCAGACAGTGTGCTGAAGACACCTAAGGACATAGATCACTGGAACCATGTCCTGTGGTCCGATGAGATCAAGATAAACTTATTTGGTTCAGATGTTGTCAAGCGTGTGTGGCTGCAACCAGAGTACAAAGACAAGTGTGTCTTGCCTACTGTCAAGCATGGTGGTGGGAGTGTCTTGGTCTGGGCCTGCATGATTGCTGCCGGCATGGGGGAGCTACAGTTCATTGAGGGAACCATGAATGCCAACATGTACTGTGACATACTGAAGCAGAGCATGATCCCCTCCCTTCGGAGACTGGGCCGTGGGGCAGTATTCCAACATGATAACGACACCAAACACACCTCCAAGACCACCACTGCCTTGCTAAAGAAGCTAAGGGTAAAGGTGATGGACTGACCAAGCATGTCCCCAGACCTCAACCCTATTGAGCATCTGTGGGGCAACTTCAAACAGAAGGTGGGGGACCGCAAGGTTTCTAACATCCACCAGCTCTGTGATGTCGTCATGGAAGAGTGGAAGAGGACTCCAGAGGCAACCTGTGAAACACTGGTGAACTCCATGCCCAAGAGGGTTAAGGCACTGCTGGAAAATAATGGTGGCCACACAAAATATTGACACTTTGGGCACAATGTGGACATTTCCACTAAGTAGTGTACTCACTTTTGTTGCCAAGGTTTAGACATTAATGGCTGTGTGTTGAGTTATTTTGATGGCAAAACCAAATTTGCACTGTTATCCAGGCTGTACACTCACTACTTTAAATTGTAGCAGAGTGTAATTTCTTCACTGTTGTCACAGTAAAAGATATAATAAAATATTTACAAACATGTGGTGTACTCACTTTTGTGAGATACTGTAGCTCCAATAATTTTAGCCTGTCTCTGAAGATGTTCATTTCCCAGTGACATTATTACAGTTTTATGCAAACTGCTGTACTGTAGGGTGCACAGATGCCGTAAAAAAAGAGTTTTGGGCAGAAATGATTACCTGGAAGAGGTTAAATTTTATTGATTTCTAGATTTTTAGATCAGTTTTCTAAAACTATATCTGCTTGCATATCCATTGGGATGCAAAAATGTGAGGGGTGTACTCACTTTTGTGAGATACTGTACCTGTAAACAAGTTAACAATTGAAGAATGTCCTGAATAATAGCAACTACGTTGTTTTGTTGTATGTGAGGGGTTCATTCTAGCAAGTCCAAAAAGATGAGCCTTGATTTACATCAAAATATATATAACAAATAACATGTAAATGTGTGATTTATCTAATTCTCATAAATTGCCATATATATTTAAATACTTTAAACAAGGGCTTGACAAATTTGTTGTGAATCTAGGCGCCAGCTAAAAAAGTTAGGAGCCAGGATTTTTTTTTAAACTAACAGTTGGTTAGGAGTGATCTGATAATTATCAGCCCACTTACTAAACTCACAGCATTTGACCTGGAAGCACCCTGGACTTTTGTTGTTTTTTTTATAATTTTTTTTTTTAACGCTTTCAATGCTGATGTTCCATTGGACACAGCATTGACTGATATTTAGTCCCCACAAGCTTGTGGGGACAAATGTTAACCCCTGCATTGCCACAAATGTGTTATACACAATTGTGGAATTGAAGGGGTTAACGCTGCACTGTCGCTCTCATGGAGCGATCAGGCAGCAGGGGGGTGTTGGGGCTGGTCTCCACACTCATGTGGAGACCAAAAAACCCTCTCCCCCTGGCCCTGAAGCTGCCTCTGACAGCTGGGACGCAATTGCTGGTCTATAGACCAGCCATTGCAGGGGGAGTCTCTTTGATGACTCCTGTAGGCTTCCATGCCTACAGGAGTCATCACAGGGCTTGTGGGGGCTCGTTTTTGCTGTTGCTGGCCTGCAAAACAGGAATTAACCCCTAAAATGGCATTGAAGGGGTTAACGCTGCACTTTCGCTCTCATGGAGCGATCAGGCAGCAGGGGGGTGTTGTGTCAGGTACCCACACTTGTGTGGGGACCCAATCAACACTCAACCCCCTTTCCTGAAGCTGCCTGTGGCAGCTGAAAACGCGATTTCAGGTTTTCCCGCAATCGTGGTTTCAGCCTACAGAATCACTCCGTGGGAGTGATCTCAGGCTCGGGGGCGGGCTCAGAGTGGCTGTGCTGTCTGCCCAGACTCCTGGGCAGACAGCAGCAGCAGCGCCCCCCCCGCGATCACAGGCTGTCAAACACCTAGGTGCCAGGACTAAATTCTGAGTCGCCATGGCGACCTGACGCCTGGGATTTCTCGAGCCCTGCTTTAAACAGAACGCAATAAGGTTTGATTCATTCTGTAAACTAGGAATGCCAACCTGGCATTTTAGGAGTCCAAAGCAGGACACTTTGGAGGTGGGGCCCGGACAGGAGCATCCGTACCTATCCAGCCTATCTGCAAAGCTGAAGACCAGTATATGACATTATATTGCGGCCCTCTTGAAACATACATTACAAGGTTGTCTTTTGTGAACTGTGATTGAGGTCTGTCCTTGCTGAATTTCCCCCAAACTGACCCATGATCCCCACAAAAGCAGGACAGTGCCTGAAAATCGAGAGTGTCCCACTAAAAATAGACACTTGCGAGGTATCTAATAAGGGGCCTGGAGGTTAGATGAGTGGGATTGCATTTGACGTTTTTTAAATGTTTTAAAGATTCATATAGCAGTAATATACAACAGAAAGCGAAGTCATATAAAGCACATCTGAAAAAAAACATTGTTGTCAAGCCCCATTTCCTATTCTTGTGTGTTAACACAGATAACACAATCTGACTTTCCTATCTTCCAATCAAAAAACATGTGAACAAACTTAAGGTAGAAATGTATATGTATTATTGTTTGTTGGTAAAACTTGATGGCATACTTTTGGATAAGGTGTAAAAAAGGAAATGAAAATAAACATTAAGACGAATGCTTATCTGGGCAATGTAAAACAATGTGTGCACAAAAAATCTGTGAACAAAAAAAAAGCAGGGCACAAAGTAAACAAAACAAAAAAGTGGACAGTCAAATCCTAGTATGCATTAATGAAGAAAGCCGAAGACTGGTATTTGTCCTGAATATTTAGCCTGTAAAGTATAGAAATAGTTACAATTTAAATGAACCCAGTTATTATTAGGCCAAATATACGGTAATAGTAATAGATTTCCTTGTTTGAAATCGGTAAAGGGTTAACAATTATGTCTTATAGAACTTACATATATACTGTCATGCACAGTATACTATTTTTTTCTTAAATCCTGTAAGTTTATGTTGACATATTTAGCGTACACCATTAAAAGAGTTAAATGACCGTAATCATTTTAGATTATATGGTGACACTGTTTCAAATAAGACACCACACGAAAAGGGTGCTCTCTTGTATGGAGTTAAAGTCGGAAAATTCTCATCTAACTAATTACAATAATTACTGCCTAACCCGGGATATTGCAATATAGCTAAATCTAACAGGTGTCTTTGTTCATTTGCTTGCATTTAATTGAGTTGGATAATAAGGTGTAAAATTAAAATAGCAATGCTTAAAAAAATAAAGACATACAGCCCCCTGATAACAAAATCAACTTTCTGCCCAATTTCAGAGATTTTTTTGACCCAGCTCTAGTGGTAATTTAATAATGGTCTAGCCCAACGGCAGAGGAACTTGTGAGAATAGTTCCACCATGGAATAAAGCCTCAAATGATTAGCCAGAATATATGCAGAGCTATGGCATAGGACCATCCAGTGCTACGTCCATGGCATATGATCTACAAGAACCAAGGCTTGTAAAGCAATGCTGTTGACCAACATAATGTGATTTATTATTGCCACGCAACCCCAAAAGGTCAGAATGGAGGGTAAGGAAGCGGTAGTGACAGCACACCTTGTGGGCCTCTTTACTTCATTTAGGGATAAGGGTGAACATAAAGAACTATGGCAGAACATACCGTAATTTGGACACACTATTATCTTCTTCCTGTCTTTCAAACATGAAACATGGGAATCAATTACTGTATTTTATGGATACAATATATGCTAATACATCTGTTTTTTGCCCATGACACTCCACTGAGACTGCCCTTACTAAAGTTACTAATGACCTACTCACTGCTAAATCCAAGGGTCACAGCTCCATGCTTATCCTACTGGACCTTTCTGCTGCTTTCAACACTTTTCTCCTTCAAACTCTTCATGCTCTTGGTTTTCGTGACACTGTTCTCTCCTGGTTCACTTCCTACCTCTCTGATCGTACCCTCAGTGTTTCCGTCTCCAGTAATACTTCCCCTCTCCCTCTTAGTAGGGGTCCCCCAAGGCTTAGTTCTAGGACCCCTTTTGTTATCTCTTTACACTTCCTCACTTGGCACACTAATCTCATCCTTTGGCTTTCAATACCACCTGTATGCTGATAACACCCAGATCTATCTATCCTCTCCTGATCTCTCTCCCTCTGTCTTAGATCACGTCACTAACTGCCTTGTGTCTGTCTCTACCTGGATGTCTGCACGTTTCCTGAAACTCAATATCTCCAAAACCAAACTTCTCATCTTCCATCCCTCCAATGCTAAGATTCCCTCATTAGTTTCCCTTAATGTTATTGGTGCTATGGTGGTCTTGGTGTCACCATTGACTCTGACCTCTCGTTCGCCCCCCACATTCAGTCTTTCTCTAAAAACTGCCGTCTCCATCTTATAAACATCCGTCCCTTCATAACACAGGATGCCACTAAGGCTCTTGTCCATGCCCTTATTATCTCCCACCTTGATTATTGTAACTCTGTCTTAGCCTTCACAGTGGTTCCCCTTCTTACATCTCCTCACTCATCTCTAAATACACTTTAGAGTCCCTCTGCTCATCCAATGATTTCTATCTATCCTCTCCTCTGATTTCTAGCTCTCATGCGCGCTTACAAGATTTCTTTCCCCCTGCCTTTGTTTTACTAGTACACAGATTAGAGGCTGCATGAAAGCTCTGAGAGTTTAACTGCTGAGCTGCATCTGCTTGGTGGCAATCAGCAGGTCGCATGATCAGAACCCAAATATGATAAGCTGCTATAGCAACAAGGACTGGCTATACTCTTTACATTTTCAGAGGTAGTGCTTCTTTGGTGGAAGCCCATTGCTTGTGCAGATTGCATAAATGTTCACCTTAGCTCGGTCAGATGGAAAGAGATGGGATGTCATTCCAAGGTGGATGGAACACTGATTGAACAAACTTAGCTCAGTTTGCTCAAGGTGGTGGTGGGGTAAAGCACAAAGTTTGGCTGGGTGCTGAATTTGCCAATGGTGGCATCTGAACTGTTTGTAATCCTGGAAGAGTGCGTTTAAATAGGGTCTGTAAAACCGGAGCAATTTGGTCCATACTGTGTTCTAGAGTTTCTATACGGGCTTTTGATAATCAATAGTCTCCTTTGTTATGCTCCGCGTCCAAGAATCAGAACCCTGGTGCATAGATCTTAACACAAACCAGAGTTGCCTATAAAAACTAGGTGGAGTTCTTCAACCTCCAGCCACCTTTCCCAGGATACAAGAGGCCAGAATAATCAGGATACAAGCTACATCGCAACAGGAGTGAAAATAAAACAAGGCATAGAGTGGATAAAAGTACACAGACTAGAGACCATACAAATGCAAGGCTGAACTGGATCTGTGAGTTTATATGGCCTGCTAACTATCAGAATTTAATATGACAAGTAGCTATGGCAACAGCTCCTTACATTCTAGGAAGGTGGAACCATGACAATAGGCCTATGAACCCCTAGAATTAGCGCCTATTTTCAGAGCAATTGTATCCAACCGTGTCAAGTAACATGCATCAGCAATGAATTCTTCTTCCTACATTAATAAATTGATGGCCCTGCCCCTTTCTTAGTTCCACTGGGTCAGCAAAATCTTCTGCTGCGGGGAATACTTATTTATATTATTATAAACATTATTCCACATTACCCTGAATATTTTTAACAGCAAGAAGCAAATAACAAAAGGGGATATGGGAACAGCAGAATTGCAGAATGTTGAAACTATAATGAAGCAGTATGTTGTCTAGAAACTAGTTACTTACACAACCCAGCCAAATTACAAAAGTTACCTCCCAGCTCTACTCTTTGACCAAATTTCAGTAAATATAGTCCCAAATTTGTAATGCTTTTACCCAATGCTATATGTAATCCGTCATGTTTATTGAGGTTCAATGCCGGAAAGCATAAAGGATATTCATAACTAGCAGAGTTCTCAACCAAGACCAATAACGGCTTTTCACAGAAGGCATGTATAATTATATGGGGGCAGGGTAATTGAAACGTAGCTGTGAAAAAATTAGCTTATATTGTATATCCAGACTGCAGAGAAAGGCAGAAACCAAGATGGCAAAAGAAGCGCTACCGTATAACCATTCTGGAATAATATCATTGCTCAATATCCCTGTCAGATGTCAAATGTGATAGAGATTCCTCATAAGGTTTATCACTATAATCTTTATTCTCCATATTCCATTCTGCAGTTCGAGTTAGCTTGGGTGTTAGAATTACAATTATATTTAGTGCATATAGTTGGAATATTGAGATCATGCTATTAGCTAGCATTGTCTCCTCCCCTGGCTCCCGGAATACTTGGAGCCTGGGGTAGGAGGCTTTACTGTGGGCCTTGCAGTTTTCAGTTTATGTATCAGAATTATTGATTCATTTTTATTTTCTATGGCCATTTTATTTATTATGTATTAAAATTATTATTATCTATTAAAAGTTATGTTTTAGAGATCACAATTTACTGACAACTTATTGGCTTGGGTTTAACCCCTTATGCATTTTTGGGGACACATGCTGTTATTATTCAGATGCATGATGGATGCAGCATGGAGGAAGATGCACACAACTCCTGCAGGTATATGGTGTGGGCAGGGACACAGGTAGGTTATTTGAGGGCACTGACAAGCTGTTTAGAGGCAACAATGTCACAGGCAGGCAGTTTAGGGGTAAAAGACAGGTTGTTTGGTGGCATTGACCAGTTGTTTGGCACAAAGATGGTGCAGGCAAGCTGTTTGGGGACACTGACAAGCTGTTTGGATACAAGATGGCACAGACAAGCTTTTGGGTACCAAACATGGCACAGTCAGTCTGTTTGGGGTAAAATATGGCACAAGAAGGTTATCTGGAGCACTGACAAGCTGTCTGGTGGCAAAGATGGCACAAACAAGCTGTTTGAGGGCACTGATAAGCTATTTGAGGACAAAAATGACATAGACAAGAAGGTTGGGGCAAAGGTGTCACATACAAGCTGTTTGGGGCACATGTGGCACAGACAAGCTGTTTGGCACTGTAGGACACGCTGCTTGGTGAAGTCGGGGGGCCCCAGGACAATTTTCGCACTGGGGCCCTGTGGTTTCTTGTTACACCCCTTGTATTGAAGATATGTCGCATTCATTGCGACTTCATGAAAGGAAAGAAAATACAGAGCTTTGAATAAATCAGGGCTACTGATCACATATCCAGTCCTTAGGGGCAGCAAACAGGCCACATCTTTGCATATCCCACCATATGTGAAGAAATATTTCAAGAAAGGATTCACAGTTCCTCCTTGCAGTCCTCAAGCACTTGAGTTGTGCAGCCCTGGTTTAGATTATGTTGTGAAAGTGGAGATGGTTATTTTTTCAAGTTTATTGTTGTATAAAATGAATAAAAATTATGTTTTTCTTATTTAAAAAAATTATAGTTTTATTTGTTTAATCTAATTTACACTATGTGGACGAAGGTATTGGGGCACCTGATCATTACACCAGCAGGGAGTTTTATGACACTGCATTCTAAATACACAGACATTAAAATGTAGTTGGTCCCCCTTTGCTATAACAGCTTCCACTCTTCTGTGAAGGCTTTTCCACAAGATTTTGGATTGTGGGAAACAGAGCATTTGTGTGGTTAAACAATGATGTGGGATGAGAACGCCTGGCTCGCAATCTCCGTTCCAGTTCATTCCAAAGGTGTTCGATAGGGTTAAGGTCAAAGCTCTGTCAAGGGCCAGTCAAGTTCTTCCAAAACCAACCTCATCCAACCACATCTTTATGGGCCTTGCTTTGTGCACTGCCATGCTGGAATAGAAAAGGGCCTTTCCAATAAAGTTGGAAGCATAGCATTGTCTAAAATGTCCTGGTATGCCGAAGCATGAAGATTTCCCTTCACTGGCAGTAAAGGGTCTAGCCCAACCCCTGAAAAGCAGCCCCATACCAGTATCCCTCCACCACCAAACTTGGCACCACTTAGCTCACTAACCACTGTTTCCACACATATGCACATAAGTCTGAACCCACAGCATTCCCTAAGCCAGTGCTTCATCTGATTGGACATAAGTACCTCAATTGTACACATCTCCTGAACGTAAAATATGTGGGGGCGGGGAAATGGGCAAATAAATATAGGACGATTTTGCAGAATTCTCCGTATATATGCAAGGATCACAAAAAAATGGGGCCAAACAGCTATCATATGCATTAAAGTGATGAATTTAATTGTACACAAATAGGGAAATAAACGAGGACCACAATACATGAGATATTATGATAAATTCATGTCACATTTGTATGCCTTTCATATCTTTCCTATGCGCCTACGAGTAGGGCTTTCACAAATCAATGTATACTGTACTGTTCAGTGTGCCACATATTCCCTTCGCTATTAACATTTTTATTATTATTGCACCAAAGAAGTACAATAATTAAAATGTGGTTTGATCTCCATAAATGCTTTCTGTAATCTGTTCTAAAAAAACCCACACAACTGCAATAATACCTAGTAACACGTGAGATGTGACTATTCAATGATAACATAGCATTGGAAAGGTTTTCTGCATGTTGGCAAGCATATACTTACAGAAACAAGTATATGACCTGACAGTTAACTTAAAGGTGCTGTGATATAACTTGACAACTTAGCACAGTGAAAGAACCGCTAATGTCAAATATTAAAATAAGTAGTATCTAAAAGAAAGCATTGAAAATAGCTGTTGGTCATTTTTGATAGACATTGAGCTGTGTTAATAATTTATACCAAAATAGAGAGAGCTGAGTTTTAGACATTCAGAAAGAGGGGATACCACTATATACATATGGAATTATCTACTTGATGTTGGGCCATATTTACAAATGGAATGGATTTATGTTCCAGCAGTCCTGGCCACAAATACCACTGCTGCCTCAACTCATTCTGTAAGACTCATCTCTTTACAGAAGTTTGGTAAATTCGGCGGCTCTTAATGTGACGTCCTCTCCCATATCCACCTATCTGAGGAGAAGACGTCGCCTAGCGCCATTTTGGCCTCACTTGAACTCGGGGCAATATGATCTTTTCAATCCTCCAATTGGAGGAGAGGACATCACTACAAGAGCCATCATTTTGCACTCACTTGAACTGAGGTCAAAATGGCAGCGCTTGCAGTAACATCCTCTGCCCCAATTGGAGGGATGGGGAAATGATGTCACAGCAAGCACCGCCATATTGCCCTCAGTTCAAGTGAGGGCAGAATGACAGTTTTTGCATTGAAGTTCTCTCCTGCCATTGGAAGTGGGCACCAGGCAAAGAATTAAAAATGACCCCAAATTTTCAGCCGAACTCAATGGGCAGGAAACAAAATGCTGCCTGAAAATGAATGGGCCAAAAAACAAACTGAAAAATTTGTCTGAATCGTTTTTGGCCTATTTGTACATGTCTACTGTATACATTTACCCAGCTGCTGCCACTTGTATAATTGACAGCCTGAAAGATAACCCAGGTATATCTGTATCTGTAGTATCCTGTGAAACTGGAAGGGGTGCAGTGAAAAATGCCCCCCCTACAGATCTTAAACACAGTCATTATAACACATACTTATATGCACTAACACTCACGAATAAACACTTACTGTAACATGACACATAGAGAGGGTGGCTGTGGGAGATGCCCTGGGTCAGGCCAAAGGATAGTATTAGGGAGGCTTATAGGATGTTTGAGGGTCGTGGCTTCGCTAGAATTAGCAATTTAGGCAAATGATCAGGCAGGGTGTCTGCTGGAACCTTAAGGACATGGCATTGTGGAAGCCCGTCATAGTGCCAGTGTCATGGCCTTTTAGGGACTGTGTCACAGCCTTTTAATGCACGCAGCCGGCATTTCTGGAACCTTAGGGCCCCTGCTCGATTACAGAAGAGGTACTGCTGGAAATGTATTTAGGGGTTGTGCATGTGGGGGACAATCTGCCAATTCTGACATGAGTGTTCGGGATGTAATGACTCACACCCCCTGTGTGTTTTATGAGCTTTTAGTTGACTTGGTTGGCCTGATTGGTGAGTGTTTATGTCAGTGGAGGAATTTAGCCTATTTAGGCCCTTTTTTGTTTTGGCACTTTTTGGGGCTTTCAGAGTAGGGAAGTTGGAAATAGGAGAGTTCACGGTAGTTTACAGTTTGAGGATTTACTGCTGGATGAGGAGTAGTAAAGGTTAAGGTTCGGGGTCTAAGACTCACCAGGCTCACTTTTTGATCCTGCAGGGTTTGCCAGGGAGCCCTTTGTACCCAACTAGGGCTGCTCAGGCATTTCTTTTTAGCAGGCCGCAGTTGGGCAGATCTCTTCCGATTTAACAAGCCAGTTCTCTCCTGTCTAAATACCAGGGGAATCTAATCGGTTTTGCTCTTACATTAGGCCCCATCTGCTTAGAGGTACATATGTAAATTTTGTTTAATTTATAGGTTCAGGCAAGATACTTGTGTGGATCCTGGTGCACTCCTTTGTGTATTGGGCTGCAATGTTCATCCAGCTTTGTTCCCGAGAGAGTGGTGGTACGGTGGTTGGCAAGGTATGAGATGGGACAAGGTGACCTGGAAGCTGCCTCACCATGCCTAGGTACACTGGGTGCCCAAGGTCCTGTTGCTTTATATGGAGGGGATCAACTTGGGTTATGTCCCCATCCGGGTTTTAATCGCCAACATGAAGGCAGATTTTAAGTGATGTTTGGGTGGATACTGCCAGACGTTGTTTGTGTGGTCAGAAATGGTTACTCACCTGCGGTGGCAAGTTCTCATGTGGGTATTAAGCGCGCTAGGAAGCAGGTCAATTAGACCATTTCTCAGCTTTTGGCCTTAGGGGGCAGTGATTGTGAAGCATTGGGGGCTGGATGGGGATCCCTCTGGTTTATTTCTGCAAGACGGAGTTCACCTTTCAGACATAGGGTTGGATATTTGGTTGCTGAATATCCAAACTGGCTTGGCGTGAGCGGTCGAGGTGGTGGTGGGGGGCAGTGAAATGCAAGGTGGTCACATTTCCCTGTCCCTGGCAGTTGTTATGCTGAGTCCAGTTCGTTATTATGGGCTACTGGGAATGGGGGGCCAGTGGTCTCGACGGTGATATAATTGGTACACCTTTGCCAGCCTGTGGTAGTTATGTTGGTGGTTTCACTTGGTGATTGTGGTTAAAAGTGCAATGCGTTGGCTCAGGTTACGTTTGTTAATTGAATATGATGTTTATGTTAAGTGACATATGAAGTGTCATACGGAAACATAGAATTTTTCCTGATGTAAAAATCAGTCCTTGGTCAGGTCCTAAAGTGAGGATAGCTTTATGTCTATCCCATGCCTGTTAAAATCCTTCCACCACTTCTGCTGGGAGACAGTTCTATTTATCTACTGCCACCTCAGTAAAGTAGAACTTCCTTATGTTACTAAGCCTCTGACCCTGTAGTTTTAGACTATGACCTGTTCTAACATTGACCCTCCTTTCAAATAAGCTTGCCTCCTGTACTTTGTTGAATCCCTTGAAGTACTATTGCACCCCCTCGCTCTTCTTTCCTCCAAGCTATACATATTAAGATCCTTTAATCTTCCCTGAGAACTCTCTCTCAAATGTGTCAAAAGCCTTTTGGAGATGGGGTCTCCAGAACTGTATGCAATACTCTAGGTGAGGCCTGGCCAGAGACCTGTAAAGTGGCATAACCACTAGACTTGGGTGCCGGCCAAGTCTTAGTGTTGGTCTTCGCAAGAAAAAAAAAACACAGAAGCCATTGGTCTTCCCAGACCAAGTTGCTCCAGGGTGCACCTTGCTCTTTGCCAGGGAGATTCAAATCCCTGTTGCTCCAAGGCAAAGTTGCTTAGAGCAGTTGTCTAAGACTCAGCTGCCTTCATTGGTTGATGCCAGAGGACCTCCCTGCCAGCGACCAATAGAGTCGCTCGTACTGACCTTTAACTCCTGAAGCCGAAACTTGGCCTGGGGAGACCACTGGTCTCCTGGCTCCAGAAGATAAAGGTCCGTAAGAGCAACTCTATTGGTTGCCGGGAGGGGATTCCCAGGGCCGGCCGAAGACTTAACGCCGCCTGGGGCGAAGTTTAAAATGCCGCCCCCCGCCGAGGGGGGGGCGGCATTATCTACCCGCCCCCCACCGGTACTTACCCTTAAACAGTCCTGCGGCGAGTCTCCCTGTGCTGCCACGGTGCCGGCTTGTAATGCTGAGCGCCGGAAATTCACGTCACTTCCGGCGCTCTGCATTACAAGCCGGCACAGAGACCGAACAGGGAAACTCGCCGCAGAGGAGAGAGAGAGGGGCGCCGAGCGGGTAAGCGAAAACCACTCGGTGCCCCTCTCTCTCTCCTCCGCTTCAAAAAAAACAAAAAAAAAACCGCTTGGGGCAGCAAAGTGCCGCCCCTTCTGAAGTGCCGCCTGGGGCAATTGCCCCAGTCGGCTCCATTGTAGGGCCGGCCCTGGGGATTCCTCTAGCACCAACCAATGAAAGACAGCTGCTCTTCATCGGTTGATGCCAAAGGAGCTCCCTGATGGCAACCAATAGAGTCGCTCTTACGGACCTTTAACTCCTACAGATTCCCATTCCCGTTAACCCCTGCAATGCTAAGTAGACAAGGTAGGTTAGAGGCAATGACTTGTATGGGAGGAAGGGACCAGGGAGATTAGTTAGGAGGTACTTCGTATACGTTTACCCGCTGCCGTATTAGTTTATTCGGTATTCAGTTTGAACAACGAAAATGCAACGGTTTTCGTTTTCATGTTCTCCCGAATACCAATGCAAAAGACTAATAATCACCTCCCTCTTGGTAATGCCTCTCCCTATGCAACCCAGCATTCTGCTTGCTTTTTCAGACTTTATTGCATTGTTTGCTTACGATTAAGTCATCAGAAATAATTACTCCTAAGTCCCTTTCTTCTGTTGTCACTGACTGAACAGTTCCCCCAATGCTATTTTTTTTTAAACTGCAGCTGCCACACTCTCGACCATTCTCCTAATTTACTTAAATCATTTGAGTTATGTCTACCCTGTTGCAGACCTTTGTATCACGGAAGCCATAACATCTTCTGTAATATTACTAATAAAATATTATTGTACCTCCTTTTAATAGTATATTAAAGCTGTTGGAATCTACTGTTTATTAACATATAAAAAAGAAACCATGATGGCGGTAAACGCTAAAAGTAAAACAACAATTAAGTATCAGATATGTGAACTAGGCTGCTCAACAGATGGGTGAAGCAACTGTTTTACCACACCTGAAATAAAAAAAAAATTATAAAAAGTAAAGACAACTGGAGCGCCCCAAGTGTTATCAATAAAGATAAAAATGTAATAAATAATAAAAGCTGTTGGAATCTACTTGTTATTGCACTTCAGCAGCGTTTCTACTCATGGTTCTCCTTTCTGATAAAACCAGGAAGTATACCAATAACTAATATTTTCATGTATCTTTGTGATATGTGGTTAGAAACGTTGCTATTGAGGATAAAATTTTTAATGACTGGTTGACATTGTTATCCATTATCCAACACCTTCCAGCAGCCCAGTGCCCAACCATGTTTTAACATTTTAATGAATAGCCTCCTATCCTTATTAACAGATCATTTAAATTGTTTCATACCCTGTGCATTAATATACTTACGCACTTCCCAATGTCCCATGCCGGGATATAGGTCAGCATGTGATATGACGTGGGTGGTGACCTGATATCACAGATGTTTTGTCCCTTAACTCCCAATCTCCTACTCTTTTGGTGAATGTGCTGGTAGATTGTATATGACCCCCTGGCCCAAAAACAAATGTGGCCCTCCGTAATAATTGCATTGCTTTCAGTACACTTAACAAATCGATAGCTTCCTCTATGTTCTATCACTAATAACCATGTTCTGAGCCATCAGCTTCTAATTGGTATGGGACTCTTCCAATTAAAACATTAAAAAGAAGTGGAGTAAAAAGGAATGTGAGAGGATCTGTCGATCAATAGAGTAAACACATGACGGGAATGCCAAAGTTTATTCATAGATATAAAGATATAGCATAATTTTTTAGATAAGCTTGGAAGTCGGGGCAGATGTGAATAAGAGCCAACAGCGGAACCTAGATATACAGAGCAACTGACTGTATAGAAATTCAAACGGAAGCTCACATTCTCTATACATATACAAGGTTAGGAGGTAATAGTCAGTAAATCTACTGAGGGCCGGCAAGAGGGGCAGTAGCTGGGCTACTCTCATTTGAAGATTCTGGACTACTGCCCATTACATAAAGTTAGGCATCCTTTACACCACGACTGGGTGCTTTCAGTGCTCCTTTCACTGTTTCTCTCACAGTCTCTTTTGGTGGATACGTACTGGACAAGACTAGTTAAAGTCTACTTAAGGGCCACTATATTCCTGATATTCAGTGTGAGCACAAATATCAGTACGCCTAGATTTTGAGTTACAGGTCCTGGTGAAGTCTGAAATCTACATTTTGATCTAATGGGCTCTATGGTCTATGCTAAACCAACTGGGCCATTTGGCTGAGGAGTAAAGACTGTTTGTTTTCGCCAGATAAATATATAGTTATAACCGCAAGAATATAAGGGTGTAATATCCATCCCTTCACATTCTGACTCTGTTTGAGCAGTCAGTATAAAGACCTATATATATGCATGGATAGCTATAAACTGGCAGTCCATGTAAATATACATGACAATTAGCTGGCAGTCTGTTCGTAGATACATAGTGAAACTGACGTATGTACAGATACACAAGGGAGTCTATATTATTATTATTTATTGTTTTATATAGCACCATCATATTCCGTAGCGCTGTATACAGACTTGTACAGCAATTTGTATTAATTGGTCATTCCATATACGTATACATGGAGAAGAATTAAAAATAATAAGATACCAAACTGATGTGGTATATAACGAAACTACAAAAGAGTCATTATTTATTTACTGAGAGATATCTTCATGGCAGAGAAGCTCCAAATACATCATACCACCGTTTATGCGTTAGAAAAGAGGTCTGGGCATAGACCTGTTCCTTTTAAATACAATGTGCTTCTTAACTTTTACCGGCATAATCATAAAAATCGATGCATAACACTGCCAACCAATTAAAGGTATATACACAAGTCCTATAAGTCACAACACAAGGGCGTCACTTTGAATGATATATATATATGATGTATGCTGATCGTCCGCTAATTGCTCGCCTGAAACCTTAATTACAGACATTTGTGCGTTCATCGGGCCGAGATGTGCATTTAAATAGAAAGACATACATCGGGGCTTGCAATTTCTGTTGAAAAGTTGAATGTCCATATGATGGGAGAAGGTGCTTTAGTTTATACACGGAGACGAGGGGACGCCAGGAGACACCCACATGAGCCCTAACAGTCTACCGAGAGACATTTAGGAAGGGATATGATCCGCATTTTGCACGTACCTGCAGGATACAGTCAATTCAACTCTGGTGGCCGGGATTTCCCCGCAGACGGGATCGGAGTCCGAGGATTCCTCCATGTCCTGCAGTCTGTCCATCTCCATGCCTCTTACTTGGGTTTTCCTATTCCGTGCCGCCTGCCTCTCGCCACTCTATTTTACCGCTATGTATTTTCCTCTTTCTTCCATACCCTTATTTCTCAGTATTCCTCCTCCCTCCCTATCTAATTTATCTTATTGCCTCTACGCCAACCCTCCCCCTTCGCTGCTTTTTCTCACTGTATGCACCTCTCTCTCTCCGTGAATTCCTCTCTCTGCTCCTCTATCCTGTGGTCTTGCTCAGTGTATGTATAGTGTGTATCTCTACCCCGCTTACCATTTCTGCTAATATTCTTTCTTCTATATCTGGCTCCTTTCCTCTATTAAAACGTGTGTATATCAATCAGTTTCTCTGTTCTTATGCTACCAAGTAGCCCCTTAATGTCCTATTATTTGTGCCTGGATTCCTCAATAAGCTCCCTCTATGTGTAGTATGGCTTTCCTTTTCAATGCCCCTTTTAGCATCTAACTGCTACGCCCTTATCCTCTTCCCCCTATCCATGTAGCTGTCTTCACTCCATTTATTCCCCATGTTTATTGTATATTTCCATATCTCTCTAGTTAAATCTTCCTTTTCTGGCTCTTGCTTGTATGTTGTTATCAATCTATCTCTTCCTCTCTCTTTTTCTGCTTGTTCCTCACTAAGCCTCTCTCCCTCTTTTCTGTGTGAGCTTCCTCTCTCCCTCTAGTATGTCTAGCAGCTCACATTTGTTTCTATGTATATGATTCCTTCTCTTTCTACAGGTAATATATGAAGCATGTATGTGTCTTATGTTAAATAATCTCTCTCACGCTCCTTTCTTTCTCTCTCTCTCTTTGGCTACATTATACAGTATATATGTACATATATGTATTCTGTCCATTCCATTGCTTAACTCACCACAGTAAAACAGAGGAATTTTAAAAGCTGAGCTATAAAAGGTAAAGAGGAAATCCCAGTTCATCCACCATAGATGACTACCTGTAATAATTAGCTCCTACCTCTGTCCTGCTTCAGCTAGACCATCTAAAATTCTATATATCGGAATATCTCTTAATGCTAATCCCCTATATATCATATTCTATCACTATCCCTGTCTTCCAACTATGGTTTACTACTCTCACATCACTCTCTTTCCATCTTATGTTTTCAGATTGTTTTTTTTTTTCTTTGTTCTTTTTTCAATTTTCTTTTTTCATTCTCCTCCATTGCCTTTTGGCAGAATTATAGCATATCCACATTGTAAACTAGAATGCATTCAAATCCATTTTATGATGTATTGTTAAAATTCCTGCTGACTTGTTTGTCTTGTGTTTTTTTAATCCATTATGTATAGCGCTGTTAAAATCAGCATGGAAATGAATACCATTATTTTGTGAGTAACTACAAAATCATGGACAGTATAATTTAATTGTAAATATCCTTCCCTTGATCCTTCAGGATGAACTTTGACATTACATAGCTAAATTCATATTATTAAACGTGGCTTTAACTTTCGCAGTGTGTTTGCTAATCAGTGTAATTGTTTTGGAAAGATTTTGTTTAAAATTTAACGCAGGGCAGAAGATACCACAACCATTTTATCTTATTGTTTTCAGGTCCCGAATTAATCTCTTTCTCACAAAAAAATCTTCTATAACAATCATAAACTTAGAAATGGGAATTGGCTAACTTTTCTTAAACCTTTTTTTTTTTTTTTTTAATTTAAGATTATATGCAAAATGAAATAATGGCCAGAGAATCATTTGCCGATTTAATAAGTAAACTATGATACATAGGGTTGACATTTTTCAGTTTGTTGATCAACAGGCAGAAAGCATGCAGACCAACAAGGACTTTGAGTCATGGTCAACCCCTAGTCCGAGTCCTCCTACCAAGCATATGAAACAAAACAAGTAAATTTTAAACTAAAATGAGAAAAGGAAATAAAAATAGCCCATTCTGTACAAATAACATACTTTTTTTTATCTCATATGTATTGTGTATGAAGAGACCTCTGGGGTCATGAATGCTTCAATAAAAAAAAATTCTATGTTATAATAATCCAGATTTGCAAAATAATACAAAATCCTTTATCAGATTTCAACATTTCCTTAGTACACAGACTCCCGTCATCAGGACATAACATTTTTACAGAAAAGAAGAAAAATATCTGTTTTTCCGTGTTGGCTCAACAAAGACGCTTCAGGTCCAAAAAGCTTATGCTACATCCTATTCTGTATGTTAGTACAATAAAAACATTTTATAATACATTTTCATAATTTTAATCAGTAACACCATGGCACCTGTGAAGACTTACCTCTCACTTAAATTAACCCTTTTGTGTTGACTATGAAACTATTCATGGTGAAAAATACTGGAAAAAAAATGGTGGAAAAAAAAGTGTTACTGTTAAATTGAGCAGTTTTGGCCACTTGGCTGTTGGATACTGTCAAACATTTTTGAATTTGGTAGTTATGACAATATTTTTCTGTTATCAAAGCAATAACATATTGTATTCTATATTCTCTGTTTTGAGTTATAGTTCTTAATGACCTCTAGATTTTGATCTAGTGAGGTCTACAACAAAAAAGGACATTGCACCTATTATAGTCTACACTTGTATTAACTCTAACTGGACCTCCTAAGAGCCAGTGGACTTAAATAATGTATATTTTTATGTCATAACCATTCTACTAACAAAAGTGCAACAATTAGTTTTTAAGAGGATTATAAGATAACAGTAAATCATGGCACAATACATGTGCTCTAACATCATGTTCTTTAAACCTGCTTTAAAAGATGATTCATGTGATTAAAGGGGAAATTACAAGACATGGCAATTACATGTGACCTAGACATTTTTTGGGCTTAAACATTTTTACAGTTTATAGTTTGATTGTATTTAAAGAGATGCTAAATAGATGGAAAGATACATGCCAAAAGGATTTTTTTTAATATTTAAATTATAAAAGGAATTAACAATAAGTGATAAATTGACACATGTGATATATTGATAAATGCTTTGCCAGTTAATAAATAATTACACTAAATACCAAAGCAGCACAGCCAATATTACTCCCTTGTAGAATTTAGGATCTATCAGCTTTAATTAGCATTTTTAATTAAAACTTAAAGTAGTACAGTGCCATGAGAATAACATGTTTGGCCATTTATCCCACATACATAAGCCCTTAAATTGAATGTTTGTTATGAAGACAATACAGCTATGGGTATAGTAAACCACAGATACTCTGGAAGGATAAAAAAGGGGTCTTGCACCTTGTTTGACCAACTGGCTGTGTGTAATTTTGCAAGTGTTTTGCATTTAGCAGCAAATGTTGTATTGTTTTAGCATGAGTTCTGTACGTTCTTTGATGTAGGAGTTCAAAGATTATACAATTTCTTGTTAAATTAAAGTATATGGTGGCTATCTCTGTTGATCTACAAAAGAGAGGTTTGTTACATAGTCATGAATAAAACATACATATCCCAGAACTGCAAATGGACCTGTGTAAATTGAATTATTCATTCTCTATACCTAAATGGGTTGCATTGTCTGCCATATGAATCTGGAATTCATTTCAACTAATACATCTGTTCCTTTGGACTTTGCATCTAAAATCTAAATAAAAACAAAAAAATAATATCTACAACGTGATCTAAAGAACAGAAAATTGTGAATTAACATTTAACAGTTGCTAATGGAGGTTGTAGGTGTGTCTAAAATTCTGCAGACCTCAAAAACACTAATGCACATAAATGTTTGTTTGCTCCATTTTGTATGGTTAATTTTGTCCATCACTGGCCATTGGGTACACAGCACATTAGACAAATGTCCAGTGGTATGTTGGGCTTTTAAGGCAGTTCTTGCAAAGGGCCGTCCAACCCGGTTCTAGCAAGGTGTACCTAATAAAGTGGCCAGTGGGTGTATATATATATATATATATATATATATACCAGCGCTACAATCCCTACTACTTGTAACAGAGACACATAAATTACATGTAAGAATATGAGAAATGAATGCTCGTGATCTTTAAAAATAAAAAAAAACTTTCCTAATTCTAATCTATGCTATTTCTTGCAGTTGCATAGTTCACTCTTAATTTATCAATCAAAAATGACCTCTGTAATTTGTCTTTAGTGCTGGATTATGGTAGCCAGCAGTTTATAGTTGTCTGGTACATTGGGAAACATTTCTAAGGGATTTACAAGTTAAGGGAAGACTTCTATCTAAATTAGTGGAAAAGACCTAATTAATCGGTCACCTAGCTTCCATTTTGGTGGCTTGTTCACTATCTGGCAAATTAATGGAACAATATTTAACTTGTACAGATATGTTAAATTTGTGGGAAATGTAATTGTTTTCCTAAGTCAATCAAAAGATTGTTCCAGTTTAGGATTGGTTCACATTAAAACCTAAGAACAAATAAATTTGTTCTAACGTGATAAAAATGTGGGTAAGGCCTCCATCAGATTTGATACAAACAGTGAAAAGAAAATGCTATTTTAAATTCAAGTTTGCCAATTAAAATACCAAATAGTCAAGATGGAGGCTCCACAGACAAATTGAAGAATGGCAGAAAATTTTTTATTATCAAGAGCAATACAACTCACTTTTAAGTAAAAGCGCTGTTGGAAAAGAACACACATTGTGCTCAACAGTCTCTGGGACACATCCTTCACAAGTTCTCCCACTTAAGATCCTGATATTTGACACATATATGGGATTATGTTATTTCCTTAAACATAACTATATCAGTTGATGTATATTAGCTGCAAAAGCAGAAGCTAGTACGTTTTAACAACAGGGTAAAAAGACATCAAAACAAACATACAAGTAATTAAACTATTGGCTGTAATAAGTTACTGATGTGGAAACAACCTGCCTGAATGTAAATTAGAAGTTTCCCATCAATTTTTTAGACAAAGAATCAGCTCCCACAACCTTACATGTTAATATGATTTTAGAGTGCAATGTTCATTTTTAGAAAATGACTAGATTTTAGATGGGTCAGTGTAATGAGCCCCACACAATAACAAGACCATAATGGATCATAAGGAAGTGAGCATCATATCCGCACAAAAAGCCCAAAAGAGCAGGTCAAAAAGGGTGTAGTAGTAGTAGGGCTCTGGGCCTAGGCAGGCAGACACCAGCAGATGATAGGCACATGCAGCCCCTTGGAGCAGGACTGAATTTCCCACATATTATATATTGTATATATTATAATGCTTTTTTTGTCAATGAAGAATAATACATGATTAATATACCTTGCCTATAGGTAGCGCCGGCCCTGCACCTAATAGTCTGCAAAAAAGTTTTTATTTTATTCTGTACACTCCCTGCTGTCATAGTAACTCGGTCTGCTCTCTTCCTCTACATCTACCTGATTTCTCCACTTTTCTCAGCTGCTTCTTTATAAGGCAGAGACACAGTTTGCAGGATGCAGACACAAGGTAGTTCTATTTCAAACAGGTAAAGCAGCTTGGGTTAGTTTATACTCCAGCTCCCATGACTCTCAGCCAGTCTGGTATGTTAAACGTCATGGTATGTTAAACATCATGGGGGTACAACTTCAGTGTCATAGGTTAGTTTACATAACTCCCATCATTAAATAGTAAGCCAGGCACTGAGGGTGGTACAGCATAACTTCCTCATAATATACTCACTCTTACTCACACACTCTCTTATTCATACTCTCTCACAAACACTCTGTCACCCTATTCACGTTCTCTCACAAGATCTCACTCTTTCTCTCAATCCCTTCTCCTCCGACCACTTCCACCTTCCTGCCTCCTTTCCCACAGTCTCGCCTCTTCTTGTTCTTCTATCTCATTTCATCTGTCTACATCCGCTTCTCCCCAGTATCGGCTTCATTGATCAGGCCTCCCGGAGTGCTTCCTCAAAAGGATGGAGCCTTTACACCCATACTCTCTTCCCTGATTGGAAGAACAGGGGAAAGGCTGTCAATGTGGTATGCGCCATGGTTCTGACCTTTTGTGGAAGCACTCAAAGAGGCCAGCATTTTGCAGATGCATTCGCAGAGAAAGAGAATCATTTCTGTACCTCTCTTTCTCTGCAAATCAGTCTGCATTATTGTGGCTCCGACCCGGGAGAAGGGAAGAAGACAGAAGGCACAAATAATTTCAAAATGATCCAGACACACACTGTGGTACAGCATGATTCCCATCATTATATAGCAAGCCAGACACAGATGGTGGTACAGCATAACTCACTCTATACTGAGCCAGACACTGGTGGGGATACACAATAACTCCCATCACTATATAGCGAGTCAGACATTGACGGTGGTACAACATAACTCAGATCATCATAATTTTTGTTTGCATTTTGTTGCTTTTTCACTCTCAATCACACTCATTCTCTCTTACACTCTCACTCATGTTTTCTCACACACTCACTCACTCTTACTCACAGGCTCTCTGACATACTTACTCATACTCTCTTATGCACTCTCACAAGCACTCACTCTCTATCTCAATGTCTGCCTACTTTCCCCTTTTCCCTAGCTCCCCTTTACCTATTGTCTCTTCTTGTTCTTCTGTCTTCTTTCATCTGTCTTCTCTCCCGGTATCAGCTCTGTTACCCAGGTCTCCCAGATGGAGCCTCCTGCACACTTTCTCTCCCATGGAGAATGGCGGAAAGACTGTACTCCAAGAAGCCAGAATTTTGCAGATGGATTCACAGAGAAATATAATCATTTCTGCACCTTTCTTTCTCTGTGAATCTGTCTGCATCATCAGAAGAACAAGAAGAGGCTAGAGAAGAAGCAGAGATGCGGGAAAGGAGAGAAGATAGGGAGACATTGAAAGATGGACATTGAGAGAGAGAGAGTGTGAGAGAGATTGAGAGTGTGTGCTGTGCACCCACCAGATGTGCGCTTGCTATTCAGGGCGCCCATGTGCGGTGCCCCCGCCTAGGTTCGGCTCTTCACTGTAAAGTAAAGTTGCATTTTTTTCTTTTTTTCTACCTGACAACCGCAAACACTGATTTCCAAGGACAAGCTCCCAAATCCCGGGGCTGTCTCTGGAAAATGAGTGAGGTGGCAACTATGTAGTTAATCTTGGAACCAAGTCTTGACAGCAGGTTACGGTACCTTGGGATGGAAGCTGTTGGAAGTAACAATAAAATGTTTTACAAGAGTACATCACAGCAAGACTGAAGACACTGTAAATGGAAGTTTACAATTCATTACAATTCATTAGGCCTGAGATGTCTTGTCATTCAAGAGGTTGGTACCTCTTTGCACTTGGTCTTGTTAAAATTGGGATCATGTAGGAAAGTCTAGTCTCTGGATAAACAATGTGATGTACTATGAAATTTCACAGCCTGCATTTATAGCATATAATAGTCTGAGATTAATGCTAATCCAGCAGAACTGCTAAATATCCATATACACAAATAAAGGGACTGTGATGCACATCGTATTTGTTGTTATTTAATTTTGAGGGGTCATCAATATCCCTGGCATGTGATTTCATGAGAAAAGCTGTTTCTTTACTTACCTGACAGCAACACCGTCCGTCCAGGATTCAGTATGATACCCACATGCTTACCTACATGTTCCCCCTATGGCTATGTTCCGGCTAACCCTGATGGTACCCTTTCAATGTTAGTGACATGGCCTGATACAGATTTAAGCCACCCCTGGGCCTTAAGAGGTGATGAAAGGCCTGCAAAATTTCCTGTAAGTATATCAGACAACAGATCCAAATTATCTACTCCTTTATAGCATACACTTTCCAGAATAAAAATCCTTAGAAGTAGTAAAGCATATATCCACTCATGGTGTAAATAATGGTTGACGTCCTTGTTACAGTAGACAGGCTGACAAACATTGAAAAAATCAAAACAGAACAATTGCCAATCTCTCCGCCATGTCAGCCCACCCTTGAAATTTTACGTTGGTATTCATAGCCTTCAGTGCAATCTCATTTCCCCATATGCATATTGTGATTCCTCAAATACCATCCAAACCCAGAAATTAAAAAGGTTCTACCCATAGGTCATATTTCCAAGACCTTAAAATCTACCCCTGTATTTTTTTAATCATGACAATAGTTATCCTTTTGTTTAAAAAGGAGTGGTGCAGCCAACAGCTTCTGCGGTTCTGGAGGCTCAAAGCGAGGGAATGTGGAACTTGCCCCTGGGTTTCGTCTATATAGCTTCTTGGAGATTCAAAGTTCTACGACCTTCAAATTTCATGCTGTATGGTAAATTAAATGTAAACGTTCATGGAAGATTTTCATTAAATCTGCAAATCGAAGCTTTTCCTATAATGATTTGTTTTAGTATGTGCACAAGTCCTTTGACAACATGTAAATATGATATTATATAATGGCTTTGCCCTATTTTACGCTATTGTAACCATTCTTGATTCCAATACCATTGCTGATTACAATATTCACTTACACACTGCCCTCTCCTGGATGTCTCGTCCTGAAATTCACAGTGGAGAGGAGGATATATAGGAAAGTTATAGACCATGTTAACATATTTTGGACTATACAGGAAATAATTATAAAACACTTATCAACTTTGTATGGCTGAATGTTTGCATCATTTATATATTTCATTTTGTGGCCCATTCTGGCCCTGGTCTACAGAGGTGTGCTATATCAATAAAAGGGCAACGGAACAATATTTTAAATGCATAGTGAGTATAATCAAGAAACAGCACAAAATATTAGATTATAGGGTGATAGGAGGCTTTAGGTCACCATTTCAGGTACTCCTCAACACTACCGAGTCAATCAGTAAGATCCCCAATCAAAAAATGAACTGCATAATTTGCATAGAAATGGAAAACTTCCCAAATCTATTTAAAGTATTAAAAGTGTGTTTCATCCACACCCATTGTTAACAGGAGTATAAAGTAAGCACATGGACATACCATCTCCATGGACAAACACTGGAAGTAGAATGGGTAGTAGTGATGTCCGGATCATGAACGAATCGTTCATTTGATCCGGTTCTTTTTAGTGATCCGGATGAGTCGGTTCACTAGACTGAACGATTCGTTTGTAACGGTTCAGTCTGTGAATCATGCAGCTGTAACCTGATCCTAGAGCTGTGAGTCATCTGCAGAGCACTCAGACACAGACTCTGGGGTCAGGTTACAGCTCATTAATTCACACAGGAACGATGACTCTTAGAGTCAGAGAGTCGTTCGAAGAGTCGAATGATCCGAAGAGTCGAATGATCCGAAGAGTCGAATGATCCGAAGAGTCGAATGATCCGAAGAGTCGAATGATCCGAAGAGTCGAATGATTCGAATCTTACAGGGATCCGGATCTTACAAGGATCCGAATCTTACAGAGATTCGAATCATTCAGAGAATATCACTGATACCATACTTTTATAAATAAATACATTAATAATGTTCACACTGCCCCCAGGATTTAGATTCCCCTGAGTTTGCCCCCCCTTTACCTATAACTGCACCTACAGTTAACTTTATTAAATTAATTAAATTAACCCTCAGTCATCAGCATAAAATTAACCCTTATACCCCATCAACCATAACTGCCCCTGAAATTAACCGTAAAGATCCCATTAACCATAACGGCCCCTGAAATTAACCCTAAAGACCCCATTAACCATAACGGCCCCAGAAATTAACCCTAAATACTCCATTAACCATAACTGCCCCTAAATTAATTGCATGTACTCCAGATAAATTACCTAATAAATTGGTATGGTTGATGGGGTCTTTAGTGTTAATTTGGGGGCAGTTATGCTTAATGGGGTGTTTAGGGATAATTTAGGGGCAGTTATGCTTAATGGGGTCTTTAGTGTTAATTTAGGGGCAGTTATGCTTAATGAGGTGTTTAGGGTTAATTTGGGGGCAGTTATGCTTAATGGGTCTTTAGTGTTAATTTAGGGGCAGTTATGCTTAATGAGGTGTTTAGGGTTAATTTGGGGGTAGTTATGCTTAATGGGGTCTTTAGTGTTAATTTAGGGGCAGTTATGCTTAATGAGGTGTTTAGGGTTAATTTGGGGGCAGTTATGCTTAATGGGGTCTTTAGTGTTAATTTAGGGGCATTTATGCTTAATGAGGTGTTTAGGGTTAATTTGGGGGCAGTTATGGTTAATGGGGTGTTAAGGGTTAATTTTAGGGGCAGTCATGGTTGATGGGGTGTTAAGGGTTAATTTTAGGGGCAGACATGGTTGATGGGGTGTTTAGGGTTAATTTAATGGTGAGGGTTAATTTAATTAATTTAATAAAGTTAACTTAAGGTGCAGTTGCAGGTAAAGGGGAATGTAAATCCTGGGGGCAGTGATTATTAATGTATTATTTATAACAGTATGGTGACATTCTCTGAATGATTAGAATGCCAATGAAGGCAGAGAGTCGTTCAAAGATCCGGATCTTACAATGATCCGGATCTTACAATGATCCGGATCTTACAGTGATCCGGATCTTACAATGATCCGGATCTTACAGTGATCCGGATCTTACAGTGATCCGGATCACTGTAAGATTCGGATCCCTGTAAGATCCGAATCTTTGAACGACTCTCTGCCTTCATTGACATCACTGGAGGCAGGGGGGAGGATTCATAATGAAAGGGGCGGGGCCAATCGTTAGTGTGCCTGCACGGAGTTACTGGAAAACAGTAACTCCGTGCAGACACACTGAGTGATCCGAAGATCCGGATCATGAATCGGATCATTTCAGTGAACGAATCGAAATGATCCGATTCACTTTAATGATCCGAACTTCCCATCACTAATGGGTAGTACTGAAGAGCTTAGTGACTTTAAATGTGGCACCGCCATAGCCTGTCCCATTTCCCACAATTTCTGGCCGTCTAGATCTGCTCGGTATAGGGTATGTGCTATTATTGTTAACTTGAAGCATCTACGAGTAACAGCAGCTCAGCCACAAAGCGTAAAAATTACATGTGTGACATCACTCACTACCGAGTTCAAAACTGCCTCTGGAAGCAACATCAGCATAAACTGTGCACCTGGAGCTGCATACAAGCTGAAGATTACTATATAGAGTGCCAAGGATTGAGTGGGGTGCTGTAAAGTAGTGTAGAGCAGTGGAAAGTGCCATGAATCACACTTCATTATCTGAAAGTCTAATGTAACTGGTTCTGGTGGATTCCAGGAGAACGCTACCTACTGTTAAATTTTGAGGGGTAATGTTTCTTTAGGGTTTGGGCTAGGCTTTTTTGGAGGGTAATTTGTGGCACCAGTTTAGAGGAAGCCCTTTCGTGTTGACTGTGTGTTTCCAGCATGACTGTGCACAAATCAAGGTCCATAAACACAGTCTGGAGGAACTTGATGGCCTGCACATAGACCTCACCTTAACCCCACTGAACACCTTTGAGATTAATTGGAATGCTAATTGTGAGCCAGGCCATCTTGTCTAACATCAGTGCCTGGCCAGGCCATACAAATGCTTTTTTTGGCTGAATGGGCACAAATTCACACTGACACACTCCAAAATATTTTAGGAAGCCTAATATAGCTTAAAATATTTTAGGACCCTATAATGAACTGAATGGCAAATACAGACAGGTACAATCTAAAGACCAAACTCCTAGTCTTCTCCCACATTCTCCCCTGGACAGTACACACTACCACTCCCACCAGCTACACACACACAGAGAATAGTGATGTCCGGATCATGAACGAATCGTTCATTTGATCCGGTTCTTTTTAGTGATCCGGATGAATCGGTTCAGTAGACTGAACGATTCATTTGTAGCGGTTCAGTCTGTGAATCATTCAGCTGTAACCTGAGTTACAGCTCCTAGAGCTGTGAGTCATCTGCAGAGCACTCAGACACAGACTCTGGGGTCAGGTTACAGCTCATTATTTCCAGTGGCGTCTCCAGGTTTCATATTTAGGGGGGGCACATAGGGGGCCAGGGACCAAAGTAGGGGGGCCAATTATAAAACGGTACATATACACTATATATATATATATACACACACACACGTTAGACGTGCATTTTTAACTACATAATATGCACTTATCTCTTTGAAGTAAAGACTGTGATTAAAATATGATTTCAAAATAACAGCTAAAGTGACAGTTATTTTTCATTCTTTAATATTAGCCCCTGCTGACAATATATATAAATATTAGACCCTGCTTCCGATATATATTAATATTAACCCCTGCTGCGGATATATATTAATATTAGCCCCTGCTGCGGATACATACTTATATTATACCCTGCTGCCGATATACATAGAAATTATACCCTGCTGCCAACATATATTAATATTAGCCCCTACTGCCGATATATAGTATTAGTCCCTGCAGCCAATATATATAAATATTAGCCCCTGCAGCCAATATTTATTGATAATAGGCCCTGCAGACAATATATATTAATATTAGCCCCTGCTGCTGATATATATAAACATTAGTCCCAGCTTCCGATATATATTAATATTAGCCCCTGCAGCCAATATATATTAATATTAGACCCTGCTGCCAATATATTTGCCACACTGACTGCAGATCAGGGGAAGACAGTGAGAGTCAGTGCAGTGTTCCCTCCTTCTGACTGCACCGTGACATTGAGAGGTCCTCTCCCCTGTAATCATCCCCAGAGTCCCCTCATTCACTAAACCATAGCGCTCTTTTACTTACACCCTGTAGTTCAGGTATAGATCAAATAAACAACACATGGAAACAGCACATGCAACTGAATGAGATTAAAAAAAAACTTGTATTTGCAGGTATACATAAATAATGTATGGAAACATAGCATTGCAGGTATAAATCAACAGAACACACAAACCCAGCATTGCAGGTATATATCAACTGGAAATCACATGTACACTCAGCACTGAAGGTTTAGATCAAATAATCAACACATGGAAACAGCACTCCAGGTATTGATCAACTGAATAAGACATGCAAATCCTATATTTGCAGGTAAACATTAATAATGTATGGAAATATAGCCGATACAGATGAACAGAATGACACAAAACCCAGCTTTGCAGATATAAATCAATTGGAAATTACATATAAACTCTGCATTAAAGGTATAGATAAACCCCCCTAAATTACAGGCATAGATCACTGGTCACACACCCCAAAGCCAGCCCTGGTGTCCACACTGCCCATATAGAACCTGACCAGCACCTAAGTTACACATTATGTCAACTTTGTCCCCAAACAGCTGAACGTACGCCGTTTTTGTCCCATAAAGACCTCTCCCTCCCAATCTATCCTATCTACCCCTTCTCCCTCCCAATCTATCCTATCTACCCCCTCTCCCTCCCAATCTATCCTATCTACCACATCTCCCTCCCTATCTACCACATCTGCCTCTCTATCTACCACATCTGCCTCCCAATCTATCCTATGTACCCCCCTCTCCCTCCCAATCTATCCTATGTACCCCCCTCTCCCTCCCAATCTATCCTATCTACCCCCTCTCCCTCCCAATCAATCCTAACTATCCCCTCTCCCTCCCAATGTATCCCATCCACCCCCATCTCCCTCCCAATCTACCCCCTCTCCCTCCCAATCTATCCTTATCTACCCCTTCTCACTTCCTATCTACCTCTTCTCTCTAACCCCCTCCTAACTTTCTAACCCCCCCTTTGAAGTTCACTTACCTTGGGCTTGTCCAGCGGTGAGATCGCGAGGTCTCTGTATCCCTGGTTCTGCCGGCTTCACTGCTGGGCGCCGGATATGACGACATATACCGGCGCTCGGCTTGAAATGCCGGCACTGCGAACCAGGAAGAGGCCTCGCGGTCGCGGAGAAGAGTGAGAGGCGCCGAACGGTTGCTGAGAACTTATTCCTCAGCAACCGCTCGGCGCCTCTCACTCTCTCCTCCGGGTCTATTAAAAAAAAAAAAAAAAGACGGCGTTTCAATTGGGGGGGCACACCGGGGGGCACAGCATGATGTAGGGGGGGCCATGGCACCCTCTGCCCCCCCCCTGCCGACGCCACTGATTATTTCACAGAGGAACGATGACTCATAGAGTCAGAGACTCGTTCAATGATTCAAATGATCCGAAGATTCGAATGATCCGAAGACTCGAATGATCCGAAGACTCGAATGATTCAATGATTCAAATGATTCGAATCTTACAGGGATCCGGATCTTACAAGGATCCGAATCTTACAGAGAATATTACTGATACCATACTTTTATAAATAAATACATTAATAATGTTCACACTGCCCCCAGGATTTAGATTCCCCTAAGTTTGCCCCCCTTTACCTATAAGTGCACCTTCAGTTAACTTTATTAAATTAATTAAATTAACTCAGTCATCAGCATAAAATTAACCCTTATACCCCATCAACCATAACTGCCCCTGAAATTAACCGTAAAGATCCCATTAACCATAACAGCCCCTGAAATTAACCCTAAAGACCCCATTAACCATAAAGGCCCCTGAAATTAACCCTAAATACTCCATTAACCATAACTGCCCCTAAATTAATTGCATGTACTCCAGATAAATTACCTAATAAATTGGTATGGTTGATGGGGTCTTTAGTGTTAATTTAGGGGCAGTTATGCTTAATGGGGTGTTTAGGGTTAATTTAGGGGCAGTTATGCTTAATGGGGTCTTAAGTGTTAATTTAGGGGCAGTTATGCTTAATGAGGTGTTTAGGGTTAATTTGGGGGCAGTTATGCTTAATGGGGTGTTTAGGGTTAATTTGGGGCCAGTTATGCTTAATGGGGTGTTTAGGGTTAATTTGGGGGCAGTTATGCTTAAAGGGGTGTTTAGGGTTAATTTGGGGGCAGTTATGCTTAATGGGGTGTTAAGGGTTAATTTTAGGGGCAGTCATGGTTGATGGGGTGTTAAGGGTTAATTTTAGGGGCAGTCATGGTTGATGGGGTGTTAAGGGTTAATTTTAGGGGCAGACATGGTTGATGGGGGTGTTTAGAGTTCATTTAATGGTGAGGGTTAATTTAATTATTTTAATAAAGTTAGCTTAAGGTGCAGTTGCAGGTAAAAGGGAATGTAAATCCTGGGGGCAGTGATTATTAATGTATTATTTATAACAGTATGGTAATATTATCTGACTGATTCGAATCCCAATGAAGGCAGAGAGTCTTTCAAAGATCCGGATCTCTACCTTCATTGACATCACTGGAGGCAGGGGGGAGGATTTATAATGAATCCGATTCACTTTAATGATCTGAACTTCCCATCACTAACAGAGAAACATGTTTTTTTAATTTGTAAACAGCATGGACTGCAGTGAGCAAATTCATTTTAAAATGTAAGAACCTAGTATATGATGCTGTGATTGGGTGTTATATGGCATAATGGTTTTTTTTATATTTAATATGGTAAAACAGTCCATAGCCATACCCTTGATCAGTTCCATCTATACTCATTTACCTGATTCTGCTCTGGCCTGTAGGAATTTATGCTTACAATTTTAGTCAGAGTATTTATTACCAATTCAGGTAAATATTAGTGCTACAAATTAGACTATATATTACATGATATTGCATGAGGCTTTTATTGCTCAGCTGACTGGTGGCGTAAGTATCTTAGACAGGTCAGTAGAGGAATTGCAATAATCTTTCAATGGGCTGCACTCCAACAATTCTCCAGTGTTTTTGTCGGCAACTGCACACCCGCAGATCTATCCAGGGAACAGGTGACAAAGACCAACAGCACCCCCATAAAGCACCCTCAACTCAAATAAATAAAGATTTAGGCTCTGCACTCTAAGAATAAACCTAAAGTGCTTTACTCATAAGGAGTAAGTGCTATGTAAGGCACGAAACACCTTCAGCTTTGTGCTCTTCTTCCCCGCCTATATGTGTGTGTACTAGCACTTTATTGCATATTAAAGCATTTTACCAGTGTGAAGCCTTGATATTTATTTGGTCAGAAAGGTGTCATAAATATATGATTGTTTGCTAGAACAAATAAAAGACATAACATAACAGAGGCCAAGAGAAGAGGCATACGCTGATTACTCCCAGGTGTGTGCTTCCTGTATCTGGGGCGGCCATTTAACATGAAACATATGCACAAATCACCCATAACATTAAGAATGCCGACAGCAAGTTAATGCTGGTTCTGATAGAAAGGTGTCAGATCACACAGTGCATCACAGTTTGTTGTATTGGGCTGGGTGCTGACCCCTGTCCACTGCCGAAACGCCTACAATAGGAATGTGAGTATAAGAAGTGGACCACAGAGCAATGGAAGAAGGTGGCCTTGTCTGATGAATCACGTTTTCTTTTACGTGGACGGCCAGGTGCGCGCGTGTAGCTTACCTGGAGAACACATGGCACCAAGATGCATCCATGGAGGCCCCACCTCAGAATTTACAGCACTTAAATGATCTGCTGCTAACATATCAATGCCAGAGAGGTCTAGTGGAGGCCATGTCACTGCGGGTCAGCAAAAGGGGGACCTACACAATATTAGGCGGGTGGTCACAAAGTTATTGCTGATCGGTGAAGATTTTATATGATGCTGACCAGCACATCCAAAGTTTTACATGTAACCAATTCTTTTCAGTCAATTTATACATGCTACAGGGTAGCAGTTTACCTGTGTCAGTCAGCAACATGTAAAATCTGCTCAGGAAAAGATGGTGGTGTGGTCACCATACATGTGAATAAGTACAGAAATTCTGATAGTATAAATCTGAAAAGCCCTGTTGCCTGAATAGCGCAGGGCGACATGTAGTTGTGGGGATAGGAGATTGAGTTCAAATAAAGGTCACCTATTAAAGTCTATGGCAGGTCAAAAGTTCAAGTCAAAGGATTAAAAAAAAAAAAAAAATATGGATGAGTTATATAACTAGAATTTTCTGGGGTGCGCTCGCGCTGCTGAGTGGTTTGCCGCCTCCGTCGCGAGACACCGCGAGGCGCCTCGCGCAGCGCTAAGGGCTTAGAAGTGGAGTGAGGGGCAGCGCTTCATGCCACAAGGCGAACTGCAGACTGAGGTACTAACCTGTTGAAGGCTGGTGATCTTAGTTACGCAGGAGAGCCGCGGGCGAAGAAGATGGAACTTCTGCTGGAAAAGCTCCGAGAAAAAGCGTTGACGAGAGGAGGGGAAGCGTGGCTGCAGAGTTGCCTCGGGATGAATATTGAAGAAGATACCACCCACTGTTGGGTTGGTAGCGAACAAGAAGTTGTAGCGGAGGCGGAGCCGGTGTGTGACGACTCTTCAAATGTTCCGGTATTGCTGGAAGATTCATCGCGAGAGCAGATTGAGTCATCGCGGGAACTGGCTGAAACGTCGTTTTGACTATGCAATCACGAAGATCGAGCAGAAGAGGTTGCCTGGCATCCCGGGAATGCGAAGATCGCGAGGATCGTGAAGAACGCGGAAACAGAGGCAAGAGGCCGGTTTCCAAGCAAAAAAGACCTCTTTCTCGCTCTCCGGCGAGAAGAGGGTTAATTTCAAAGAGGAAGCAGCTGCTCCAGCGGCAGGAGAATGCTGAAGAATTACCTCAGGACCGGTATGGGCGACAGGGACTGGCGATACCCGGTCCTGCACACCAGGAGGGGTTAACAGAAGACTTTGAGCACGAAAAAGGCAGAGCTGGGTCTAGCAAGGGTGAGTACAATGATAATTTATGTAAATTAAATGAATTAGTTAGCTCTTTAGTGGGTTGTTTGAAAGATTTTAAAGGTGCTAGCCCTGCTCAGGCTTGGGAGAAGTCCTCTTCTGAGGTAAATAAAAAAGCTGTAATTAGTGAGGGTTGTATGAAAGAATCTCTGTCATGCGAAGTGTCACCTTTAGGTTTTCACTTAACTAATGCTTTAAAAGAAAAAAATTGGTCTAATGAGTATGTTGATATACTTTCTCTGTTACCTGCCTCAAAAGAATTTTTGCATAGACATGATAAGGAGGAAGATAGACGTAGACCTGTAGCTAGGTCTTTTAATAACTGGTGTATATTGCGAAAAGCACAGTGATAAGAGCTCTGGTTTATTTCAACATCTTGAATTAGTTTTGGAGGCATATAAAAACTTTGGCGGGTTAGCATGGTTTAATTACGACGAAGTTATCGGTGCATAAGAATTTGAATTGGGGCATGAAGGACGTAGGGACTTGGATTAGTACGATGATTCCACAGAGGTCGGCTACGGTTTCGAGGCCTCAAAATTTTTTAGGTACACAGCGTAGTAAGGGTATATGCTGGGCTTTTAATGACTCACAGTGTAAATGGCCCAATTCTTGTAAATATAAACATGAGTGTACGATTTGTGCGGGTAGTCACCCGGCGCTGCGGTGTTTTCGGAGGAATCAGTCTAAAGAGCAAGTTCAGAAAGGCGGAGACGCCGGTGAAGTGGGAAAGAATGCTCCCCTTTTTAGGCAAATACCCAAGCAAACGGAAGGCTGAGTTACTTGCATTGGGTTTTTCTGAAGGTTTCCGGTTACCGATCTTTGAAGGAAAAGATTTTGTTTGGGTTGAGAATTTAAAATCTGTAACTAATAATACAACCGTTGCTCGGGAAAAAATTGAAAAAGAGTTGAGATTGGGTAGATTTGAAGGCCCATTTTTGGTACCACCTTTTGTTAATTTTAGAATATCTCCGCTGGGTTTAGTACCCAAGAAAGAGGCCGGTGCTTTCAGACTCATACATCATTTATCTTTCCCAAAGGGTAGATCATTGAATGACAAGGTTAATAAATTTGAGTTTCCAGTACATTATGCGTCATTTGAGGACGCATTAAAGTGGGTGAGATATTTGGGTAGGAATACCTTGTTAGCGAAGGTGGACATAGAGGCTGCTTTTAGGCTTTTACCTATCCATCCTGCTTGTTTTTGTTCTTTGGGTTTTCAGTTTGAAGGGGAGTTCTATTTTGATAAGTGTTTACCTATGGGCTGTTCGGTTTCGTGTTTTTATTTTGAAGCTTTTTCTTCCTTTTTAGAGTGGTCAGTTGTTCATGTTGCGGGTTTACGATATGTTGTGCATTATCTTGACGATTTTCTGTTTTTAGGTAGAGCAGATATTAAGGAATGTTTAACGTTACTTAATTCTTTCATGGTTTTGGCAGAATTTTTTGGGGTTCCGTTAGCTTCTGAGAAAACAGTGTATCCGACAACTAAATTGCAATTTTTAGGGATAGAAATTGATACAGAAAAAATGCTTTTCAGATTACCAGATGAGAAAATCAAAAAATTGAGATGGATGATTCGTTTTGTTTTGCGTTCAAAAAAAGTTACAGTGCGATGCTTTCAATCATTATTGGGTTTATTAAATTTTGCATCTAGGGTGATTCCTATGGGCCGAGTTTATTCTAGGCTAATTAGTAGAGGCATTGCAGGGAAAAAAGAGCTTTATCACAGAGTTAGAGTAACTAAACAAATTAGGGAAGACTTGGCGGTTTGGGATTTGTTTCTAGTAAAATTTAATGGATCAACTGCCTGGCAGGAGGATTTTGTCAGTAGTGATCAGTTGCAATTTTTTACGGACGCTGCTGGGGCTACCGGTTTTGGTATCTATTGGGAGGGTAAATGGGCTGTGGACATATGGCCGGATGCATGGCGGCAAGCAGGATGGACCAAAAATATGGTGTTGCTGGAGTTGTTTCCAGTAGTTGTGGCTTTAGAGTGTTGGGGTAGTAAATGGAGAAATAAGCGGTTAATGTTACATTGTGACAACATGGGGGTTGTATGGGTAATCAATACCCTACGAGCAAAATCTTTACCGGTTATACATGTTTTGAGGCGTTTGGTTTATTTATGCTTAGTGTTTAATATATGGTTAAGAGCTAAACATATCATTGGTAAGAAGAATTTAATAGCTGATGCTCTTTCACGTTTTGACTTTAAGAGTTTTCGAATGTTGGCGCCGCTGGCGGAGAAGAAAGGGATGGTTGTCCCGGGCAGTGTGTGGGATTTAACTTCTCCCAGATAAGTTCATTAATTTCTAAATCCTTATCCAAAGGGACATGGTGTGCATATACGAAAGCATGGGTATGTTGGTGTAACTTTATGAAAGAGAGGAGGATTGATGAATTTGATGAAAGGTTGGAGTTTGCTTTGGAGTTTGTGCTAAAGCTCATAAGTGATGGTTGTTCTAGAGCCTGTATAGAGAGATACATATTAGGTATTTCATTCTTTTTCAAATTAGCGGGGAAGCGCTTGTCTTTCAAAGAGTTTTTGATTAAGCAATTGTTAAAAGGCTATAACAAGTCGAATGCAATTAGGGATACAAGAAAGCCTATTTCTTTTGACTTGTTAAAAGGGCTGGTTAATATTTTACATAAAGTATGTTGGGATGATTTCGAGAAACGCTTATTTAGAACTGCTTTTATAATAGCATTTTTTGGAGCCTTTCGAATCAGTGAGTTGGTTGCGGCCAATAAAAAAGGTGGATCTGGTCTGCAGAGTGAGGATGTAAGATGTGAAGGGAATTTAAGAATATTCTTACGTTCCTCTAAAACGGATAGATTGGGTAAGGGTTGCTGGCTGGAATTGAACAGAATTGATTCTTTGATGTGCCCTGTTTTAAATGCTGAGTTATTTAATACCATCCGGCCAAATGTGGGTGGGAACTGGCTGGTGCATAGTTCGGGCTTACCGTTAACGAACTTCCAGTTTAGAAGTGTACTTAAAAAATCATTTATTGCACTTGGGCTGGGTGATCTCGATTACTCTTCACATTCCTTTCGAATTGGTGCGGCCACAGAAGCTGCAATGCTGGGTTTAGACAAGTCGGTTATAAAGAGAATTGGTCGATGGGATTCAAATCGTTTTAAAAGTTATATTAGACCTGAATTGTTATAAGTGCTAATAATATTTTCTTCTAGGTCAACATCCAGCTATAGTGTGGATTGTTGGACATTCGTTTATCTATTGGGCGCAGAAAAGAGCGGCGCAAAGGAGCTACGGTGACAATTTAGGTTTTGATAGTGATGCAGTTCAGATATACTGGTTGGGTATTAGGGGTTTAGGTATTTGTCAGTTGGAACATATTATTTTAGATTATGCTAATATGTTACCTGTTCCGAATGTTATTATTATTCATTGCGGGGGGAATGATCTGGGCAAAACAAAGTCTATTGAATTATTATTGCTGTTTAAAGAACTAATATTGAGTCTTAGACTGTTTTTTGTAGACACAATATTGGTCTGGTCAGAAATCATTCCTCGGTTCATCTGGAGTTCCAGGCCTGAATTTAAGGCATTGGAGAGGGTGGGTAGAAAACTCAACAGATCAATGAAAAAATTCATGTCCATGGAAGGTTTTCTGAGTTTTCGTCATTTGGACTTGGAGGGGAATTGCGATGGTTTATATCGGAACGATGGTATACACTTGTCGGATATCGGTTGTGATATTCTTAACCTGGATTTACAAAGTATGGTGGAACAGGCCGTGGCTTTTATGGGGAAGTGCAACAAATGGGATATGTCCATTTGTGGCGGGTGGATGAACTGGTACAGAGTTGGTTTGCCTTCCGGCTTTTAGGGCGGTCGGCTTAGTATATGTATATTTATTTTTTGGTGTATATTATATGAAGGTGAGACTCTGGGTTTGGGCCAAGAGTTTCGTTTGAATAAATATGTTATGGTTATACAAGAGTTGTAAAGCTTAATAAAAGTCCACGGCCTGGTTATTCCAAGATAAATGTGTTTTTGTCTTTATTTCAAATATTTGGTTATAAGGTTACATTATATGGTTACAATATCCCTTACAACTACATGAAAAGCCCTGTTGCCTGAATAGCGCAGGGCGACATGTAGTTGTGGGGATAGGAGATTGAGTTCAAATAAAGGTCACCTATTAAAGTCTATGGCAGGTCAAAAGTTCAAGTCAAAGGTTTAAAAAAAAAAAAAAAAAAAATATATGGATGAGTTATATAACTAGAATTTTCTGGGGTGCGCTCGCGCTGCTGAGTGGTTTGCCGCCTCCGTCGCGAGACACCGCGAGGCGCCTCGCGCAGCGCTAAGGGCGCGAAATTGCACTATAAATAGAAGTGGAGTGAGGGGCAGTGCTTCTTGCCACAAGGCGAACTGCAGACTGAGGTACTAACCTGTTGAAGGCTGGTGATCTTAGTTACGCAGGAGAGCCGCGGGCGAAGAAGATGGAACTTCTGCTGGAAAAGCTCCCACCCACCCTACCCCTTATTTATATATAAAAAAAAAAAAAATCTTTTGTCGTGTGCTTTTATTAGAGTTATAGTTATCCCTTATAGGGATGAACTGGTACAAAGTTGGTTTGCCTTCCGGCTTTTAGGGCGGTCGGCTTAGTATATGTATATTTATTTTTTGGTGTATATTATATGAAGGTGAGACTCTGGGTTTGGGCCAAGAGTTTCGTTTGAATAAATATGTTATGGTTATACAAGAGTTGTAAAGCTTAATAAAAGTCCACGGCCTGGTTATTCCAAGATAAATGTGTTTTTGTCTTTATTTCAAATATTTGGTTATAAGGTTACATTATATGGTTACAATATCCCTTACAACTACATGCTGAAATCCTAAGAAACTGACTCATGCCCCACTGTTGTAGCAACTGCTCTGTTTACTTGTAGTGCTAGCAGCACTCCTGACTTAACCAAACAGTGTACTTGTGAAAACGTGATCCCCTAAGGCAGGGGCGTCCAACCTGCGGCCCTCCAGCTGCTGCAGGACTACATCTCCCATCCTCCTCAGCCAGCCCCTTAGCTGAAAGAGCATTATGGGAGATGTAGTCCTGCAGCAGCTGGAGGGCCGCAGGTTGGACACCCCTGCCTTATGACATCAAGATATTGTAGCAAGGTGCCAAGATTACACATTGACCATATATTGCGAGTGTCCAAGTGTTTTGACATCAGAACATAAAAAAGTTTGTTCGTATTAACAGAATCAGTAAAGTGACTTAGTGTAGCAGTAGTGGTGGCATAGTTATGGAAAGAAGCCATTTTAACAGGACACATATACATTATACATGATACTCGCCAGTACAAAAATGTGTGCTTTGGAATATTTAAGGATAGGTTTGCTTTAATATTTTAGATTAAAAATGAAGCTAAACAAAAGAGCTTGGCCGCTCTTTAAAAAAGTCAAATATTTACTCTTCAATATTTAGTGGGCTGCACACAATTCACAGTTTAAATTGGTCATAAAATAATGGCAGTGATTTTGTGTAAGCATAATATGATGACCTTGCACCTGGTACACAATGCATGTCTACTCCATCATGAAATGACATCAACCTCCTTAATAACAAAATTGCATTTTACAAAAAAATACAGAGGTTCAATTAAATTTAAACAAAATTGCAATTTGTTCTCCATAAGTATTTTAAGACTGTTTAGACTATTATTATATAGACCATTGATTTGCAATCACTCTGTATGTGTTAGTGGCACAGATGTAATGGTTAAGCCTGGTATACCTTCTTCTATAGCTATTCCAGGTAAAATGTGCTGACCATCTTTGCCCAGAATAATACAAGTTGCACCTGGCAGATCATTTTGTATTTTACGGTTTTTATTACTTTGTCACAATCCATGGAGCTGTCGTTCTCAGTGTTGCAATGTCCTCCGTTAAGCAATGGATTGCAAGTCTGTTCGTGTATCTAAAAATGATTCTTTGCAAGATCCACTTAATGAATATCATCATCATAGTCTCAGTCATCATACTCATAGTCATTTAATGCTTGTAGAGTATCCATGTTTAAGATTTGGCGCCTTTACACATCTGTCTTTTTGAATGGCATGTTGGTCCATTAGTCCGTGTGCACAATGCATTTCAGACCTTGGAGTGTGAACTTTGTGATCAACAGAATTCTTTGAACAACCTTACTTCCTCAAAAATTTAAAAATAGAATTAATCTTCTTTTGTATACTGATCCTTTTTCAGATTTCTTTTCTTCAGAGCTTTCGCTTGCTCCTCTTCTAAGGTATTACCCACACTCTTTTTGCTTCCAGCCTCACTTCTCTTCTTTGTCTCTTTTCCTCTTTTCACCTTGCGTTTTTCTTGTTCTTCCGTTCTCTTAGTATCATTTCCCTGCCTGGGTAAAGCTTTATAGGACATGAATGCCATACAGATGTAAATGACTATTCCTTGGTACCCACCAATAACCAGGCAAAAAGGCTGTGCCAAGACGAAGAGGCAAAACACATTGAGCGATGCAGCGGTGCCCAGCTGTAGCTTGTCACTACGACTCTCCCAGGACAGCAGACCAAAATAGCATAGAGCTATAGCTGGATAGAGGACTTGCTCTGCCATGTTGAGAAGCAAAACTAAAACTGGGGGCAAAGTCTAAAGGCGTCAGGAAATATATTTAAGGTGCGGAGAGAACTAGTAACCCCTTATATGCCTACAGTGAAATGTTGCTATAAAGTTACTTTCATGCATTCCCAAGGCACTTCTTCTAAAAACAATATCTAACAAATTAACGGTATGTGACCTATAAACTATGACCCTTGTGACATTTAACAAAAAAAGCTATGGATAAACTTTTTTATAATCAGTTTTAAGCAGTGTACACCCCCTTGCCTTATTACTAATAACAAAAACAGAGCAACATCTGCTATCAGTGGCGCGCTTCTTCCTACACTCTGCTGTTCCTCAACCCTCAGTCTTAGGGTCTGACACCTGGACCAGGGGGGCATCAGCAATCATTCCAGAAAATGCCCCCAATGTGTAGATGTTGTGGTCTCTGCCAGAGGTGCAACAGAAGCCTCCACAATGCATGAGCGATTGCACACAAGCCTATGTGGATATACTAAATGTGTATATAAATAATAATAATAAAAAAACATTTGGGGCAATAAAAGTGGTTTGCCTGGGGTACTATTTGGTCAAAAAATGGGCTGCAACTAATGATTATTTTCATAATCGATTAGTTGGCCAATTAAAAGGAGAAAAAAAAATGCACATTATTCGTTTATTTAAAATCATTTAATGAACTGGATATTAAAAACAAACAGCAGAATAAATAAAACTAAGAAAAATGCATTTCTTGTTTTTATTTCCCAACCTGCCCCCCCTGTATGCCTTATACCCCCAGATATGCCACTCCGCCCTCCCCAGATAGGCCTTATATCCCCTATATGCCTTATACTCCCCTGATATGCCACTCTGCCCCCCCAGATATGCCTTATACCAGATATGCCACTCTGCCCCCCAAATATGCCTTATACCCCTATATGCCAGTGCCTCCCTGATTTGCTATATAATCCCGATAGAGCCACTGTGCCCCCCGATATGCCTTATAACCTCCCATAAGCCACTCTGCCCACCCCCAAATATGCCTTATACCCGCTATATGCCACTTGTCCCCGATATGCCTTATAACCCCTGATATACCACTCTGCAACCGCCCGTGCACAGAGAAACCTCTGCTGCTGGCCGGCACTTTTGCTGGAGCTTCTGTGACTGAGCACCGGAAGATCATGCGACGCCGGTGATCTATCATAGAAGCCCCAGCGGAAGTGCTGGAAGTAGCAGAGGTTGTCTGTGCGTGTTGCAGGTCCAGGTCCCCTGCGGCGCTGTGGGGAATCCACCTCTCTAGCAGCCGGCAAATGTTGCACAGACAACCTCCGCCACTGCTGGCCGGTACTCCTATGGTGGAGCACCGGAAAGCCACATCACGCTGGTGCTCCATCATAGAAGCCCCGGCAGAAGTGGAGGATGTCTGCGTGCACTGCAGACACCTGCCGGCTGTCAGAAAGTAGGATCCGGGTCCCCTGCAGCGCTGCGGGGGATCTGGATCTTAGTGTTATTATCCGACCTGTTTGAGGTCGGATTATAAAAAGAGGGGTATTTTTCAGAGCATTCGCTCCGAAAAAAACCCTCATTTTATATTCGATAAAATCAATTCAACTAATCGATAATGAAATTTGTTGGTGTAAACATGTAATTTAGATGAACACCATTTTGTATTAAATATACATCTTCTTATAGACACTTTTGCCAACGTAGACAAGTCTTGTTAATGATTTCTTTCTCATCCTTAAGTAACGGGATTACTTGCCCGTATGCTAGGACGATATTTACTCTTGTGTAAATAAGAACTTTTGACCTTAGTCTATATTTGATGTGGATTAGTTGTACCCACTATATGGTGAGTGTTACATTTTTCTTTGTGAATGGTTTTGTAGCAGTCTCCCTAAAACAGTATTTAAACCTGCTCCCAACAATGTATAAATTGAGAAGTGACTGAGAACGAACACCTTGTGTGTGTCTGAATTATTTAGGTCTCCCAGATATCTGCACTTGCCACTCTGAAGATTCTGCAGATGTACTCAAGGCTCAAGAGAGGTGTCCCCATAAGGAGGGGTGAAACATTTTCAGTTGGCAACAATTTTCATTATCGATTCGTTGTTGCAGCCCTAGTACAGACTCACCTCATCAATGCATTTGAAATTAGCTGTAGGTTTTAGGATGGAGCTAGCAAACATGCCAGGCTGCTAAGAAGCCTTATGGGTCATCACACAGCAACAGGATGGCATAGGTTTGCAGACAAAGGTGATGAGATTCTTAGGTTTGCACAGAGCAATGCATGAAAATATAAATAAATGTATAAAAAGGGAAGTTTTATTTCTTTAAAAAAAGCCTAACATCAATAACAGGGAAACTTACAGCTAATGTAAGCATTATGCAAATGACACAAAGGGAAGACAAAAAATATAACAAAAAAACAAAAGGTATGTGGTTCCCTGCATAATACAGTTGCAAGTATTTGATGATTGGAGGTATTCACATTTCTCTACAGAGGTTCAGGGGGCTCTCACATTTAGAGCATCTTCTTACAATATCCTAAATAGACAAAACTTAATAATAGATACACTACAGGATGACATTCAGCTGGATGGATAAGCACGCAGAATTCTAACATCATCAATCGGTCGGTCCTGAGCATCTGTTTCAACCATCCCCAGACGGTTAAGCGTGCCAAGTCCCTGTGACACACGGCCAAAAATGGTATGTTTGCCATCCAGCCACTGAGAAGGTGCCAGCGTCAGAAAGAACTGACTACCATTACTATCAGGACCAGCATTTGCCATGGCAAGAATACCTGCACCTGTGGAGGGGGGGGGGGGGAAAAAAGAGACAAAAATAAAAAGCTTCACGACAAAGGGTTCTATTCACTAATTGAGGTTATTTTCAACTCTCTGACATCACCACTATAAGCGTCTCATGGAAAGGATGAGCTGATGGACAGTCACGCCTAAATGTGTAAAAGCCTTTACGTTTTCACCACAAAATATCATGGGTGCAGTCTGAACCGGTGTGCATGCAAACAGTCCTTCCTACGGCTCGATTTATAAAAATGGCACGGAGGTAAATATTAAGTTATGAAATGAATGATTTAAAAACCTGTAAATTTCAGATCTGGATGAAACTCGTCCTCAAAATTCTTCCCGTAAATAGAGGCTCCTCCACGTCCTGACAAGACAAATAAACAATTAAGATATTCAATTAAAAATGCATTTTACATTAAACCCACTCTCCCAACAAACCAAAGCCAATGAGCACAGGATATACATTTCCAAAGACATCAATTAATAGGTTTATCGGGGGTTAACTTTAACTAGGCACATTATACCGGAGCTTTTGTTATGTGAGAACTTTCAGATACTGTCATTTTGAAGAAGCTGCACTTTCCACACAAGATCGCTAGCTTGGCAGCGGTCTGTCTGCAGGCTAGGCCATTATGGGGATGTGGGTGTGAAAGGGTTAAAGCCCCTCAGACTTTTCGGTCATTCTCCATGCAGCCCACAGATCAGACGCACTACATCCAAAGAGTTTACTTCGGTGTCCCTAAACCACTCCCTGATGCACTACCAAGTTATATTTAGGGCCTTTTACGTACCAAAGGAAGCTTTGGGAATATTAGGAGTACAATTTGGTAATGCAAAGACTCAGTTTACAAAAAACGTATAAGACACAAAAACCTATATATACAGAATTATCACAATAGCCAGAGCAGAGCTGGGGAAGAAAATTCAGTCGAGGCCCAATCATAGCCAATTTCCGAATATTAAAGTCCTTGTCAAAAAGAAATGTAAAGGTTCCCTAGCAGACTCGGTGGTTTATAGTTGAGTTGTGGTTTCAATTCTTTGACTTTACTACACATGTTAAAGCCCCATCCCTAATACAATTCTGCTGCAGACTGCCACTGCACAATGCAGTGTTAAACCTTTTGTCTTGTTATAACATTTGCTATAACATTTTTATGGCACCACAGCACGGGATCATGGAGAAGCTGCAGTTTCTTCTAAAGCAGAGTACCCCCCTCTCCAATACAGTTTAAGAAATGCTTACTAAAGTACTAACAGCATACTTTAATATGCATGCTTCATTAGTGGGGCTAAATAAGACACTAGACTGTCCATTTAATACATTTAGGTTAATCGTTATGCCGTGTTACTACTAACATCGCCTGTTTGAGTAATAACACATTTCCAATATGTCAGGCACCCTTAGACGCTATCCCGCATGGATGCACTTCTTAGGAAGTTGGTTTTACTATGAGGTGGATTGGCCAGGATTCCAGAGAATTATATGCCAGATTCTCTTTACCGAGAGGCTAGATCCTGTCATGTATCTGTATGACACCAAAATGTCATGCAACCAAGCCTGCCCTTATAGAACAAAGGCTGTAGAGTGGTTTTAATAGGTATATGCCAAACCTTGAATTCATATGATGGCTGAGTTACCGTGTTATTAACTTTATTTCCATTAAAATGGAAAATCACTTCTAGGCACTTTTTTTTTTTTTTTTAAAGATTCACTGTTTCCCAGCCTTGCAGAATATTCTTTTGGCTTGCCCACACTTCCAGGCGTCTCGAGCACTGCCTTCTGTGGGAATGACAGGGACCTAACAAGACCCCATAGCCCATGATAAAACGCTAGCTGTAGAGCAAAACACATCAGCGGTTCTGCTGTATTGCCATTTGGATTTTTAATTCTATGCTTCTTGGTGTACCGTTTAGCACAGGTAGGCATTGTGATTCAGGATTAGTCTAAAGCTTTTAATAAATACAATTTGTTGGGAGGTATAACTTCATATTGTGACTTGCCTTAGTATGACTGACTAAATAGAAAATATAATATATTATGGCGTATACATAGGAAAGTGCCTGGATTTGTGGTGCATGCATGAGCACAGTGGAAAACGTAAGAAAAAAATTAGATCCAAACCTGTTCCTGTTGGATCTCCTCCTTGAACCATGAAGTCTTTGATAACCCTGTGGAACTTGGTCCCGTTATAATATCCTCTTCGGGCAAGCTCTGCAAAATTCTTGCACGTTTTAGGGGCGTGAAGCCAGTATAACTCCAAAGTGATAGTGCCCATACTGAAACACAAGAATTCAGCACGTGCAACCAAGTGAGTCAATTATCCGACAGTAACAAAACAATCCAGTGGATTGGTGGGCTTTTCCATACCTGGTCTCAAGAATCAGATGGGACGGAGTCCACGTGTCCGGGGGTATTCCAGACATCCCTGATCACAGACACTTTTTTGTCACTATACCAGGGAGACTCACATGCGCTCCAACTTGGTACGCATGAATAAGCTTGTTTCCGCGTTCCACGCCTCGGTTTCCTTCCATCCAATCAACGGCCTGCTGGGGTCACTAGTGGCCAATAGCGGATGTGAAAGCAAAGCAAAGACTTTTGATAGCGGCGTTCCAATTTGCCCATTTACCGCCGACAAATTGTGTGCCGGAACACAATGTAAATTAATTAAATGGGCGGGAAGAGGTTTGAATTTTAGCCCGGTTATCAAGTCGGGGCGTGGCCAAGCACGACGGACTGTAAGCAGCCAGTTGGGGGGTAAGTTCTCGATTTATGAGAGGCATTTGTACCTGAAAAGCGACCCTAGATATGTGTAACATGCTTGAGATACCACAGATGTATACATGTTCCCGTCTTGGGCATCTGTTGGCGCCACATCGTTGTGCTGCAGTGCCAATGCTGGGGGAGTGTGTTTATGTCTGAGGGTTGATTGTTCTATACGTCATGTATTGGGTTAGGAGCACTCCGGTATACCTATAATCTTACCGAATTTACCATTCGCCGGGTTTCTACGGGTAATGACTCCCGGTTTTGCATGAATGTAATTGCTGCCGTGTAGCATTCATCTTTTTTTAATCGCATTCCGTTGCGAGCCGCATGGCTGCGGGCTGTTTGTACTGAAACTTTTTGGCGTTATGGTGGTGAGACCATATTTGCACATATACAGTGCTATATGTATTAAAACTGCAATATAAAATAATGCACAGAAATAACTTTTTACAAACCCTGCTGTATGTTCAGCGACGTCTGGAAGTAAAATCCCATGTGAGCAGGGTTTTTTTCATTACCGTATTTGCTCGATTATAAGACGACCCCCCCAAATCTGAATATTAATTTAGGGAAAAAAAGAAAAAACCTTTTAATATAAGACGACCCTATAGGAAAAAAGTTTTACCAGTAAATGTTAATTCATGTAAACTTTTTTTTTTTAATAAAAGCTATGATTGAGAAAAATATTTTGGCTTTATTTCCATCTATTTTCCAACCTGCCCCCCCCCCAGTTATGCACATCTGCCCCAGAAATGCCTTATACCCCCCTATTTGCCACTGTGCCCCATGATATGCCTTTTAACCCTATATGACCCCCTATGTGCCACTCTGCCTACAGAAATGCCTTATACCCCTATATGCCACTCTGGCATTAAGGGGGTTAAAAGGCATATTATGGGGCAGAGTGGAATATAGGGAAGTTTAAGGCATTTCAGGAGGCAGAGTGGTGTACAGAGCGTTAAAAAGGCATTTCTGGAGGCAGAGTGGCATTAAGGGGGTTAAAAGGCATTTATGCCCCCCATTTAACACCCCCCCCCCCCAACTAACCGGTGCTTTTGACTCCCCTGTCATGCAGCCGGGGCAGCGTGTAGATGTCTGCACAATGGACGCAGACAACCCCCGCTGCTAGCCACACCTCCTTCCGGCTGCAGTGTAAGTTGCATCTACACACTGCCCCGGCTGCACACCGGGGACTCAGAAGCACCGGTAAGTGGCGCGGGGGGGGGGCAGGAGGATCTAGGTCCCCTGCAGCTGCGGGGGATCTGGATCTTAGTTGCCTCATAGTCAGACCTATTTGAGGTCTGATTATAAGACGACCCCGATTATAAGACGAGGGGTATTTTTCAGAGCATTTTCTCTGAATAAAACCTCGTCTTATAATCGAGCAAATACGGTAATATTTTTGAGGGCCATAATGCTCCCATACACGATACACTATACCGTATTTGCTCAATTATAAGACAAGGTTTTTTCAGAGCAGATGTTAATTAGAGGTCTGACTACAAGCCTAAGATCCAGATCCTCCGCGGGGCTGCAGGGGACCCGTACCCTTCTCTCTGGCAGCTGCTGCCGTCATTTCCTCTGGGGGCTTCTATGACGGAGTACTGGCATCAAATGACCTTCCGGTGCTCCACCATAGAACCTCCCCGTCGGAGGTTGTCTGTGTGCATCCTGCAGCCCAGGGCTTGATTTGAAAACAAATTTCTTTTGAATCTAGGAGCCAGCTAAAAAAGTTAGGAGCCAGGATTTTTTTTGCCCTGCACCCGCACTTTGCCCAAGCACTCAGGAGTGGGGTATAAGTGGTTGTGGTAAAAGGGGAGTGGCTTGTGGGGGTGGAGCCAGGGGCGGCAAAATTATGTTTTGCCTAGGGTGGCAAAAATCCTTGCACCAGCCCTGCCTGCACTCCCTCTGCCCCAGCACTTTGCCCTGCACTCGCACTTTGCCCCAGCATTTTGCCCTGCACTCAGTTTGCCTATAGGTGGAGCCAGCCCTAAGCCCCGCCTACACAGTGATTGTTTCTTGGTTGGCAGTTGGTAGAAGAGTCTAAAAAGAAGGAGACTGTTAGTTCTAGTATCTAGTGTCACTGTAGGTACACCACATTAAAACAAAGGTTTTATGTTTTAGAATGGAAAGAATATGTAGGTGAATCTTTGATGGTCTGGACATCTTTAGATGGAGTCCAGGAGAAATTTAATTAGTTGAGATCTACTAAAGGCAGCAGAACATTGCATTAAAGTCAGAGGAAACCACTATGATGCTCCTCAGTTGTGGCCCATATATTGAAGGAGAAACTGCAAGCGGACCTTAGCTCTGTCTTCAGATCTTCTCAACAGATTTACCCCCTCTACCTTATCTCAAACATGTCATTCCTTAAACTTGCTACTTCTCTCTATAACTTCACCCTCAGATCTGCTTTTGACAATGAAGCCCCAACTACTACTACTCTCTCTTCTTAATGCATGCGTATTCAACCCTGGTACATGTCATTAACCCTGAACCTTTGATGTTGTTCCCGCATTGCTAAACGTAGTTGGTGGAAGTTTCATTCTATGTCTGACTTCCAGCACCATAAAATCATGCTGTTCCTTTTACTCTGCTCTCGCCCTTGCTAAAGAAACCTACTTCACCTCCCTGTATCGTAACCTGCAATTCCCTTCACCTTATTATAACTACCACTTCCACTAGCCTTACTGGTTTTGATTTTTTCAGTTTTATTATTGAAGTATGTGGCAATTAGATGTGAATTATCTGCTCAGTCCCCCTCCTGCCCTTGCTGTCCCTCTGACTCCATACCCTCCTATATGTTGAACTCCCCCTCTACAAATTCTCTTGTCACTGAAGGTGAGGTTCATGCTGCTCTTCTTTTCTTCTTGTCCAACCACATTTCCCCTTGACCCGATCCCTTGTCACCTTACTTAGTCTCTCCCATTTGCTCTTCTCTCTACACTAGCTCATATCTTCAACCATTCTCGCTCTATTGGATGTGTCCCATCCTCCTTCAAACATGCTACCACCCCTCCTATCTTGCAAAAGCCCCGCTTGGACCTGACTGAGCTGTCCAACTACCATCCCATCTGTCTACTTCCTCGCGCCTTCAAGCTTCTTGAAAATACCGTCCTTACTAAAGTTACTAATGACCTACCTGCTGCTAAATCCAAGGGACACTACTCAATGCTAACGCTATTTGACCTCTCTGCTGCTTTTGAGGCCGTGGACTACCTTCAAACTCTTGGTTCACATCCTAGCTTTCTGATTGTACCTTCGTCTCCCTCTCCAGTACACTACCTCATTTGGCAAACTAATCTCAATGGGGCTGCAACAAACTTATTTTTTCGAATAATCGGATAAAAGAAAAAATGTAAATTTTTCCTTTATTTAAAATAATTTAATGAACAAACTGGATGTTAAAAACAAACTGCAGAATAAAGCAAGCTGCAGCCGGCGAACGTTGCGCAATGCGCACAGACAACCTCTGCCGCTGCTTGCCGGTACTTCCGGAGCACCGGAAGGTCATGTCACGCTGGTGCTCCATCGTAGAAGCCCCGGCGGAAGTGGAGGACAGTAACGGAGGATGTCTGCACGCATTGCACAGACGCCCACTGGCTGCCAGAGAGGAGGATCCGGGTCCACTGCAGCGCTGCTGGGGATCTGGATCTTAGTGTTATTATCCAACCTTTGTTTGAGGTCGGATTATAACACGAGGGGTATTTTTCAGAGCATTCGCTCTAATCGATAATGAAAATCAGTGGCAGCAAATTTCATTATCGATTAGTTGTTGCAGCCCTAAATCTCAACCTTTTGGTACATGTGTAGTCGGGGGAAGTGTAATTCAAGTCATAAGGAGAAAACAAAACACAAAAGTATTTTTACTCTTACAGTGCTGATTGGATTCACTGATCAATGTCAAAGTCCTAATTTATTTTGCAGGAACATACATGGAAAAGTGGTAAAAGTAGAATTGACAGAAACAGGTGATGGATAGCATGCTTGGAGGTAAGATGCACACCTGGCAAATGTTTTTTGAAAGCTTGCAAATAACCACAAGTACACTATATGGTTAAAAGTGGACACCCCTGTTCATTGAGTTTAGTTTTTTTTAGCCAAACCCATTGCTAACAGGTTTATAAAATCAAGCACACGTGCAATCTCTATAGACAAACGTTGGCAGTATAACATGGGTCATACTGAGGAGATCAGTGACTTTGAACGTGGCTGCCACCTTTGCCCCAAGTCTGTTTGATAATTTTCTGCTATGCTAGATCTGCCCGGTTTATCGTAAGCGTTATTGTGAAACGGAAGTGTCAAGCAGTAACCGCTGCGATAGACCATTCACTAAGTATGGCCACTGTTGCTTGCAACAGAGTTCCAAACTGCCTTTGGAAGCTGCATCAACAAAATAACGGTGCGAGGTTGTGTGCTGTGGTCAAGCAGCTGCACGCAAGCCAAAGGTCATCTATGGCCAATGCCAAATAGCATGCTGGAGTGATGTAAAGCACACCACCACTGAACTTTGAAGCAGTAGAAACGTGATAAATCAGACTTCACTGTCTGGGAGCCTGATGAATGAATCTGTGTTAGGTGGATGCCTACTGTAAAGACTGGTGGAGAAGGGATAAAAATTTGGGGCTGTTTTTCAGTGTTTGGGCTATATCCCTTAGTTCCAGTGACGGGTTATGTTAATGCTACAACATATAAAGACACTATTATGGTCGATTCTCTTGCAGATTGTACTTTCATCACTGATGAAACATTTGATTTTGACCCATGCTCCTCATCTGACAGGTAACAGCCTCTCATTTCCTTAATGTCATGCTTTACATATCTCAAGGTGCCTTACATTGTGCTGCATGGGGGAAGTTGGGGTAATAGGTTTAGGGAAGCTAGCTCTGGATTTGCTTGACCCAACATGTCTGTGGTTGAATACAGACTCTAATGGGGATGAGCTGCACTTCAATGCTAAGGGTGCTCCTGTACTGGAGGAGAAGATGATTAGGGGAGATTTTAAACTAGTGTTGGGGTGACGGTAGCATTAAAGGGGGTAGCTAGTGTAGGTTCGGAGTAGGGCTTAGCCCTAGGACAGGGCTTGACAAATTTGTTGTGAATCTAGGCGCCAGGTAAAAAAGTTAGGAGCCAGGATTTTTTTAAACTAACAGTTGGTTAGGAGTGATCGGATCATCATCAGCCCACTTACTAAACTCACAGCGTTTGACCTGGAAGCACCCTGGACTTTCAGGTCAGTGCTGTTTTTTTTTTATTATTAATTACATTTTTTTTTAACTCTTTCGATGCTGATGTTCCATTGGAGCACAGCATTGACTGATATTTAGTCCCCACAAGCTTGTGGGGGAAAATGTTAACCCCTGCAATGCCACAAGTGTGGCATTGAAGGGGTTAACGCTGCACTGTCGCTCTCATGGAGCGATCAGGCAGCAGGGGGGTGTTGGGGCTGGTGTCCACACTCATGTGGAGACCAAAGAACCTTCTCCCCTGTCCCTGAAGCTGCCTCTGGCAGCTGGGACTCAATGGCTGGTCTATAGACCAGCCATTGCAGGGAGGGTAGTCTTTGATGACTGCTGTAGGCTTCCATGCCTACAGGAATCATCAAAGGGCTTGTGGGGGCTCGTTTTTGCTGTTGCTGGTCCGCCTGGGCTTCCAGGCAGACCACCAGCAGCAGAGCCCCCCGTACAAAACGGGAATTAACCCCTAAATGCCGCCATCGCGGCATTGAAGGGGTTAACGCTGCACTGTCGCTCTCATGGAGCAATCAGGCAGCAGGGGGGTGTTGGGTCAGGTCCCCACACTCGTGTGGGGAACCAATCAACACACAACCCCCTTCCCTGAAGCTGCCTGTGGCAGCTGATAACACGATTGCTGGTTTTGCAGCAACCGCGGTTTCAGCCTACAGGATCACTCCGTGGGAGTGATCTCAGGCTCGGGGGTGGGCTCTGAGTGGCTGTGCTGTCTGCCCAGACTCCTGGGCAGACAGCAGCAGCGCCCCCGTGTGGTTACTCAGCCTCTTACATCCACATTTTTTTATGGATGTAAGAGGCTGACAAAACCTAGGTGCCAGGACAAAATTCTCTGTCGCCCTGGCGCCTGGGCTTTGTCGAGCCCTGCCCTAGGAAGTTGTGAAAGGCATAGTAACATCAGCATATGGCTACAGAAATGACTAAATGGTAAACAGCAAATGGTGACAGATTGAAAATGTGTAGCCAGAGAGTTTTCAAATCCCCGTAGCTCAGGAAATATGATCCTGTACTTTCTGCATTGGTAACAAGTGATAATGTGGATTTAGCGGTAACTACAGAAACTGGTACAATGAGCAAAATTATGAGCCCCAGTGGAAGTACCGGCCTCCAGCAGCAGAGGATGTCTGAGCGCGTTGTGAAGATGTTCACGGGCTGCCAGAGAAGGGGATCCCCTGCAGCGAGGCGATGGACCTGGATCCTCCTCTCTGGCAGCCGGCGAATGTCTGTGTGATGCATGCAGACAACCTCCACTGCTGCCGGCACTTCCGCCAGGGCTTCTATGACGGAGCTCCAGCATAGAAGCACCAGCGGAAGTGGCGAGCAGCAGCAAAGGTTGTCTATGCACTATTTGTTCAACATCATCTCCTGAGTACACTAATGCCCCCAATGGGTTTGTGGTAGTTGAAGATTTTCATGATTTGCAGCTACCAATAAACAGCAACCAGTTCGTCTTGCTTGTCTTGTGTGTGGTATGTTTTTGCATCTTAAAGTTCTCTTTCCTGACCTCTGTAGGATTATTACGTAGCAGGAAAATAGCAGAACTTACATGCCAACTCATAAAAGGATTTATGACTATTATAGTAACTCTTATCACCATATGTCTGACTATATATATCTGGTTTCTATGTTAAACAGAATTTAAGTATCTGTAGGATTTGTGTTTATCTTTTGGTAGTCTGGATCATCAGATCTAGTTTTTATGCTGACTGACTTCCGTTTGTTTTGCCCATATATTGTTAAAGAATTAAGGAGGGGGTAGAGAAGTCTGCGAACTGGACTCTCCCCTGCGTACACTTGAATAAAGCTCTTGCTTATTCAACTCGTGGAACCAGTGTCGTCAAACTTCTTGCCAACATTCACAGGTTGTTAGGACTTTTTTTTTTTTTTTTTGGACTGGGTCAGCTAGCAGTAGTCATCTTAAATTCTTTACAAGGATTGTGTTTTCGGCAGAGGAGCCTGTACTAGATATAGTATTTGCAAATGCAGGCATGATTTCAAATGTCGCTGTAGGAGAGTGTTTGGGCTCCATCATCAGAGGTTGTGGTGCACCCCATTCAAACAAGATTTATTATTATTTTTTTGTTTGGCTTATTTTTTTTTTCTTTAACCCCTTAACGACAATCCACGTACATGTACGGGGTTGCCGTGCAACGTGTTAACGACAATGCCCGTACATGTACGGGCTGCTGTTAAATAGCTGCATTGCGGCGTTTTCGCCGCGATCGGCGGCTTTGCAGCATCCGCGGAAGCCTCACTAGTGAGGCTGACCGTGGATCCGGGGAGGAGAGCCCTCCCCGTAAGAAAAATGGCACCCGGCTAAAACCGCTTAGTAACATAGTTCATGGTTGAAAAAAGACCAAAGTCCATCAAGTTCAACCTATATACATATTGTGTCCCTACTGTGTTGATCCAGAGGAAGGCAAAAAACCCTTATGAAGCAGATGCCAATTGCCCCATACCAGGGGGAAAATTCCTTCCCGACTCCAAATATGAATAAATCCCTGGATCAACGTTCTGTCCCTATTAATCTAATATCCATAACTTGTAATATTATTGCTTTCAAGAAACACGTCCAGGCTCCTTTTGAACTCTTTTATTGAGTTTACCATTACCACTTCCTCTGGCAGAGAGTTCCATAATCTCATCGCTCTTACTTTAACCCCTTCGAGACAAAGGCTGATTTTACTTTTTGTACCCTTTGTGACAATGGCCTTTTTAACATTTCTGCGCTGCTTGTGTTTAGCTGTAATTTTCTTCTTTCCCGTTTACTGAACCCACACACATTAGATATTGTTTTTTTCAGGACAAGAAGGGCTTTCTTTAGATGACATTGTTTTGATTGTATCATATTATTTACTATTAAAAAAATTATAAAATATGGTGAAAAATTTAGAAAAAAATGACTGTTTCTAACTTTTAGTTGAAAAATCTTTTACTCCTCTATAAAAGGTAATGAAAAAACCTGCTAAATAGATTCTACTATTTGTCCTGAGTTTAGAAATACCCAATGTTTTTATGTTTTTTTGCTTTTTTCTACCCATTATGGGGCAATAAGTACAGGTAGCGTTTTGCTATTTCAAAGCCATTTTTTCCAAATCTGGTAATTCTTCCCCCCATGTGCCATTTCGGGTATCTTTGAACCCGGCCAATGCAATTTACCCCATCAAGTCATATATTTTTGAAAACTAGACAGCCCAGGGTATTCCAAATGCTAGTATTTTAACTCTTTCCATGCACCATATCTACCACCAGTCTTTGTCAAACTTTATGGTAGTTTTCTACACCAGCACAGACGGGGACATCCTCTACGGCTGGAGGAAAGAAGTTTTCTACACCAGCACAGACGGGGGTTCTTTAACCCCTTAATGACAATTGCCGGTCCTGGCACGGCACGGAAAAGCATGTGCTTTACGACAATTGACGTGCCAGGACCGGCACGTCTTTAAACGGGTGCAGAAAGCGATCTACTATCGCTTTCTGCACCCAAAAAGCGTTGCTGAATGCCTCGACCTCGGCACGAATGCAGTACCTGTATTCAACCTGCAAGTGGAGCCAAAGTTCTCTAGATGGTCTGGACCATCTAGCGAACTTTTAAAATTTGTGGTTCCTGTTACAGGACGGCGGCCATCTTCCTTGATGGCGAAGATTGCCGGCAGCTGCGGCTGTGACCGCTCTCCGGAGCGGTCACAGCCCATCAAAAGGTTAGTGTTTGGTGTCGCTGGATGCCTCCTGATCGAGGCATTCCAGCGACACCATTTAAGTTTAGGAGGCGATCGTCGATCGCCTCCTAAACGCTTTTAAAACGGGCGTCCGCCGCCATACAAAGTATGGCGGATGTTGGCGCCCCGTGGAGGGGCCAGAGATGGCCCCTTCGTGCCGATCGCGGCGTTGCTGAATGCCTCGAGGTCGAGGCATTCAGCAACGCTTTTTGGGTGCAGAAAGCGATAGTAGATCGCTTTCTGCACCCGTTTAAAGATGTGCCGGTCCTGGCACGTCAATTGTCGTAAAGCACATGCTTTTCCGTGCCGTGCCAGGACCGGCAATTGTCATTAAGGGGTTAAAGAACCCCCGTCTGTGCTGGTGTAGAAAACTTCTTTCCTCCAGCCGTAGAGGATGTCCCCTTGTTATAGATACAGTCCTGGGTATAAATAGGTCCTGGGAGTGATCTCTGTACTGCCCCCTTATATATTTATACATAGTTATTAAGTCCCCCCCTAAGCCGTCTTTTTTCCAAACTAAATAACCCTAATTCTGATAATCTTTCTGGGTACTGTAGTCCTCCCATTCCCCTTATTACTTTGGTTGCCCGTCTTTGAACCCTCTCCAGCTCCACTATATCTTTCTTGTACACTGGTGCCCAGTACTGTACACAGTATTCCATGTGTGGTCTGACTAGTGACTTGTACAGTGGTAGAATTATTTCCTTGTCGTGGGCATCTATGCCCCTTTTGATGCACACCATGATTTTATTTGCCTTAACCCCTTCAGTACCGGGACGTACCTGGTACTTCCTGGTTAACAGTCACCGGTATACCGGGACGTACCATGTACGTCTCCTCCAAAAAACGCCCCACATCACCACAATCGCGGTGATCGTGGGGGTGCTGCTGTCTGCCCAGGAGTTCTGGGCAGACAGCCCATCCTGTCTAAGCCCGCCCCCAAGGGGGTTCTGCTGCTGGTGGTCTGCCTGGAAGCCCAGGCAGACCAGCAACAGCAAAAACGAGCCCCCAGAAGTCCTCTGATCAGTCCTGTAGGACTGATCAGAGAGACTCCTCCCCTACAATCTCCAGTCTATTGGAGATTGTGTCCCAGCTGCCAGAGGCAGCTTCAGGGACAGGGAGACAGGGTTCTTTGGTCTCCACATGAGTGTGGAGACCAGACCCACCCCCACCCCCACCCTTCCTCAGTTAACCCCTACCCCCCTCTTCCTCAATTAACCCCTTCAATGCTGCGATTGTGTATGACCCCAATCGCAGCATTGCAGGGGTTAATATTAGTCCCCACAAGCTTGTGGGGACTAAATATCAATCAATGCTGTGCTTCAATGGAGCATCAGCATTGAAAGAGTTAAAAAATAATAATAATAATAAAAAAAAATAAAAAAAAAAATAAATAAAAATTAATAAAATAATAATTTAAAAAAAATAACAGCACTGACCTGAAAGTCCAGGGTGCTTCCAGGTCAAATGCTGGGCTGATCAGATCGCTCCTGGCCAATAGGAGTGATCGGATCATTATGGCAGCCCACGGATGACCCTGCTCTACAAAGAGAGAGGGGTCATCTAGGGTAATTATGAAAAAACACAAATTATTAATAAATGAAAAAATCATAATTATTACCTGATCACTTGTCGGTTAAATTTTAAGTCGCTGATTATTGATCGGTCTCCCTGATTGATGTCAGCGGCCTAAACCTGTCACTTACAAGTAATCTGATGAAAATAAATATTTAAAAAAATGTAAATGCACATGTTCCAGTTTTGCCCTCATAGCTTCCTCAAAAAATACATGAACCATGCATGTGAGGCCTTGTTGGAACCGGGGGGGTGTTGGTGAACAAAATGTGGTGTTTTTTTTCCAGTGTTACACATATGCTGTGCAAGAAATAAATTGCAACATTGAAATGTATGCGTTAAAAACGCAATAAAATAAATTTCCCTGTGAAGTTTGGCAGACATCAGTGAAGAAATGGCTGGCTGAAAACTGTCAAAACTACCCTAGTTGAACACCTTGACTCGTCTACTGTTCATAAATATATACTTTTATGGGGTAATTTACAGTGGGGGGGCTTCCAAAATGTCCCAAATGGGATATGGGCCCAGGAAACCAATTTCTGAAAACTTGCGCATGTTCCAGTTATGGCCTCATAGCTTCCTCAAAAATACATGAACCATGCATGTGAGGCCTTGTTGGAACCGGGGGGTGTTGGTGAACAAAATGTGGTGCTTTCTTCCACTGTTGCACATATGCTGTGCAAGAAATAAATTTTAACATTGAAATGTATTTGTTAAAAACGCAATAAAATAATTTCCCTGTGAAGTTTGGCAGACATCAGTGAAGAAAAGGCTAGCTGAAAACTGTCAAAACTACCCTAGTTGAACACCTTGACTTGTCTACTGTTCATAAATATATACTTTTATGGGGTAATTTACAGCAGGGGGCTTCCAAAATGTCCCAAATGGGATATGGGCCCAGGAAACCAATTTCTGAAAATTCCAAATGTGAAAACGAAAATGCGCATGTTCCAGTTTTGCCCTCATAGCTTCCTCAAAAAATGCATGAACCATGCATGTGAGGCCTTGTTGGAACCGGGGGATGTTGGTGAACACAATTTGGTGTTTTGTTCTGCAGTTGCACATATTCTATACAAAATATAATATAAAATCTAAAGCAACATATGCAAAAAAAAACCCCAAAAATATAAAAATACCTCAAAATTTGGCAGCAATTGGCGATAAAATCCCTGTTTGAAAAGTGTCAAAATGACCCTAGTTGTACACCTTGACTTATCTACTGTTCATAAACATATAATTTTGGGGGGGTAATCAGTATCTGTGACAACTATTGCAGTTATTAGACTACCATGCCAAATTTGAAAAAAATTACATTTCAAAAACGTGATGCATGCCTTGCAATATTTGCCCTATACTGGTCAAAATAGATAAAAATCCTGGCCATGTTGGGTGGTTTCCAAATCAGGACAAGTTAATGAATATATTTGGGATAATTTTTTCCCATTGGTTTAATGTGTGTACAATTTGTATGTATACAAAACTGTAAAAAAATGCGTTTTTTTTTCCCCCCACTTTTTCCAGTTTTTTTCAAACAAAACAATGTACTACCCAGCTTACTATGGTTTCAAATGAAAGCCCTACTTGTGCTGAAAACAACAATATATGATTTGTGTGGGTGCACCAATTGATAAGAGAGAAATTACAGAAAGACATGGCAAAAACACAAAAACGGCTCCGGTCCTTTAGCGACACGTTAGTATCAAAATCCCGGTCCTGAAGGGGTTAACAGCAGCTGCCTGACACTGGTCGCTACAGGTAAATTTACTGTTAACTAAAACTCCTAAGTCCTTTTCCATGTCAGTCGTCCCCAGTGTTTTCCCATTTAATACATATTCCCAGCCTGGATTTTTCTTCCCCATGTGCATAACCTTACATTTATCTGTGTTGAACCTCATCTGCCACATCGCAGCCCAAGCCTCCAACCTATGGAGATCCATTTGTAATCGTGCACTGTCCTCTATTGTGTTAACCACGTTAAAGAGCTTAGTATCATCTGCAAAGATTGATACTTTACAATACAATCCCTCTACAAGGTCATTAATAAATATATTAAAAAGAATAGGACCCAAAACTGAACCCTGTGGTACCCCACTAGCAACAGTCACCCACTCAGAGTATGTACCATTAATAACCACCCTCTGTTTCCTATCACTGAGCCAGTTACTTACCCACATACACACATTCTCCCCCAGCCCAAGCATTCTCATTTTATGTACCAGCCTTTTATGTGGCACCGTATCAAATGCTTTGGAAAAATCAAGATACGACATCCAGCGATTCACCCCGATCGGAATCGCTTCCTAAGCATAAACTGTGTTGCTGACATGCCTCGATATCGAGGCATGTCCGTAACACTACCCCCCTACCCCGATCGCCTTGTGATTGCTCCGAAGAGCAACCACAAGTGCCATCCTGTAACTGATGTTGCCGTCATTCACAGGATGGCATTAACAATAGATCTGAGTTCACAGAGGGTCTATCCAGACCCTCTTGAGAACTCTCGAGCTCCTCCTGCAGGTTGAATGCAGGTACTGCATCCAACCATGCAAGGTCAATGGAGCCCAGCTCACTGAGTGACTAGTAAAAAAAAAAATGTAAATAAAATTATTGTTCAAAAATGTTAACAAATAAATATGGTAACATGTAAAAAATCCCCACTGTCACCAAAAAAAAAAGTTTTTAATAAGCAAGTCCTAAAATTCTTTATCTTTACAAAAATTCCAGCATGGAAAGAGTTAAAATATTGGCATTACAAATGCCCATAGGGTGTCTAGTATTAAAAGATATGAGTTGATGGGGCAAATTGAATTGGCCGGGTTCAAAGATGTCCCAAATATGGGACATGGGGCAGGGGATCAGATGTCTAAATGGCATAAAAATACACACCTCACAAAGGCAGCCTTTTACCTCCCAAATAACTCTACAAACCCATGCATGGAGGTTATCACTGCGCTCAGGAGATGTTACTGAACACATATTGGGCTGTTGTTTGACATGGACATATACCAGGAGCGATAAATTTATACCTGAAGTACAACATGTGTGGGGGAAAAAAAAATGTACTACCATAAAGTTTCACAAAGGCTGGTGGTAAAATTAGTGCATGGAAAGGGTTAAAATACCAGCATTTGAAATACCTTGGGGTGTCTAGTTTTTAAAAATATATGATTCGATGGGGTAAATTGGATTGGCCGGCTTTAAAGATACCCGAAATGGCACATGGGGGGGAAGAATTACCAGATGAGGAAAAAAGGTTTTGAAATGGCAAAACGCTACCTGTACTTATTGCCCCATAACGTGCAGAAAAAAGCAAAAAAACATTGGGTATTTCTAAACTCGGGATAAATAGTAGAATCTATTTAGCAGGTTTTTTCATTAGTTTTTGCAGATGAGTAAAAGTTTTTTGTTTAAAAAGTGAGAAAAAGTAATTTAACAAAAAATCCCCATATTTTATCTTTTTTTTTTTTTTTTATATAGTAAATTAGATATGATAAAATGAATGAAAAAAACAATATATAATGTGTGGGAGCATGAAATGAGAAAGAAGAAAATCACAGTAACACTGTAAAACGTTAAAAAAGCCATTGTCCCGCAATATACTACGAGTAATAACCCCTATTGTCCTTAAGGGCTTAAACTGGATAGATATGAATGAGTTTTTGATGGTCCAGACATCTTTAAATGGCATCCAGGAGCAAGGCGGCAGGACATTGCATTAAACTTGTTCATAAGGCTTAACGGTAACGGCTCTCTAGAAAATACTCAGCCCAAAAACCTATCATGACAGCATAAAGAAAGTAGCAGTGTGCACTCCTGTGCGGACTGTTCCCACCCGAGGCAGTTCTCTGGCACCACCATTAACTCTCCCAGTCTATGAATGCAAGGATCCATTCATGTATATTGAATGCTGTGGATTGGTAAGTGACAAGCTAGCCACAATCAGTAAGTTGAAAGAAAGAAAACTGGTAAGAGTCCCGCAGCTGCATCGCCATGAACAATGGATCCCAGTGCAAGGGACTGTCTAATACACAGAAGGCAGTCCTCAGAACTGCCGTACAGTTTCCCCTATGAGACTTATGATATAAACGTAAATGCTCTGTTCGTGTGTAGTGAGTGCTGCTGGTGGGTCAGTGTGTTGAGTGCAACACATAATAGGCTACAAATCAGTTTAACATATAGTAAACAAAAGTGTTGGTGGGGTGGGAATATGGAGTGGCAGACATTTAAGTTATTAAGCAAGTTATTTTTATTTTTTTATAGCAGTGATGAGGAAGAGGTCTCCCTATATTGTCCTAGTCCTGTATCTCGCCTTGTTGGGCATCCTGTTAATATGAATGTACAAAATAAAGGAGAGTCAACTCTATTATTGCAATGGAGCCCACTGAGTGCCCAAAATATGGAGGAAATTACAAGAGAGGCCAACAGGCTGGCTATTGCACTGGAGAAGGAGAACATGGGAAAAAATTCCTCACAGTATAAATCAAATAGTATTTCCTTCCAGCATAAAATAGCCACCATCTACAACTTGGAGAACCAAACAGAGGTTTCTTTGCGTGGTGAGCAACTGCAACATTTCTCCACCTCTGTGGCCTTGCTAAAAGACACTCCAGCTCCTAATCAAATTTCCTCATCAGAAATGAGCATCGCTTCACATGGGCTTCAAACCCTATTTCTTTCAAAAAGCGCTACTAGTCTTCGGAGTCCACGCAGAGAGACCTATGTGATTAAAGATAGTCCAAACCGGTCTTTTTTGCCCAATGTGGACCTTGTCACACCACCCATTGTTGAGCAACATGAACTTTCCTATGAAAACACTCCAGAAAAAGTGAAAAAAGGAAGCGGCGCTGTAAGGGACTGTGTGTCACAAGGCAGGCCTAAGAGTCGGAATCCTGGTGGTCTGTCTAAAGTGAGGACCCCTCAACTACACCCGTGCCCTGTTGGCAGATTTTCAGCAGGTAATGTGGATTACTGCGTGTCATTGACGTGTGTGTGTGTGTGTGTGTGTGTGTGTGTGTGTGTGTGTGTGTGTATATATTTTATTTTTTTTTCAATCATCTAGACATTACGAATGTATGTACAGAGAACTCTTTGGTATTCATGACTTATATACGTATGGCTATAGCAAACAAAACTATTTAATAAAACCATTAAATCTATTCGAACATGTATTTTCTAAAATTCTTACATTCTTTGGAAAACACGGCAAAGTTACTGCTACAGTATTGAAGGATCCACTGGCACAATTACTTTAGGTAACCACTTTAGTAATGCAATATAATGAGGTGCTTTTATTTTTCCTATGCCAGATAAAACTTCAACCTCACATGTGCGAGCCTCGTACCGCCCTTGTGGCACTTTGGCTGCTAAGACTCATCTGCCGATTCCTAAAGCCTCAGGGACTCTTGCCTATGGTAATACAAAACAGTCAGGCCAGAGAGTGGTTTCAGGGGCTGTGAGACCTTCTGCACAGAGAGGTGAGTACCTGCCATTTTGAGCGAGTAATAATATTTCTTATACAAATACTGTATGTTAACACACAACTTGCATTAATACATTTTTTGTCCCCCCCACCCCACAGGATCTCTCCTGAGACCACCGTCCCATTTTTCAGCGCATACAAAATTAATCCTCAAACCGCCACGCTAAGGCAACTTGTGGGAAACTATTTTACCTTCCCCTCATCATCTTACCTTCTTGAAGGCCGCGTTTATTGACCTGTGTGGAAATCCAACCAGTAGTCTTTCAAAGACAACTAAGAACCAAAATACTTGGAAATCCTTGTTGCCTTTTCCCTCAAGGAAGTTTTCACTACCATTGTGCTTTACCCCGATGGTTTAGCGTACCAGCTTGGCATCACGGTGGAATAACTTGAATTGTAAGAATTACCACCCATGTTGGTGAAATAAGAGCATGCCAACCAACCAAAAGAAAAAAAAAAACTACATTTTATTTTCATACAAACAAAAGCAGGTTCATATTTACAGCCTGGTGCAAACAAAACTGTACAGATTGGCATTAAACCCATTCTCTGGCTGGACAACGGTGATCAAGTCACAATCGTTTGCTGTTGAGTCGTTGGCATCGGTTTCTTTCATCTTGGAGGAGAGAAGCACGCAGTGAACATCATCTTGCTTAGATGGACGTCTCATCGCTCCTAGTATGATGAAGGTGGTGGGGAATGGTGAGGTAAATGTAGCAGAGACCCAAAAAAAAAAAGCATTCATGATAATGAGTGTTCATAAGGGAAAACAAAGGGTTAATGACGAAAATTAAAGAAAAGAAACCTGAACAGAAAGAGAGAAGAAGGAATTAGTTAGAGCATGTGGGGTCATATTTGCCCTGTAGAAAGTTAGTTGTGTATCATAAAGGACACATTTGAAAGTGAGAGAGGGATAGGAGTAAAAAAATACTGTGGTTTTCACTTTGACCAAATATCCAACACGGATCCATTTTGCAGCTATTGTACATATTTTCTATGTAGTATATTTTTAGTTTACTTGGTTCATGATTGATTGGTGTTAAGCCTCTCCCATGTTTAAATTCCCTGACTGTATTCACTGCTACTACTTCTGCTCATATCTATGTCTTCTTGATAAAGAACAGCTTCATGACTTCTAAGACTGGCCCTCTTGAGGCCTCACATTTCTATATGACATGAAATTAACATGCACCAACACATGGATACTTCATGCCTTTTGGTTTGTGAACAAAACCACTGGGCGAACCTCAACATGTGTAACAGTACAAAGAATTTGATGGCAGATTAGAACCAGTCCACCCATTCGTCCTGATATAACTCTCAGGTTTAAGCTGGTCTTTGATCTTACCTTAGATTCAGGATAGTTTTATGCCTATCCCATGCATGTTTACATTCCCTTGCTGTATTAGCCTCTACCATGTCTGGGGACAGTATACAAATGAATGTATGTAGCAATACTATTTTTATTTTACTTTAAGTACATATTTTATTACATACACTGTATATTTTGACTTTTTCAATTTGGGTATATATACGTCTTATGAAATCCCTATTAAAAGTACAAATACTTCAATCTACCAGTGCTTGCCATGGGGTTTTGTTGTTTTTTTTCCAGTTGGAAGCTGTCATCTAAATTTTTTTTGTAAAATTTCAAAGCCTAACCTGAAGGTGCCACTCGAGCCGTCGTATGTACTTGATATGCATATGACAGCCATGCTCACGTTTTAAAAGGAGCACTCCGATGTCCCAGTGAGCTGCCACAACCAAAATACATATTAATCTGTTTTGTTGTGTTGCTCAGCTGTAACTTTCTTATCTGGTTTTTTAGTGTACCCACACACATTCCCCTAAAAATCTGGGTTTCAGGACAAGGAGGCCTTCGTTTAGATACCACTAGTTAGATCATATTATATATAATTTCCTATAAAATATGGTGGAAAATTGACATTCTAATAAATTCTGGATGTTTATATATTATATAGTGTAGAGGAGAGAAGAAAAAAGGTACAGAGCGGGAGAAGGGAGGAAGTGTGAGAATATAAGACATCATGGGAAACACATGCACATTCAGATAACAGTTGTTAGACATGTCAGATGTATACATTCAATAGACAAACCACATTGGAGCCTATGGAAAGAGAACAATTCTGGTGCAGTCACCATAGCAATAAATGTAATGTTCTTTGCACCATGGCTTTAGTTTACCCATAACCCCTGTGGTATATTTAAGTTAGAGCACTACATGACAGAACCCTTTAGTTAGCAGTCCACGTCGATGGCACTTACTCTGATTCAGAGGACTCCCTGCCAGTGGTGCCTGTCCTGATGCTCATAGGGATGGGAGTGACTCCATTAAGCTGCTCTTGGAGGCTAGGCTTGGCTCTGGGTCCCTGTGATAAAGGAGGAGGCCCCAGTTCATTATGGATCCGGTTAATGGCAGAACGATGTTTCTTTTTCAGGATTCCTACAAACATAAGTAAGACCTAAGTATCAAGCGTAACTATGGCTAATCACAGAACATTGTGGGTTTTTTTGTAATACATAATGATTAAACATGTCAATCATCGCTATATTCTTTATCAAGCTTAATATGCACAATGTTGAGGTTATTGCAACCCCTGACATAAAGAAGGCTGCACGTTAGACAATTCTTAGCCAAATACACTAGAAAACGGTGCAATACCGTATTTGCTTGATTATAATCCCCCCCCCAAGATTTGAATATTACCGTATTTGCTCGATTATAAGACAAGGTTTTTTTCAGAGCAAATGCTCTGAAAAATACCCCTCGTCTTATAATCGGGGTCATCTTATAATCAGACCTCAAAGTCTGACTATGAGACGACTAAGATCCAGATCCCCCGAGTGCTCTGTGAAATGCCTTTTAACCCCCTTAATGCCACTCTGCCTCCAGAAATGCCTTTTTAACCCTCTATACGCCACTCTGCTCTCCTGAAATGCCTTAAACCTCCCTATATGCCACACTTCCCCATAATATGCCTTTTAACCCTCTGAGTGGCATATAGGGTTAAAAGGCATATCATGGGGCACAGTGGCATAGGGTTAAAAGGCATATCATGGGGCACAGTGGCATATAGGGGGTATAAGGCATTTCTGGGGCAGATGTGCATAACTGGGGGGCAGGTTGGAAAATATAAGGAAATAAAACCAAAATATTTTTCTCAATCATAGCTTTTATTAAAAAAATAGTTTAGATGAATTAACATTTACTGGTAAAACTTTTTTCCTATAGGGTCGTCTTATATTCAGGCTTTTTCTTTTTTTTCCTAAATTAATATTCAGATTTGGGGGGGTCGTCTTATAATCGAGCAAATACGGTAATTTAGGGAAAAAGCCTGAATATAAGACTACCCTATAAGAAAAGTTTTACTAGTACATATTCATTCACATGTAAACATTTTTCATAGTTGCATTTTTACTTTATTTCTTTCTATTTGCCAACCTGCCCCCAGTTACGCACATCTGCCCCCCAGATATGCCTTACACCCCCTAATATGCCAATTTGCCATCAGATATGCCTCTTGACCCCCTGGGTCTTAGTCTTGTAGTCAGACCTCTATTTAAGGTCTCAGAAGACGGCCTCGAATATAAGACGATGGTTATTTTTCAGGACATTTGCTATGGAAAAAACCTTGTTTAATAATCGAGCAAATACTGTAATAAATAAAAAAAGGAACATCCAATGCATTCAGACAGTAAATAAGCAGATAGCAGTAACCTTAAACATGCATAGTGATCTTTTATATGTAGGTAACATGTATTTACACAAGTGAAATTGTGGCACTGTTTTATCTTCAAGTGACTTAAGTCAGAAGTCTTATTTAGTTTGTATTTGTGATATCTGGGCAATTATTGGGGAGGATTTATGAGCCATTACTAGGTTTTGTTTGGCAACCCATAAGATCAAATGTTCAGAAAACTATTTCTATGTGTGCTTATAGCTAACATTTATAAAGGCCCTGATGAAAATGTTAAAATGATATAATACTATCATAATTTAGATTTTATATAAGAAAAAAAAACAGGACAGTGCTTATATTTTGAGCTCTCTTGTGTTTTACCATTTTAGATACATTGCAAGTAGAAATTCTCACCTTTCTGTGGTGGGCCCCCTGTCCTCTTAGGTGAGGGAACCGTGGGCTCTACTACATGGAGATCTCCATTCGCTAATGTCCCTTGAGAGGCAACGTTATCCACTGGAGTGAAGAAACACAGAACAGCTATTTCATTACCTGCAAAGAACAATGCGCTTTCCTATAACATGTTGAGCACTAGATGCCTCTTACCAGTACCTTTAGGTGGGATTTGTAGCGGTTTCTCATTATTGAGGCTGCTAAGCCCATTCCAGCAGGGAACCCCAGGACCATCAACTTCATCCTCGCTGTCAGAGGAATGACTGGAGGCAAAGGAGCAGCTGTGATCATCCTCCATTGACAGATCGCTGTCATCCGAGTCAGAGTCTGTGGAAGAAGTACAGGACTTTAAGCGACAGTACATGACTTAAATAGTGACTGTGGTAATGCATATAAGATGCCTTGTCGTCCTAGTAAGGTCTCCACCGACAATACTAAGAAGAGAAATTACACAGTTCAGGTGTTTCATAAAGACACTTCTATATATTTGAGGGGGCAGTAGAATTGTGGTTTACCCACCACTGGGGTTTTTGTTTTTTTTTTGCACTTCACTACATTCGGTAGCTACTTAAAGGACAACTGTAGTGAAAGAAAAACAATTCTATAAAAATTCCACTATTCATTGTTATGCCTGTGCCAGTAACAAAAATGGCTGCCATACCTAAAAAAAATACCTTTCCTATATCCTTTCCTGCAAAATGACATTTATCAAGTTCAAGCATTTTACTTATCCTTCCTGCTTTTGATCCAAAAGAAGGCAAACAGAACCCTAATAAAGCTATTTCTCCTTGGATCAAGAAGCTCTAAAATAGTAATGTTTATTCCATGATTTATAGCCCTGTATGTCCTGCTTTTGTAAAAAAAATTACTGTCCAGACCCTTCTTGAAGGCATCTATTGTATTTGATAGAACCACTTTATTTTGGCAGTGAATTCCATACCTTTATTGCCCTTACTTGTAAACAATCCCTTCCTTTACTCACTCTTACAGTCTCAGAGGATGACCTCTTGTTCATTGTCACTGGAGAGCTCTTTATAAAATGTTAGAATATCCCCTCTAAAATATATATCGTTTAAGGGATTTTTCTCACTTAAGTTGTTCTTTAATGAGCTAAAATAGCAAATAGCAGCACAGAGAATCGTGCAGCTGCAACTCAACATGGGGAAGGCTCCAGCACCGCGAAAGTTTCTGATCTCCTTTTATTTTCACACACAAAACAGACCCTGCAACTTACAGCGAAGAGTGTACAAACAAAAACAAAAAACAGTGGATAGCAGTTCTGTTGATAAAAGCGGTCAGAGGAGAATGGCTAGATGGAAAAGCCACCAATACTCAGGGTGCATAAGGTCTCTGAACACAGCTGAATGTATATTTAGTAGAGTATACATAGTATAGTATACTGGTTTATACAGAAATATTATTAATTAATAGAGCTATTTTATAGACTCAAATCAGTCTGATTATTTTTTTACCAGTTGCTGTGCAGGCACGTGCCCATAAAATGACATAATTCCCTCTGTCATATTTTTGGTGCCATAGCAGTGACACAATTGATGTAAAGGAACAAAAAACAATCTTGGCTATGGGTTTATTGACAGTATTTAAGTAAAGGAAATTGCAATTTATAGCAGGATGGAACGGCATGAAACTGATGGAGGAAGTTAAACCAAGCATGAAGGGTAAAATGCTGCTGATTAGGTTACCTTCATGCTGGTCCTTTGCTTCTAGGTACATGCCATTGGGATCATCTAATTCTGCTAAGGACTGACCAGGCTTGAGTCCAGCTTCATCTCTAGGGGTAAAAAAAAATAAAAAAAATACATAAAGCGGTCATGTGATGGAAAAATAATCCCAATAAAGTACCTTTACCTAGTATATATATATATATATATATATATATATATATATATATATATACACACATACTGAGCAAGGGAAATAAAGTAAGTTAATGAGAGCCTCTTTTTGGGAGCTTTAAGTGTTAACAAACAATTATGTTAAGAAGTTTGTTTCAAATCAGTGAAGGTGCACTGTGTGATGTGGAGGGTAAAGAGGACTTTATTCTTATGTGTCACTTGCCTCATTGATATATTTTAAAGAACAAAAAAATACCATTTCCAAACCAACCATTTCACAAACTAATCTTATGTGTTCTACTAACTTGAGTGTCAATAGAAAATAGACACAAAAACGTCCTATGTTGTCCATGTCCTGAATCTCTCACCTGAGCAGAAATGGTAGGTAGCTGTGACTTCTCCCTGAGTGCAGGGAGCCTGTGGATGAACCAAATGGCATATGATAGAGGCGGCCATCCAGGTAAGTGTTTCCAGGATGTGACTGCAGAGAACAACACATAAAAGGCTCATTCCAGAACGAAAAAAAAAAGGTCTTGTGTATTGGTGTCACTATCACAAAAACCATGATATGCAGCAGATTAGAAGCCCACTTCCTACCCCATCAATCAACAGGACTCCAGTCTGAAGATAAAGGGAAATGATTTCCATAATGTGTTTCTTAGTATATTGTACAAGATGGCATAAACAAACTCCAAAGGGCTGCAACGCTGAGGGTGCATTTAACCCCTTAAGGGGCGGTCCCTAAACCCATTGAAAACAATGCATTTTGAGCCTGTACATACACAGGCTTTGTCATTAAGGGGATAACCAACTCCCAAACAGGCAGTGTGTGCCTCAAATCAGCCTCAGGAAGCCAGGTGCCAAAGCTGCACAATGCTCCCGCCAACACCATAAATCAAAACAATTAAACCTCGCAACTTGCAATGGCTTCCAAAAGCGTTTAATAAAAGTGCCAACAGAAACAGTTACATGGAAATGGCTCCAACAACAAAAGCTTCACACATTTCACTCCATCACTGATTAATCATAAGCTATTGTCCAAGAAGGACTCCATCAATCTTTTTAGCTTAGAATCCTAAAAAAGCCAGGGAGCCTCAGATCTTGCCTTTGATATTACCGAAGATACACAGGGATCACGACACATGCAAGCTCATTATTTGGGACATCCATGTCAGTATACACATTTAATTGCAGCTACACACACTTCACTACACTACATCTAGTTCCAATATAGAAAAAACAATCTGAAGAGGGTGATACACATAAGCATAGACACGAGTGCGTGTTGCTCACCGAAATCAGTGTGGATTTTGTGGTAACACTGGGTTCGTGTTTCTTGCTCACAGTCTGCTTCAGGGCTTTGTGCACATCTCGACTGAGTATAACGCTGATAAGGAAGATGAGGGGGCCCTGTTGCATGAAAATTAAAATGAAAGTTACATCTCAAATCCCTGATACTATTGCTATCCAAAGCATAAGGCTGATTAATCATCCTACGTTACCTGTGCACAGACAACCCCCGCATAGAGATAGTGCAGAAGCAGCAGGTCACTGTTAACAGAGAGGAGGGCAAGAAGCCAGCATACACTGACCAGGAGCAGCAAGAAGATAGAACTACGGAGACCAGACCTGTGTAGTAAAAACAAAAAGTATATGACCATCAGTCATTTCACATAGATAGATTTGATAAGCCCTCAGAGCTCAATATACAGAACCTGGATACATAAAAATAGTCTAAATTATGACAAGGCATTTGAGATAGATGATATATACATATACATACACACACTATATGGACAAAAATATTGGAACACACGTCCGTAGCGCTGTACAATGGGTCAGTTGCTCTCGGTTTGGCTCTGCAGACCTTCATTAGTGAAAGCTACCATAAAGAGGCAGAGAGTTGTCATCCCGGTTATAGAGTAAAAAAAAAACCACACACACACACACACACACACACACATTTTATTAATTAGTGAAACTTTAGGTCAATGATTATTGATCTGTGAAACTGAATAATGTGACATTTGTTTTTACACTTTTTCGATTTATATAAAATTCCAAAAGAAGCCTCTAATTATCATAAAAATATATACAATGGGGGGTAAACTAAATGAGTGGGTGTAAGATCACAGTGGAACAAAGACATTGCATTGGAACTTTCCAAGGGATTTAATGCGATAAGCTATACTTACCCTATTCCCTTCTTGTGGAATCCCTCCCTTTTTACTGCACACAAAACCCGGCCAGAGAGAATACACAGGAACAGACCAGTCTGAAACAGATATACAGTTTAATCAAGCTTAACTTAAAACAAATCAACAAGTCATGTACTAGAGGAACCCTCAGACCCTTCCATAAGATGCTGCAAGTTTGTATTAAGCAGTGGGAGCTGCATCAAAGGGAAAGCAGTGATATTACGTCTCCCTTTTGTAATAATAGATTCTTAGCTCGAAATGTGATTTATATCACTTAAAGAGAACTTGTCACATTATAGTAGGTTATGTGTGTAATGTGATATGGTGAGAAGCTAAATGCATTTATATTACAAAATAAGGACATCTGATTCACCTTCAAGATTTTAGATTCATTCATTTAGTCATCTATTTGATTAGCATAGTTATAGTCTCCTCACACTGAATAACTAAGCCACCTTGTGAAAAAATTATTTTTTCAAATTGAGCATAAAATACAGTGCTGTGTACATCTCATTTACTTTTATCTAATAAACTTCCTAACCAACGACCCTATGCTTTCTGGCCACCAAAGCAAACATACCGTATTGGCTCGAATATAGGCCGCACTTTCCCCCCCCACTTTAAGTCTTTAAAGTGGGGGTGCGGCCTATATTCGGGGTCTAGCGCCCGACGCCCGGGACATGCAGTTCCGGGCAGCAGGGTAAGGATACAGATCCCCTGCAGCGGTGAAGGGGACCTGTATCCTACTCTCCGATACGCTCAGACAGCCTCCCCTGCCAGCACTTTCAATGGGGGGAGTGCCGGCACGGGAGGTTGTCTAAGAGCATCGCGCAGACGTTCACCGGCAACGGCGATGTGTGTAAACAGCCCCCGCTGCCGGCACATCTGCACGACGTGCTTTCCCACGGGGGGAGTCCCGGCAAGGGAGATTGTTAAAGCACATCATGCAGACGTGCCAGCAGCGAGAGGTTGTCAACGCTTGCATCGCCGCAGCCGGTGAACGTCTGCGCGATGTACGCTAACAATCTTCCTTGCCGGCACTTCCCACGGCGGAAGTGCCAGCACCGGAAGTTGAATACGCGTATTGCGTAGCTGTCCCCCGCCGGCCCTGCAAGACCCCGGGGAGTCTGCACCGGTAAGTCTAGGGGGGTGAACCTCTTGGGGGCAGAGTGACAGCATATCTCAGGGGGGGGATAGAGTGGCAGCATATCTCGGGGGGGGGCACATCTCGGGGGCTTAGTTTTTTACTAAGACATTTTTTTCTTTAAAAAAGCACCTAATTTTTAGGGTGCGGCCTATATTCGGGTGCAGCCTATATCCGAGCCAATGCGGTATATATATTATTTTTTTTGTGCAAATAAATCTATGTAAGGCCCTTAACTATGTTCCAACACATACAAATCAATGCCTGTGGGGTGTTGTCCAACATCATTACTGCTTTCCAGTAGTGGCACCTAATCTTGGAATGGGTTAACAATGAAATGGCTGCATGAACAATTTATGTAAAAACAAATACATATGGGGTGGCTCCGAAATCTGGGAACGTTATTAAGGCTACAAGTCTCAGCACATTACATTTGACAACCACACGGTTTGGAAATAGTGGTGCATAAATCCCAGGTATAGGAGAGGTTTCCAAAATCAGGAAAATGACTATAATATAGTTCGTGGTTATATCCCCCATTTGCACCTATAGTATAGTAGGTAAGACTGTGGATTTTCTTTTTCTGCCCTGTTATTTTAGTTTTGTTAATCATAACAGTACATATATTATACTGGGAAAATCAAGGTTGAAGAAAGATAGCAAAAGTATTAGAGATTGTTTTCTTCCTTAAAAAAGGAACGTGGTTCTTAGTAGGTCAATGTTACTTTATTACCGAGATTACAAAAGCAGCAGGTCCTCCAAAGCTCCATATGAGGGTGTCCGATACAGACAGCCAGCAGAAATCTGGGTTCCCATAGCCCTCAGGATCCAATCCAACTGCCAAACCTACAGAAAAGTGATATCAAATAGACAATGTATAGTCAAATTTGGACAGTGAGTGGATCATCTCTAAATATATAAACACACTCCCTGTACTAATGTAATCAAACATATATTACCACTTTGAGTAAATATAGAAAATATATGTTTAAATTAGGTTTCTAGAGTAAGACAACATGATGAAATGAGAAGAGGGCCTACAGTAAAAGACAATTTGGGAATGTCAAAAGGAAGTGAAATACACAAGCGTTCTCTCCAGTGGGCTTACACTTCTGTTTCCCCAACGTAAATCAAATCTACTATCACACAGAAATAGTCTCATCAAAGTTAGTGGCATTGGATATAATAAAAATAACTCACCTGTAATAAAGGCTGGGACACCCCAGCCCAGTGCATAGTAAAATCTCATGGGGCCAGTGTTGACATCCCGCACTTCACTTAGCCTACGGTAAATGTGCAGAACCTCAAGGAAAACCCAGGAAAAGCAGCAAAGAGAGAGGAAGTGCAGGAGGATAGCGATGATCGTGCAGGTGAACTGAGACAAGCAAATGAAAGAGGCAGGGGTCATCAGTGGAAGCTTGCAAGCTCATTGGATATTGTAAATAGCGGGGGGAAATATCAAAGGGTAATACAAAACTGGATTAATAATCATTAAGAAAATAAAACATTTGGCTACGGTCTATTCTAAGTACAGTGTTAGCTAATCATACAGATTATGACAGGGGGACACTTGGCTCAGTTATTGGAGTTGCTTCCCTAACCCCTTTCCACATTGACTTTTTTCGGCGTTGCTTCCCAAATGCCCTCGTGAAGTAGTCAGTAAGGATCATCCTAATCACCCCATAGATACATGGGCACACTAATGTTTTTATGCAGGTCTTACAAGAAGTTTGTTATTCTGTGCATGTGCAACAATGTTTTCACAAAGTTATAATAAAATGCATGCATAATATATAAATACAAAAGCCAGTAGACAAAATCCAATAGAAATATTTACTAAATATGTAGTATCAGCATTTAATAACCTTGCTCATTACCAGAAATAGCTGCCTCGCAAACACTAAATAGATATTTAAATTCTCAAGACATACCTGCATATCTGCTTGGTTGATCCCAAGCAGGAAACTGAGCTGAGAAAGGAAAAGGGCAAGCAGAAGATTCCTGCGGATGCTGTGCTGGTTACAACGTAGACTGCGTGGGATACACAGGAAGAGCATTGAAAGCAACAGAAAGCCAAGTGTCACTCCTAGGCACGAGTATGTAATTACACGCAAAGGTAGGATCTCTCCATTCTTGGTGGCAAAAGAGGAAAGAGAATGGGTGTAAGAGAGAGCCAAAGTCATTGATATCAACCATACACAAATGTGGATGTAGACCAAGGGTCACACTAACACAGAGATCATCAGATGAACAGTATACTCCCACCATTGGTTATCTGATCTTATATATATATATATATATATATATATATATATATATATATATATATACATACATACATACATACATATATATATATATATATATATACATATATATATATACATATATATATATATACATATACATACACACACACACACATACATACATACATACATACATATTCCTACTTAAAAAAGAAAAAAAAGAAATGTACTTTGATAAGTGCTTGAGCCCTGGTCTCGACTCCCAAATTCATTAATGACATGTATTTAGCTCTGAGATAGAGTCAATGTTCTTTCATGCACTACAACATGGCACTCTCAATATTTACAAAAGTATAAAATCTGTCGGTTTCAAAAACTATGTGAAATTTCCAATTTAGTCAGGCCAATAATATGGCCTTAGAAGAGTAAAATCAGCTCCTGCAAAATGACAGCGTCATTCAGGTTAAACGATCTTCTAACATATGTTTATCACTTCCATGAGTCTAGAAGTCAGAGGAGCTGAAAGGAACACAGAGTTCTCTGGAAAGCAGCTGCAGCTCCGTGCTTGTTGGTGTTAATATTTACCCCCCCCCCTTCAAAAAATTTGGGATTTCTATTGCCCCTTTTCACCTCTCTTCGAGACATGTCCATTAAAACGGCAAAGCTGGTCATGTGATGGCACTGGCAGCTGATATGAGTTTCGTTCCGAAAAACCAATTCACAGCCACGGGCTGACCAACCGCCTCCTGGTGTGGGTAATCTAAAGGGTTGAGAGAAGGACAAAAGGAATCCATGATACATCAGGGAAAACTCAATCAATAAAATAATTCTGAGACAGGAAAAAGCAGTGACACTTCATAAAAATTAAAGATTATAAGAATGTGTCATCAGATAAAATACAGACAACATAAATGAAACTTACTGAAGAGTGTGGTTCCAGTGCACACAGATGGGTTTAGATCGTTCCTGGGTTTCTCTCAGACGGAACTGCACTGTAATGGGTTGATGGAGGGCCCCACCATCTGCCTCGTGGATGTTAATACTCACTACAGGAGAGTTTATTACAGGGCGTTTAGGGACCCTGAGAAAGAAGCGAAATGCCAAAGAAAATTGACTCACTCTTGTAAGACACAAAATGAAAAACAAATGCCACGTCCATCCAGTATGAAAAATAATTCCTTATAAATTATAAAAAAATATTCAGCGGCAGAAAAATTAGGAAAGGGGAAAAAAACACTTTTCTTTGCCTGACAGCACCTTAAATGATTTTTTGGTAGGGATGGGCATAGCAAATTTTGGTTTTAAAATTGCTGTGGTCTATGAAAGGGGAGGGACCTCGTGGGAAATAAAGTTATAAATAATATTAGCAAAAAGGAGGAAAAAATATAAAAAGTGGGAAGTCTGAAAGATTGTTTATGTCGTAGGTACCTAAGGCTCCTCTTATCCGGATCCCATCGCTCAGGCAGCAGTGTCCCCAGGGTGTGGTAGATTATGACTGACACCACAGCCTGGGCATCTCTTTGCACCCCATCTCCCCGGGGTTCATTCTCTCGCTTTTTTCTGCTGAGTTCAGATGAGGACTCCAAGGGTTTACTAGCAAGAGATGCTGTAAAAGTGACATAATCAGTAACTCCATTGTTTCTATTGTTAGATATACATGGCGGACCAGAGTTAGCAAAAAAAATAATAGCTGGTAGAAAACACTACAGAATAAAAAGAACATTTTGTATAGCTTAAATAACGTATCTTAAATTACAGACAATACCAAATCTTAATTCTTAGATCCATTTATCTTTTTTTGTAATCAAGTTGTACATGAAAGCTGCCATTGTGCTGTACAGCCATATGTATTAAAAAGACTGCCTCACCCTAAGGCTTTTGCAATATCCAGCAGTAAAATAGTACATGTGCAGCTAAAACAATGCTGATTTATAGGTTTATAGCACAGCAGCACTTACACTATACATGCAGAATGTACCCAAGTTCCGTTCATTTGGAAGGATATTTATTGATTTAAATCAGGTCTTTGACAGCACAACATAAATCTTCTTGCACATCTTACCATGTGTGTCATCCAGCATGAAATGTGGCTGTGGAAGGATTACTGCTGTATCTTGGTCACTTGGCTTCACACCACGCAACGTTTCATAGCGTGGCAACACCGCACCGGCAAAATTCAATTGATCTAATCTCGTCACGGACACAACTGGTGGAGAATAGCAGAAATAGGCAAGTTTATAACTGAAGATCGGTGATTTTACAGCAGATGAAAAGGATATTTTTTTCACTCACCGATGTTAGGAGTAATGATAGTAAAAGGGTTGAGGTAGGTATGTTTCATATTGCGGGCCAGGGTACCCACATATGTTTCGTAGTGTCGCAGCAGCAGGGCCGTGCCACCCTCTGACATTTGGATACTCTCCCATACTTGTTTTGTGCCAAGATCAAGAAGATGGCTGCCAGCTTTTACCACATTCTGGAAAGAAAGCCAAAGTCAGTAGCAGACTATGAAGGCAAAGATAAGGGAAGGACACACAAAAGGGAAGTCATGAGGTCTCTCCCCAATCCCAAAAATACCACGTCACAAAGCAGTGTAACTAGCAGTCTGTCAGAGATCCTCCCACTATTAAGGTTATAGTCTATAAAAGATGGCGATTATCACCTCTGTGAAGTGGATGTCCTGAGTTGCTGCCAAGCTGAAGCCGCTCTCTTGACTCTGTTTCTGTAGAATAGTACTCAGCAACTTGTAAGACACCTGCACGTCGCTGCCCAAGAAAGTTCCTGCTCCCTGGGTAGCATTTAAAAGATCTTGCGCACCTTTTTGCGCAACTGTAGGGCTCATTAACGAAATGTTTCTGCTTAGTGAATCCAGCTGGAAAGAAACATAAATGGTACAAATGGAGCAGTAGGATTTAAAACGACATATAGTTATATTAAAGGGTATAGAGTTTGAGTAGGAATTTGTTTAGCACAAAGTTATTCTCTGTAATTACATACCAGGCCTTTCAATGGTAGAAAAGGGTGGGAAGTACAGTTTGACAGGTTCGGAGGTAACCACCCTCTGTGTTCATCACAATGACGGATAGCCGTTCCTGAGTAAAAAGGCAACCAGGAGTCAATATAAACAAATTAAAATGCACCCACTTCAATTTCAGGGTAATTTTCATGAGACATTTACCCACTGATCCCCTAGGACATGATACAGCAGCTGGTAGGCCAAAGCGTGTCCTAGGCCACCAGATCTCAGCTTCTACAGCTCGGGGGCAGCTATCGTAGTTCACTGTTAAAGAAGATAAAAAAAAACAAGACAATCAAAACCTAGCACCAGCTATAAAACCACCACTACCACTCAGCAAACAGTTTGACTGATCCCCCCTGCTTCATCTGATCGCACCTTCACATCCATTTGACGTGACCTCGGCAAACGGGTTATCACAACGATCACAGCGTCGTCCGATGACCCCTGGTTTACAGGGGCACTCTCCTGTGACAGGATCGCATGTCCGACTTAGGGAACCAGTGGAATAACAATCACAAAGCCAGCAAGACAAACCAGCAGGAGGACGGTAATGATTATCCTGAAAGAAAGAGGGAGATTAACAATAAGAATTTTAAATAAGAACATATAAATACTAGCCTCCATAGCTCAAATACTTAGATACATTAATATATTTCAGGAGCTCTGGCCTCACCTTGGAGGTCTTTTTCTCAGCTCTCTCCCAACAAAAAATATTTTCCATTGGTTTTAATCGCCAAGCCTCCTAATTTTGTACTATCTCTACTTTTTAGTTCACATAATTTTCTGTAAAGCTTTTGATCTTCAAGGACTCTCTCTTGCATGGTTTGGTGCATAAAGCAGAAGGGTACCAATATCCAAATACACATCAAAATGTCAGCCAGGTAATTACAGACCTGTGAGCCTGACATCCGTGGTGGGGAAATGATTTAAAATAATGTGGTTTTATTTGTATTTTGCTAAAGCATTTCATAAAGTTCCTCAAGTTATTTTACAAATTACAAAAAGTGACAGGCTTAGACAATATTTTTTTAGCACCTGGATTAAAAACAGACCTTCGCGTTCAAAGAGGACTTTTACATTACAGGACACCTGTGATGTCCCTTACTGAATAAATGTACCCATACAAAGTATATATTTCTTTCAGGGCAAATACAACTTTCTTTTGAAATTCATATTCATAAATGTAAGATATGGTTTTATATAAATAAAATCTAAAAAAAAAATGCAAAAAAAATGAAAATAATAATAATAAATCACAGTTTTACATGTATATTAATTATATACAGCTAGAGCCAATGAGAATAAATATCTGAACTATATTAAATTGCCCTGATTTGAAAAAATCATTTTCATCTATTTTGTCCGTTGTAAAGCAAACATTACAAGTTGCACATCACTTTTTTTCTTCAAATTTAGCATTAGTAGATAGCAAAGCCATTCCAAAAAACTGAGAAGATGGCAACCCAGGGACTTTCACAAGGGATATAACTGTTATAACATAAGGACAAGTTTAGTTATAGCTTGTTGATCCAGTGAGGCATCAGATTGCCATTTGGGAGTCAAGAAGCATGTTTCCCTTTTTGGGGCACAATTACTTCAAGTGTTTGTTTTTTACTTCTTGTTTTAGATCAACAGCAAGGTTGAACTATGTAATGTAAAGTGGTCCCAAATACCCATTTGCCATTTTCCTTGTTCTCTTACCTTACAACGACACTCTCCTGTAGTTTTGTTACAGTCCGTATCAAAGCCCTTGCTAGCGTCGCAATTGCATGGTCCACAGACAGGGTGACCCCACCATCCACGGGCACATGGCTGATCCAGCCTGCGTGATGGAGTATTTAAAGTGAAACAGTACGCTTAAAGTGGTTCCATCTACATACAGTTCTCATTCTTATAGCCTTTGTTTTTATTCCTTGTGACCTTCTATTAAAGGGTAACTTAGAACTACATCGGCATCATATCTCCTTTAGACTGATAAGTAATTTAGGCTTTGCCAACCCTTTTTACCAAAAACATTACTAATTCTTTTCATTAAGCCTTTATGCAGTGACAAAATCAAGGAATGAACAGACAACTTAATGTTATTTCAATATGCACCCCCCCTTACTTTTATGAGGCAATGTATGTGGAAGACAACATTTACATGGACAGGGGATAAAAGAGTTAATCACTCAAAGCCCTCATTGTCTTTCTATTTCATATAACGTTCATAGTATGTATCACAGAAACATTCCAATTTGTTGCTATATATATATAAATAATGGAACAATGGTGTGTGCACTGGAGGAGCAGCAAATGACTTTCATTTACCTGTTTTCACAGTATGGCCCATAGTAGCCTGAAGAACACTCACAAAGGTATCCACGAGGGAAACTGCTACCCCGAACACACGTAGACTGATGCTGACACGGGTTTAGTTCACAGACACCCGTACAGTTGTCACCATAAAACCCTACAAAGTATAGAGCAGATGCATGAAAATCAATACTAATGTCACATTTCCCAAATAAAGAGAAAAGGATAGAAACGTTACCTTGGTGACATGCACAGGAGAAGCTGTCCCAGTCATCCCGGCAGTAGCTGTGCACCGGACATGGATTGGAGTCACAGGGATCCGGAAAGCTGCAGCCCGGGTCTACATTCATACGCTCTGCAGAGGCTATGGAGAGTGATGAGCCTGATGGACCGCCCACCTGCACACCCTAAAGAAGAAAAAAACCACAACAAAAAACAAAGAGAAAATTAACAGAGGACAAAAACACATGGCTATATTTAACCTCAGAAAGCAGGAAAAAATCAAAGTAAAAACATACAAAAATCTATAAACTTTTTGTTTTACAATACTCACCTGTATACAGCCACGGAATCCCTGAAAAACTGTGCCTTCAGCACCAACCTCACCCCCAACGCTTAGTTTACTCAACAGGACACCTATTAGGTCATTGGGAAAATAACCTTTGACCTTAGAAAAAGAGATATTAGATATTAGTTATTTATTGTACGACTGTTCTTCTGTACACTCAAATTAATGAACCTTGTAAAACAAATATATGTGCTATATTAGAAAAATCTTGCACCCAGACAGAAGTCTTAAAACAAGTGTTCTTTTCAGGACAAGACTATAACCCTCCTATAAATAATATTTGTGTTGTTAAGGGCCATTCTTAACCATTTTTTTTACAATTAAAACAACTCCTCGGCCCTAGGTAAATCATACTTTACGGAGTGAGGCAAGTTTGAAGAAATCTCCTCTCTAACTATACGAGACAAGCTTTTCATACTCAACGGGGTTGGCTCTTCATATTGAAAATGTCACTGCCCTGCAAACTCACGTTTAACTGCCGTCGGGACTGTTCAAGCAAAACTGATGTTTGGTAGCTATTCAACTTATTTTCTATCCTAATTTCTATTTTAAAATATTGATCAGTGCTACATTGTGTACTGTTTCTCATACCTGTTCCTGTCCATAGTCTGTGCTAAGGATAATGATATGCTTATCAGAGATAGCAGGGTCCTTCTGAACTTCTACGGATATGTGATGCCAAACACCATCATTCAGCTTCAGATGTTCCAGACGTAAGCTGGAGAGTAGCCTGGCAGAGTCATGCATAGAAAGGACAGGCGAACCTTCACTCATCTATGAAACAAAGAACAAAGAAGTGGTAAAATTAAGCACATCAAAGCATAAAAATATTCTCTCCATTCTCTCCTTAGACCCCACTTGAACTCTCCAGCAAGCCAGAGGCGGCTGGTTGTAAGTATGCGAATATATGTCCAGTGATATTGTGTCATTGGATGTTTTTATTATTTTCTATTCTAGAATCATGGAATTAAAGAACTGATCGTGATGAACTTGTGTGATCCAGGATTTTTGTGGATAAAGAAACATTTATTTGCATTCATTTGAAGGGTTAAATATACTACACTATTATTGTTTATTTGTTTTATGCTTTACATGTATTTGCAAAAAAAATTTAAAAAATCCACATTAAAATTGCAGAATTTCCCCCAAATGCATTTTCCCCACCCTCAGATCAATGCCCCGCAGGAGATACTTTTAGCCAAATGCTCCCTGCATGCGATGTACTCCTGTCAGAGCAAGTGATGGCTCCACTGAACTGGGCTGTTTGGACCCCAGTGCATTTGTCTAAATCCTTTCCATTGATTTCAACGGGAGCACTTGCCTGCCAGCGACTGGCTGCTTAAACTGTCAATCAGTAGGATACTCCAGCTGATTTGATTAGAAGTACTGTACTGCTACTGATTGACAGCTCAAGCAGCTAATCAGTGGAGAAGGAAAGAAGATTTTGTAGAATATAAGTGTTCCTTTTATTTTTTTTTCGTTTTGAAAGCATGCATATTAAAGTACTCACAGAGTACTTTAAAATGCATTCTTCTATAGTAGGGGTGTCAGGGACATTAGACTTATCTCCTTAAGGACATAAATATACTACTGCGCATACAGTTACAAGAATAGTGTGACATACCTGAAGCGTCACTACATATCTTTGCTCGTCTTCAGATGTTAGTAAAATGGCATTGGATTGTCGAGTACGAAACATGAGGCTTATATGCCATGGCACAGAAATAGGCAATGTGAGGCTTTCCCAAAATACCAAACCATCACCCAGGAAACGGAATGGAGACCACATCTCTGTAAAAAAATAAATACATAAAAGATATAGTGTATAGCAACAGGTGGGGGTGGGGGGGAGTGGGGTTAGAAGCACCGGCGGAAGTGGAGGGCAGAAGCGGAGGTTGTCTGTTCGCATTGCGCAGACGCCCACGGGCTGCCAGAGAGGAGGATCCAGGTCCCCTTCAGTGCTGCGGAGGATGCATGCAGAAAACCTCAGCTACTTCCCTTCACTTCCGCTGGGGCTTCTATGATGGAGCACCAGCGTTACATGAACTTCCGGTGCTCAGTCATAGAACCTCTAGCGAAAGTGCCGGCCAGCAACAGAGGTTCACCGGATGCACCCACTAGACACCAGGGAGTATGTGGGGGGCAGAGTGGTGTATTAGGGGGCAGAGTGGCATATAGGAAGGTATATGGCATATCTGGGGGGTGGAGTGGCAAGGAACTTCAAAGTGAACTTTTTTTTTTTTTACCCTTAGTACTTGGTCAAATGCCTATCCAATGCATATTTAAATTCCCTTACTTTGCTAGACCACTCTTGCAGTAAGAGAGTGTAAGGCAATCTTTTCTTAGAAACATTAATAGAGCCACAGTGTTTGTATGTGGGGCTCCTGTATCCTTGGTAGCACTAGAACATTGACTGTGAGCCAACCAACAATAAACAAAAACGTATGTTGCTATAAATACATTTTCTCAATTATATATGGGATGTATTCCATAATACATATAGTGTCAGAGCCAAGTGTGCTCCTTCAGAGTGTAAAACGCAATTTGCAGGTACATTAAACATATGTGTGTGGGTTGTCGCATAAATATCAAAAGGTGCATGATAAGGGTGCAGTAACAAAATGTGTGGGCTGCGATTACAAAAGTAATGTTTGTTGCTTGATGTGGGTGGAATGCTTAAGATGCAATTTAAAGGATAATTGGGAGTCCTGACTAAATCAAAACTTCAGGCTCTTCACAATATGGCCTTACCTTGCTCACAGTCCTTGCCTCCATAGCCCAAAGCACACTCACATGAATAGCCATCCCAGCGGTTTACACATGTTCCGCCATGTTGGCACTTCCCTCCTTCACACTGGTTCTTCTTGGCAGGGCAACCTGTCGGTGTGATGTAAATGTTAAACTGGTAAACGCAAAATAAAAACTTCTGTTTCCCAATGTTTTCATGACATTTTCCTTGTGTTTTCTCTACTGTGCATTTGCACTGTGTTTATAATATACCTGGTATAGTGCCATTGTTTGCTATATATTCCTCAAGGTCCATGGCCTTGTTATCAATCACCAGGTCTTTCATACAGCCCACAAAGTATCTGTGTGTCACCGGAAATCCTTCAGGGAGATTAGGAATGCCTCCCAACAACAGAGGACCAGTAAGATCCAAGGACCTGAGACAGCAAAATGTTGAAAAGATACTTTAAAAAAAAGCAAGAAAGTCATAGTTTTTAGCTAGGTCTTCTTTTTTGGCTTTTTCCCCCTTTACATTCTATGTGACATGTGGATAAAGGTATAGGATTGTACCTAGTCTTTACTCCATCTCTCAATCTGCTGCAAACATAGTAATTTACTTTTTTTGCCACCCTGTTTTATTATTAGCCTTTGCATCAGGGACGTATCCTGACTTAAGGTGACAGGTCCAGGAGGGGGGGGGGGCAAAAGGCCTGCTGTACAATGGGCAGATTACAAGGGAGATCTTTAATCTTCCCCGACTGGCCTATTTACACAGACTTCATTAAAGACACGGTATGGTGGGATATGATGTCATTTATTGTACTTGGGACACCAACCACGACAAAGCAAAGCAGTGATGTATTTACCTTACCAAATACATCACTGTTTTGCATGTTGTCTTTTTCTGAGAACATTTCTCCTCCTGCTTGTCACCTCCCCATCATGTGTCTTTCATTGGTAAAGTCTTCATTCCACTGATGTCACTATTCCAAAAACTGTATCTTCTCCCGCTTCCAGCCTTGCCACTATTCTATTTTTTATTTTTTAACTCTTTGGCACACTCACTTCTTGGTCCCAGACTGCATTCCCTGTGCTGTGCAGGAGTAGTTTCCCACGATGGCTCCAAATCGTAGTGACACTGTTGTATCACAATCATCAACTGCTACCACGGCCACTTTTTGTTCTGAGGGCCCTTGCAGCTCCCCAAATTTACCCACAATTGGCTGAAAGAAACAACATGCAATCAAAACCCACAAATATGCACATGCTAATTGAGTACATGCACGCAGATCACTGAATGCTCCTCAAGCACACACACTGTTGCTACAAACTTCACCTTAACTTTTTTTAAACTTTACAATCTTACCTTATTATAGTAGTGCAGGTGGACAGTGTGCCATTGTCCATCACTCACTCCACCAGGAACATATGGTGACACTGTGGTGGTATATTCACCTAAAAGAAAGGAATGTATTACATTTATTAATAAATTGATGTTTTGAGAACAGGCATTTAAGCATAAAAGTAAGGGGCATCATATTACAGGTTATATTACACAACCATTATATATATGTACATAACTCTGAGATGAATTACATTACAAAATCGTTAAATTAAGTTGTATGTAGACTTAAAGGATCAAATGGCTCTTAGCTGTGATTACATTCTGTGGGTCCCACTTTAATTAGGAATGCAGTATGGTGTGGGAAGCTGCACACAATAATGTGTTTCAGCAGATTACCCGAGAAGCAATTTTCTAATTAACCGGAAGTCATAAAATGTCCTTCTGCTCCAGTCCTACATATTATGGAGCTTTCCAGCAGTGGAGACAGACACATCTTCCTCGGCAGTGCAGGACTCTGTTGCATTATTCACTTGTAGGTGAACATTATTGTCTATTTGTTTTCGGTGGTTTCCAGCACCTTTTGCTTCCAATTTGTTAGGGAGCATTATAAGAAAAAAAGAAGGAATCGGGCGTAAAAGATCTTACTCTTTACACTAGAGTTAATGAACTTAATTATAGGAGAAGTTGGGACTGCGTATTTTCTGGTAAATTATAAATTAGTTTATACCTAGAAAAAAAGTCAAAATAACTTTTAGATACCCAACAGAAAAAAAAAGAAACCTCTGAAGTCTTGAAAGCTGTTGTGACACAATACTTTCCTTTATAACCGCTGCTCCTCTAAAATGTGTCACAAACTTCTTTATTGTATCTTCTTTAGAAGTCAATATATCAAATTTGTAACTAAATTTTACTTGTCAACTAAAACGGATATGTTATTTAATGCATATGACAAAAGCCCATTCCTGCCTCAAACAGCGAATCAGTGGTAATAATTGTCTGACCACATAGGAGGAGTGGTGGCGATGACAGGGACTGTGAACTTTATTATTTACCAAGTCCAAATAATTACTCCTATTAGATCTGAGTTTAAGTGGATATATATATATATATATATATATATATATATATATATATAAATAAATAAAACCGTGTAAGACAATTTATTTATGCGGGAGGTGCAACATAATTTTTAGGAAAATTAAGACAAGCAGTGTCTTTCTTGGAGACAATTAATGCATATGTTTAGACATAAAACCAGCATATGCTATTGTTTTTGATGATTGAATGATCGACTTTCATTCATTGAATAGTTCATAATTTAGATGAGGGAGAGGTACGGTACCTGCAGAGAAAGTCAGCTGGACCTGTTCATCTGTCACTTCTAGGACAATGAAGTCATGCTTCCCATTAAACCTTCCATTGTACAGCAGGAGGCCGTTCTGTTCCCGAGTGGCAAAGCTAAATTGACAGAAGGAAATTAATATTCAACAGTGTTACTTTGCAAAGAAATAGTTTGTCTTGTAAACGTTATGGCATGCCACATAGCCGTGTTTCTCACAATGTGATGCTGTTAGGGGTTGGGTCACATCTGGTTAAGCTCGCAAGAGCAGGGCCCTCTTCTCCTTTGCACCAGTTTGTTTCTGTATGTGTTATTGTATGTGTTTGTTTCTAAATTGTTCTTCTGCCTGTAACAGTGCTGCCGAATCTGTTGGCACTTTATAAATGAATTTAATAGGAATTGATGTTTTACCTGTTTAATTGCGTACCAAAAATTGAGTACAAAAAAAAAAAAACAATACGAAGGCTAGCAGCAAATGGATTCCAGAGGCAGCATTGTCTGAATATTACAGCATTCTTGCCATATATTTGTGAAACCCAAACCCCATTATATATATATATATATATATATATATATATGTATATGTATATAGCAGATTGCTTAGGTATGAGTGGTTCTGTGTCAACCTGCACAAAGAAAAATACACAATAGGTGGATGCTCGTAATATGCAAACTATTGTTATTGATATTGTTGTGATTTAGTTCATCCTCTTACTTTCATCTTATGAGAGCTGAAAGAATTCTATATAAACCCTGAAGGATGCTGACCTCTGACCTCCTCACCCTTTGTCAACCTCACGGACTAATTAGCACCTGTCACTGCCCTGGCCTGGGGCCATCTGTGATTCCACTCCACCCTCTCCCACTATGACTAATGAGGCTAAACAAAAAGGGGATGGGGGCAGCAAAAAAAGAGAAAGGGGGAAACAAAGTCTGGTGGGGGGGGATACAACAGTGAGAGAAAGTGGAACACAAGTTAAAAAATAAGGGAGACACATGGAGAAAGAAACACACATTATGGCAGTCATCTAAGAATCAGCTTATTAGTGCCCTGCATTTATCAAACAGGTTCCCTGTTATTATAACTTCAATCTTATTTGTCTCTTTGTCTCTGTTTCCAGTCCATCATAAGACATTGCTTGTACTAAATAAATAAATTTCAACCCGTTTGTGACAGGGGTATTCCCCCAACATAAAAGAATGGAGTTTTTCCTATTTGAACCATACTATGCATGATTTCTGATATGTATAGAAAGATCATTAAGTATGAATAAAAATATAAAAAAATATAAAAATATATAGATGTCTTTAAGTGCAGAGGATTTCATTCACAGGTTAAGTGCCGCTGCTGGAGAAAAAATGTTTAGCAACACCCCCTGAGTACAGCAGCAAGGTTTTTTTTTTTTAATTTACATTAAAAACAAATATTTTTCATGGTTTAAACACTTTTCTGACAGCAAATCCCTTTGGGATGGTTATAAACTTTAGAAATGACTATTGTAACCTGTTGGTACTTCTTCTGGTGTTATGGTTGAATCTCTGGGATTTGTTTATTTATTAATGCATTTTACCATCCTAGTTTGATCACCACTACGTTTGATCCCAGTGATCAGCAAGGAGGGCTCTATAGACTCTATAGACGGCTGATCACGAGCCATGGGAGAAAAGGAGGGGGTCATCAGAGAGACCAGCGGAGACCCTCTAGGGACTCATGTAGTTGAGTGCTTCCAGTGGTGTCAGTAAAGACAACAGCGGTAGAGGATACCCAAACCTCCTTTTAAGCATTCGGTGTTACTTAAGTGTAAGCGGTACTTGCACTGAGAACCATTACACTTCATCTATCAGCATGGAGCCTTGCAATGCTACCAGGGGAGACTGCAGGTTGTCTGATCTCTTGGTGATACCCATGGGGGAAATGTCCCTGCTGCTGGAAACTCCAAAGGGTCATATGGGCCATGAACCTTATCAATGTTCTGAAGAGGGTAATATTAAAAGTGCAACTTATTTAAGAGGTATACAAGAATCTTCAAATCTAAAGTAGCCACCTGAAACGTGATATATTTACCTGAGTGACAGTGTGAAGTGGAACCTCTGTCTCAGGCCACGGAATGTAAGGAATGACTCTCCATTGAAGGCGCGTGTGGTGACTGTGCAGTACGGGGCTTCGTATGCCCCCGGAGGACAGTCACAGTGGAAACCCCCCACAAGCAAGTTCACACATATTCCCCCATTTCTGCAAAGACCTGCAGAGCACCGTGCAGAGCGCAAGGAAATCTCACAGTGGAACCCTGGAACAAATAGAAATTCAATCTGTTTTTTACGTTAAAACAAAAGAGCGCAAAATTAGTATTCACCGCATATGTTCCAATCTGAAATGCTAAGCACTAAAGGGGATAACCCCAATTAGCATAAACAAAAAGGGAACCGCTAAAACCCTTCACCAACGTATCCTGCATATACACATTAAGACATTTCTAATTCTAATAGATTGCAGGTATACTACCCAGCGCACGTTTGCTGATATAGGTATGAATATGTACAACAGCGGTATGACTTTTTTTTGTGAATGAATGTGTGTTAGCCACTACTTTTAGAATTTTGCAATAAGTTAGCATTTTAGTTTTTCTAGAAGATGAGTACAAGTTCTTTGGTACAAAAACCCTACTTGAATTGTGGATACTACATGTTAAATATACATATTTATATTCATACACAGGGCAAAAAATAGCCATCTCACCTGTGTAACCTTCATGACACCTGCAAGTGTAGCCACCTTCATGGCTCTGGCAGACACCATGCTCTCCGCAAGGTCCTGTGTAGCACAGGTCTACCTCGGTTTCACAGTAGTCACCAGCAAAACCTTTTGGGCAGCGGCAGCGTAGGCCTCCTACTGGAAGGATGGGGCGGAAGAGCAGAGTGTCGGAGGCCAAGAAGGGAGCAGAGCTGTCGAAGCGCAGGGCAGACACACACAGCATGTAGTTTGGGCAGGGTTCTCGAAGGCAAACATTGTCATCAAATGGCAACACTTGCTGCTGTGCCAAAGCAGCCAACAATGTACGGTTTAGGTACAACAGCTCACGTAGGATCTCTGACGGAAGAAACTCTCCTTCACTACCTTGGACCTGAAGCATGGAGGAGAAATGTTACATTTTACACAGTTCTTGGCTGTAGTACACATTCAGCAAACAACAAGTCCAGTATTTCTTTCTCACCATTCTTTATGAGTCAACTGCTGCCAATACAACTAACACTATGATGTTAAGCATATGTTCAACAGAGGAGGTAAAAAGGCACCTCTGATGATGATACAACAAACCAAGAGGGTATACACACACATTTCAGAAATACAAATTCACCAAAATAAAAGACGCCCCATCACAGTCTAAAAATCCATTATTGTTACTTACCAAGAGACTGACGTTGAGAATTTGCATATCCGGAGCAGAAGCCAGAGTCAGTGTTGAAACCTCAGAATCCTCTTTGATACTAAAGACTACAACACCAGGTGGTGGTATAGAAAGTACGTTGGCCACTGCACTAATGAACAGGGGCAGGAGAGGGGAAAGGAAGTGTTGTTGGGAGATGCCCCCCAGACGCAGGGTAATACTGTGTGACAGCATCTCATCTGTAATGATGGCCACTTGCAAGGTACATCGGGCTGTAACACTGTGAATACCATCTAATAGGGAATAGAAAATGGCATAAATATTAAAAGTTAGACAGATGCTATGGAAAAGATAAGCGGTATATACCGTATTTTTTGCTCTATAAGACGCACCTGCTGATAAGACGCACCTAGATTTTAGAGGAGAAAAAAAAAGGAAAAAATATTTTGACCTAAAAAATGGGCTATAAAAAAAGGACATCATCCTCCCGTCATGCCTGCACAGAAAAAAGCTGGTCAGACATGATGGGAAGTGTAGTTGGACTACAAGCGCCGTACTGCGCATGCGCCGGCGCCATACGTGACACGGCGCTTGCGTCAAATCCCCCCGTCCTCTCCATCCAGTCCGCCCTTAGCCGTCGCAACGGACCAGAGAAGAGGAGAGGCGGCGACAGAGGCGGCGGTCTCCAGATGAAGACCTCCCCTGGACGGCGAAGCGAGACAGAGACTGTCCGGGACACTTTTGGTGAGTACCGTATTGGCTCGGATATAGGCCGCCCCCGTATATAGGCCGCACCCTAAAAGTTTGGTGCTTTTTTAAAGAAAAAGTTTTTTTCTTTAAAAAAGCACCAAAAAACATACTGCCACTCTGCCCCCCCCGCCCCCCGAGATATGCTACCACTGTCCTCCCTCCCCGAGATACGCTGCCACTGTCCTCCCTCCCCGAGATACGCTGCCACTGTCCTCCCTCCCCGAGATACGCTGCCACTGTCCTCCCTCCCCGAGATATGCTACCACTGTCCTCCCTCCCCGAGATATGCTACCACTGTCCTCCCTCCCCGAGATACGCTGCCACTGTCCCCCTCTGCCCCCCCCTCCCCAACTTACCGGAGCAGACTCCCGGGTGTCTTGCGGGGCCGGCGGGGGACATCTACGCAATACAACTTCCGGTGCGGCACATCCGGCACCGGAAGTTGTATTGCGTAGACGTCCCCCGCCGACCCCGCAAGACACCCGGGAGTCTGCTCCGGTAAGTCCGCGGGGGGTGCAGAGGTAAAACGCATCCGCACGATGCGCTTAGACAACCTCCCGTGCCGGCACCCCCCCCGTGGGAAGTGCTGGCAGGGGAGGCTGTCTGAGCGTATCGGGGAGTAGGATGCAGGTCCCCTGCACCGCTGCGGGGAATCTGTATCCTAACCCCGCTGCCTGCCCGGCGCCCGGGACTGCATGTCCCGGGCGTCGGGCGCTAGACCCCGAATATAGGCCGCACCCCCACTTTAAAGTCTTAAAGTGGGGGGAAAAAGTGCGGCCTATATTCGAGCCAATACGGTATATCGTTGCCCCCCCCCCTCCCTGCCTGCATCTTCGCTCCATAAGACGCGGCTGATTTTTCATCCTACTTTGGGAGGAAAAAAACTGCGTCTTATGGAGCGAAAAATACGGTATATATACATACATACATACAGGAGATATTATGTCCATAGCCATGAGCTCAAAGCTATTCCTGGCTGAGCCATTCATTGCTTGCTACGCTGAATACATTGTTAACAGCTAATGAGCGTTTCTCATACAGTTGAGGAAATTACTAAATCAGTCAATCAATCATTGCAAATAACTTAAAGTTCACAAATGTGCTAATTCACAAAAACATAGCGGGCACGAGTTTGGAAACTTTGGACCAGTAGTCCACCAAAAAGAAATCAATGGAAAGGTTGAGTTGAAATGCCTGAATTTAACCCAATATCATTAGTAGGGGATAGCTTAAAAGGAAGTCAAGCCAGACCTGATGCCTCCGTTTGGAAAAAGCCAACAGACCCCCAAACCTCCCTGTGTAAAACATTGTGAACTTATTAAGCCTTATCGTTCTCAGTGTAAGAAAGAAAAAGGGTAATGCCTTGGGGGGCATCAGCATTTTGTAGTGCCTTCAAACCACCAGGAACCAAGTGAATATGGTGAACTGAACACTGCGTTTAGCATTAAGACAGGATTTTTGATCTATCTTTTAACCCCTTAAGGACCGGGCTCATTTTTCGTTTTGTACCCTGTGGGACCGAGGCTGTTTTGACACTTTTGTGGTGCTTGTGTTCAGCTGTAATTTTCTCCTCACCCATTTAGTGTACCCACATAAGTTATATATTGTTTTTTTCAGGACAAGATGGGCTTTCTTCAGATACCATTATTTTGATCGTATCATCTTATTTACTATAAAAAAAATAAAAAAAACATGGTGAAAAATTGAAAAAAAAACACATTTTATGACTTTTATTTGAAAAATCTTTTACTCACCTAAAAAAGCAAGTAAAAAAACTAGCTAAATAGATTCTACTACTTGTCCTGAGTTTAGAAATACCCAATGTTTTTATGTTTTTTTGCTGTTTTTTGTAAGTTATAGGGCAATAAGTACAAGCAGCGTTTTATGATTTCCAAATCTTTTTTAACAAATCTGGTCAGTCTGCCTCCATCTCCTCTTTGGAACATCTTTGAAGCCGGTTAACTCAATTTAACCCATTCAAACCATATATTTTTGAAAACTAGACACCCCAGGGTATTCCAAATGCTGTTATTTTAACCCTTTCCATGCACCAATTATACAACTACACTTTGTCAAACTTTGTAATAGTAATTTTTTTTATTTTTTTTTCCACACAAATTGTACTTTAGTTATAGATCTACAGGTGCTGGTATATGCCACTGTCAAACAACACCCCAATGTGTGTTCAGCAACATCTCCTGAGTACAGCGATACCCCACATGCATGGGTTTGTCAGATTGTTTGGCTGGTAAAAGGCTACTTTTGGGGCATGCGTAATTCAGGTGGTCATTTGGTCATTGTGCCTCCCTCTCCTCTTTGGAATATCTTTGAAGCCGGTTAACTCAATTTAACCCATTCAAACCATATATTTTTGAAAACTAGACACCCCAGGGTATTCCAAATGCTGTTATTTTAACCCTTTCCATGCACCAATTATAGAACTACACTTTGTCAAACTTTGTAATAGTAATTTTTTATTTTATTTTTTCACACAAATTGTACTTTAGTTATAGATATACAGGTCCTGGTATATGCCACTGTCAAACAACACGCCAATGTGTGTTCAGGAACATCTCCTGAGTGCAGTGATACCCGACATGCATGGGTTTGTCGGGTTGTTTCAGATTTAAAATGCCACATTTGGGAAGTGCGCTTTTTTTCTCCATTTTGGTCAGTCTGTACCTATGCCCTATATTTGAGCTAGGCCACTCCAATTTACCCCATCAGCCATTTTTTTTATATATTAGACACCCCTTGGGTATTTGAAGTGCTTTTATTTTAACTCTTTGTTGAGATTTTTGAGAATTTTTAGCACTTGCTCAAAATAATAAACTTTATTTTTTAATTTAATTTTATTTTTTTAATACTTTTTTTATATTTTTTTTACACATTTTGCTGGTACTGGATGGTTCATCTAGTGACATCACTGCATAATTATTTTTAAATGTTAGCACATTTTTTTTTAATTTTTTTTTCCATTTTTTATTTATTTTTATTTTTTTTGAATATTTTACTAATCACATAGTGATTAGAAAGCTGGGCTCCATTGACTTGCATGGTTGAATGCAGTACCTGTATTCAACCAGCAAGTGGAGCCAGTTCTCTAGAGGGTCTGGAGACCCTCTAGCGAACTTTTTCGTCTTTATTGTTTTATTTCCCGGGCCGCCGCCATCTTGCTTGATGGCGAAGATCACCGGCAGCGGCGGCTGTGACCGCTCTCCGGAGCGGTCACAGCCCACCCAGAGGTAAGTGTTTGGTGTCGCTGGATGCCTCCTGATCGAGGCATTCCAGCGACACCATTTAAGTTTAGGAGGCGATCGTTGATCGCCTCCTAAACGCTTTTAAAACGGGCGTCCGCCGCCATACAATGTATGGCGGCTGTTGACGCCCCGGGGAGGGGCCAGACATGGCCCCCGATGCCGATCTCGGCCTTGCTGAATGCCTCGACATCGAGGCATTGCAGCAAGGCCGTTTAAGCGAAGAAAGTGATCCTTGATCACTTTCTAAGCTTATTTAATTTTTTGACGGTTCAGGACCGTCAAAGGTCATTTAGTGACCTTCTTGTTATGACGGTCCTGAACCGGCAAAGGTCGCGAAGGGGTTAAAAGGCATGTGCCACCGTGACAAAAAACACCACAAAGCACCAACTCACATAAACAAGCACAAAACAAGGAAACACAGATTTTCATCTTGTCCATGTCCTCCAGGAAGGGAGGCAAGCACTAACAAGATCTAGTCATTACGACCCATAATAAGCCACTGTAGGGCATTACCCCAAACAAAACAGCAATACCCAATTAAAGTTTTACTTTTAGAAATTGCTACCCCAGTCCAACGTTGGGTTTGGAAGCATCAACAAAACATTATGACGTTCAAGTTCAGATTTTCTATGGCTGCAAAAACGGAGTGCAATCTACAGAATGGAATTATTAGAAGAGTAAAAGATCTACATGTTTAATAGCTTGAGGAAAAGAATGGCCATAAAATTGAATCAAGTTGATAAACTGATTTAAAGCAGAGGGCAGAATAAATTATAGTAGAAGTATAGGAGATAATTTATTCTTTGAGGCAGCAGTAGATAAATCAAATAGCCTTCAGACACATGTTCACGAAGCAGCAAGGAGGATAATACATGGTAAAAATATAAACAAACAAGGGATAAAACAATGAACGTATGATTACACGTCTCTGTACAACCGATAAACAATAGTTTTTTACTGCCATCCGGTGAGCTCCTGTCCTTTTTTTTTTTTTTTGCTTCAGTATATCTGAACATGACCTAAAACAATGAGAAAGATCTGCCTGGGCCTCCCTATACTTGGGACAGCAGTCTGAGCGACTTTTGCCCATTAAAAAAGTAAAATCCATGACCTAAGAAGAGTTTGGTAATGCATTTCTTCATACATAACAGTAAACTAAATGTTGCGCAATTCCAATGCAGATTCCTCACAGACTAGATCACCCAGGGCTCTGCCATTCCCCATCCAAGTATGTGATACATTTTCCGATAAGGGAATATACTCGATAGTTCGCTGGCAATTAGATGTGGAGTGACGTGACGGGGTGTCCAACGGACCGACCCAATCTAGAACAGAGTAGTGTCTTGTCCCACTAGAAATTTAACTTTTAGCTTATATGTAGGCAGACATTGGAAATGTTAGGGGCCCCAGATGCCTTCACTGATTGCGAGTCATAGTAAACGATCAATGAGATACTGTATATGTCACCCAGTCACATTCTAACAACTTTTTATGCCCACATAGTTGTAATTAAAAGATGACTGTCCCGTGGAAGGTTGGGAAAAATTGCCCATCCAACCCAGCAGCTGTATCTAACCCATAATCCAATCTATGGCATGTCTCTATTGTGCTGTGTAACTAGAATCTTGGATGTTGGGAAGGTTTAGAGCCAAGTTTTCCTTAGGTTGCTGTAAGCGAATAAGACCAAGCCTCACTTTTCCGCATTTCCACAGAGATATGCAAAAGGCCTGTTAATATTTTTGTCTTGTGTGTAAAAAGGATGGCCAGAGAATAATGGCTACAGTAGCTTTGGAGAGCTGATTGTTTGAATTGCTCTACACAACAGCTTCTCAACTTTTCATTTCTGATAACAGATGAAATAGTAAGAGACAAATACAAAAGGTAAATTAGTGTAAAACACACAAGTATGATTTTATAACGATTCTTGTACGTTCTGGTATATGACATCTAATAATGTAGATTATCGGCAGTATGTATTACATAAACCATTTTATGATTTCATGCTTGCCCCTGTATTGCGTTACCCATTTTAACGTCCCCTCCCCCCGAACTTGGACACTTGCACAAATTTTTCTTATATTCTGGACTTCACGGCTGTTTAAGAAAATTCTGAATTTGCATGTTTTATTAGCGCGACAAAGCGGCAAATCAAGACAAGCTGCCAACTTTGTCCTCCTGCTATTGCAATGAAAAGTATACTTTAGATTATCACGCAAGCAGTGAATATAATATTGCTTCTGCTGGATTAAGCAGGCATATGCTTGTCTATCCAGGACACAAGCACATGCAGGCATGTTCAGCCGGTCTTTAACTGGTTGACTGTTATGCGAGTTGCCCATGGCAACATTTCAAAGAGGATACTTTTGGGGAGACGGGGTGATTAGAAGCTGAGCTTCATCATGACATCTTACTTATTTATAGGAATTTGAATAAGATAATCACATTAAATGGTGCATTTATTTACAATTTGTTTTAGAAACAAGTATATTTATAAATATAGTCCTTGAAAACTGTGTTACAGAGTAATATACCCTGCAAATGTTCTGAAGGATAAGGAAGGCTAAAACATGTATATTATATAGGTACAAACACACAAAATGTATGTGGACATAAACAAGCCCCAACACACTTTGCTATAGTAATACCGTACTTCCGACCCATCCCCCACTCTTGCAGGTATGGTTACCTGGCCGCATGACATCAGTTCCCTTGGGACATTTGAAACCCCCCCGCCCAACAGGTGTCATCTATACACAATAGCTCAAGTGCCACCAATATTATGTCTCTGCTTGTGCTACAGCTACGCTACAAACAAGAATTTTCAATAAGACTACAAATAATCAAAAAAATACACTAATAACAGACACTGTGCACATGCCCTTTAAACAAATACCAAATATGAAAGTTTTCTACTTAGCACAGTGGGTGCCAGTACATTCATTAATACCCGAAATTAAATGAAAACATGCTTTTTACAGAAACATATGGATTCATGGAGTTGGTCTCCTGCAGAGCAAATCGCTGACTCGGTATCTGGAGGCTAAATCAAAAATTGCCAATGGGCAGGACAGCTGGGCCAACAGGACCACAGTTCTGGAAGCAACACATTTCACAATACAATGAATATACTGTTCATTCAAAGTTAATGGGATGCATACCGATGAGAGTTCCAATCTAAAGTAAATATTCTGAATGTCGCCACTCAAGTACCCCAAACAGGACCCATTTTCAGGCTCTCGTCAAACAGGCGGGTCAATTAGAGCTTGTTTTTAAAGAAACATCACATCACACAGCTGCGATAGCCGAGTTCTCGGATAGCTGAGATCACATACATAAAAGGATCCACGTCCACATCTGCACTATTTCTCTGCTTTTTGGCCAAACACATCTCCTGCTTCCCACTGCACATCCACCAGCCTGCTTGGGTTTGTGTCTAAGTGGAGCAAAATGCAGACTATGGGGGTGGTGGTGTACTGTAGCTTCTTCAATATACATTTGATGGAAACTGTGCCTTTAAGGCCTATCCCAAACTACTAGCCATTTGAACAAACATATACATTTGGTGGTAGTGTATTTGAAGGATTTATAAAAATCTTATAAAAAAAAAAAAAAAGTATTTCTGTTAATAAACTACTAAACATGACGCAGAAGAATATTTCACTGAATACCGTTAAGACTGCACCACAGTTAGCCTCTTGTACGTTACCTGCTCTATATAAATATTGCTTGCAAAACCAAAGAAGAAAGAAAAAAAACCAAAAAACATTTTTACACTCATCTCTCCCTATACTGAAAACAGTGTGGCTGGAAGATTTGTTTTGTTTTCATTCCCCACCAAAGGAAAACATCCTTTACACAGACATAAGCCAATAAAATATTGTTTTTAGGTGTCTAAAGAGAATCAAGCTTCAGGATAATTAACTACGATCTCCATAGGGACAATTGTTATATGGAAATGTCCTAGACGTCAAGACGCAGGACAGATCCTAATTCTCCAGACTGGGCCTCGGACTGTCCTGATCGGAGAGATGTGGCTCAGCACGGTCATTTAATATTTATCAGATAACTTGATTTACTAATAATATCATGTATTAAATAGATATCAATTATTTATTACATATATTTTGTGAAATATCTTTATTATCTTCAGAATGGGCTATCTATAATATTTTATATTAAGGGGACATACGATGGTGGAGCATCACCTTAGAAAGGAGTGGGAGATATGACCGAAACTTCAAATATATGAACCTAAAAACATCATTCCAAAAAAAAATAAAAAAATAAAAAAACCAGCCTCTTACATTCTTGGGATGCTCTGCAAATAATAGCCACCTGTCCTCCAAAAAAAATTTGAACTACACAAGTTTTAATAACATTTTTACTACTAGATTTAAAACGTTTACAAAAAACATAACAATGTTTCAGGCACCTGCATATTGGCCATTTCTATGTGTTCCAGTTCTGTTATCTTGGCCCAGTCTACTTGACAAACACACTGATTCCTTATCACACTGCCTAAGGTACACAACCGAATTTCTCAGTGTTAATCATCGAGGCAGACACTCTGACTGGACACACTAGACTTCATTAGTATTGCCATAAAGAAAACATTTTTTTTCTATATAACTTCCACTTTAAACCATAATTGCATACAGACTACGTCCTACCTGAAACTGAATCTCCCCAAAACCAAACGTATGATGTTCCATCTTCACTCCAGTACATATATTTTCAGTCCCCATTAATGTGACTATTTCCTCTCCTAACCAGGCCCAATGCATTGGGGTATCAACCCCTGCCTTCATCCTTCACGTTGTCAGATCTTGTACCTTAAAAAATGATGTCTCGCATCCACCTTTTCCACACCCAAGAAGCCATAAAACTTTAGTTCATTTACTTATTACCTCTTGTTTCAACTATTGTAACACCCTTCTAGTTCCTTTTCCTTGGCCTTGAGTCTCCCCATTGCAATATATTAAAAAACACTGCTGGCTAGGCATATCTTCCTTACACTACACTCTTATTTTAATACTATATACTAAACACACAAAGTTTATATACCGGTATATATACCCCCTACTCAATCTTTACATTCTCCATGTGAGCTAATGCTCTCCTCCATCCTTATCATACCTCCAGATCTCACTTTCACCTTCCCTTTCTAGAAGCAAATAAACCCTAAAAACCAACTTCTTTAGAGCAGCATACTATCTTTTCAGCTAGAAGACACTCCCAGCTTTGATCTATGGTCCCATCTTCCCCTCTTTCTCTATACCTTATGTTTTTTCTGCACCCCATCCCCTCCAGATTGAAAGCAGGATTCACTCATGCATTTGGTCATCTTGGTCTGCCAATTCCAGATTTGTCATGCTCTTAATTTATGTACTGTATGGATCGCTACGTAAACTGCTGGCATTATATAAATAAAAGATCATAATAATCCTTCCCTACAAACAAAACAGATAGAAGGCATGCATAAACAATAGGCAGGAGACAGAGGCATACAAGATTAATCTGGCGGTGGAAAAAACCCTAAGCCTTCCCCTATTCTTGGCATAGTTTTTTTCTTAACCTGTCAACTGAATGATCGATAGTAATCAATAGTGATCTGCGGCAGCTCAGCAGACGGCTGGAGATCAGAAACAGAGCGAGAAAAGAGCGTCAGTAGCAGAAAGATAAACACATTTTAAAAAATAATATACACAACAAGATATATATTCAGTCAATGTAAATCACACATGGCTACATGTATTAACCAGACGTGCCGGGACGAAGGGTAAACTAGCCGCAGCTACCAAGTAAAGTAAACTAGAGGAGATGAAATACTGAAAGAACATTCAAAGCAAAGACCGTGGTCCACCAAATAAGCATAACTTTGCAAAGGGAGGGAGGAAAAAAAAAAAGTAGATTAATGGTACAGTCAACAGATGAGAAAGACTAACATGAACAAGGGAGGGAGAGTAGCTACAGCGGGAAATAATGAGTGGTGAAAGGCAGTGCAGGAGACCAACAGTGTCACTGTCATGAGAAAGCTGGATGGGGGCCAGCACAGCATGTTCATTTGAAACCTGGGTGTAAAACAAGACAGCTGAGCCAGAGACTGCGTACAACACAAGAACCCTTTCCTCGCCAGGGATCGGCAGTGTTATAAAACCACCCCCCCCCCCCCCCCGGGACAAGGCTGCATCAAACAAAGTGCCCCATATGGCTAAACGTAAAGACGGAAGAAAGAAAAAGGATAACACAAGAACCTCTGGGGACCGGGAATAAATGAAATTATCACTTTCTGCGTGAAGCAGGTGCCCAAAGCAGCCTCATGCTGACAATATGAAAAGATTGTCCCTTAGTACAGCTGCCACAGCTGCCTTCAGGCTCATCTTGAGCACAGGATCTACAAAGAAGGAAGGCCGTGCCAACCTCTCACCATTCCAAGCACTACAATGTATGCAGCGCCAGACGATTTAACAGGGACCAGCAATGTGCTGCCTCAACACAATGCAGTATCAACCCAAACTTACAACAAAACAAGTTACACAGGGAATTAGTTTGCAGTAATACTTTATGAACAAGGTAGATAAAAAAAAAGGAGATATAGCACAAAAAAGCCTTCACCTATTTCCAATGCGACTACATCAATACTACAGAACAGACACAGTATGGACCACAAAGGTTTAATGCCCTCCGCCGAAATGTTTAGTAGAGGAAGCAGGCTGGAGCAGTCTCAGCTGCCGCTGGGAAACAGCTGTGTCATTGAAAAACAGTGGCTAGAAGTGAAAACTGCATCGGAATTCTAAATCAGCACGCAGTGATGTCAAATCTAACACTTCCAAGTCCTACGTGACTCTAAGCAGCACTGTGCTCACTAAATAAGCCTTTTTCAGCGATGACTTTCTCAGCAAGACAACATTTCCCACTTCAGGACATATATTAACAAGAAAAAAAAAAAACTGTAAATGCTCACACACTTATTACCTTAGAAATATTAGATATTAGAAATCAGTAAGTGAATTATATGCACAAAATAAAACTGTACATTAAAGTATTTGTCTATGTTTTATTCTAAATTAAGCATGTGCATCATAAGAGTCGTTTATAAGTTTTAGATCACCTACCTGTGACTGACACCTCCATGGTTGCCTCCAGGGGCCGGTTACTGTCGAGGTCATGGCTCAGGCTTAATTCCCCACTACTGGTGTTGAGCAAAAGCAACCCTAATTCATTTCCACTCAAGAAGGTGAAGCTCAAAGAGTCACTGATGTCTGGGTCTTGTGCCGGCACTTTCCCTATGACCCCCGCTGGAAAGCTTCTGCCGCCACCACCAATATAGTGATTAAACACAATTCTGAAGTCACTCAGATTTGGAGCATTATCATTGACATCCACCAAACGCACTCGAACTGTTGCTCTGCTGACCAATGGTGCCGATGTGGCTTGCACCACAATTACATATTCTGGTCGCTCCTCATAGTCTAGGTCAACTAGTGCTGTTAGCTCCCCGGAGAAAATATCCAACTGGAACACTTCTGGAATGTTTCCTTCCACAATTTGATACATTATTTGTGCATTTGGGCCTTCGTCTGGGTCTGTGGCAGTGATTTTTGCCAGTGGCGGCCCAAGGGGACTGTTTTCTAAAACCTTTACCTCCAGCTCATCTTTGGCAAACACAGGTGCATTGTCATTGACATCCAAGACTGTGACCACTACTTCGGTAGGGGTACGATGTGGGGTTGGCATCCCCTTGTCAACAGCATAAGCAGTAAGTCGATACTGGACCATATTCTCTCTGTCTAGTTGCCTCAGTGTCCGCACAATACCAGATGTATACTCCACGGTAAAGTCCCCATCACCATCATCGCCTCCAGCAAAAGTATAAAACACTCTTCCATTTAATCCAGAGTCACGATCAGTTGCAGAAATTTGTAGGACACTTGTGTAAGGGGGTGCATCTTCAGGCACAGTGCCTTTGTAAGATGCCCGCTGAAACACAGGAGGATTGTCATTGACATCCGTCACCAGGATTTCTAGGTAGGTAGTATCTGATTTTTGAGGAATTCCATTATCACGAGCCGTCACAGCTAATGTATAACTGACCTGGTCTTCGTAATCTAGCTCCATGGTAGTGGTTACTGCACCAGTGTCTGGATCTATGGCAAACTGAGGCATACCTTCTTCAGCTAAGTAAGTAATACGGGCATTTTCTCCCGTATCTTCATCTGTGGCACTGATGACTACCACAGTGGTGCCTGCTGGCTGGTCTTCTCTTACACTAACAGTGTAGTGGGAACTTTGAAAGACAGGACGATGTGTGTTTGCATCTGTCACATTCACCACAGCCCGTGCAGTATCTGTTCGCATCCCATCCGATGCAGTTATAGTCAGCAGAAACTGGCGCTCTAGTTTGTAGTCAAGAGGCAGTGCAAGCGTTAAAAGACCACCACCACCAGATAAGCTTGAGATGGAGAAACGATGGCGAGCATTGCCAGAAGTAATCTGGTAAGTGATGGTAGCATGAGCATCCCTGTCCACTGCCCGCACCGTCAACACACTGGTGCCCACGGCTGCATCTTCATTAAGACGGGCATGGTATTCATCCTGTGTAAATTCTGGGGAATTGTCGTTGACATCCAAAACCTGCACACTTACTGCAGCAGAAGAGGAAAGAGAGGGCTGACCGCGATCCCGTGCCTCTACTCCAAAGCTGTAAAACTCCACTTCTTCCCTGTCCAACTCTGTCCGTACCACGATCCATCCAGTACTATTGTTTATAGAGAACGGTCCAGCTTCACCCAGCAGACGATACTCAAGCCTGGAATTTTCACCTGAGTCTGCATCCAGTGCTTGAGCCTGTAGCACAGAATACCCTAGAGGTGCATTCTCCAGCACTGCAGCTTGGAATGGACCACTCACGAAAGCTGGTGCATTATCATTTACATCTAGGACCTGAATACTGACCAGGCCAGTTACATTGGATAATGGAGGCCTTCCTCCATCTTGTGCCCGTACCCTCAGCGTGTGCTCCCGTCCAGTCTCATAGTCAAGAGTGCCAGAAAGAAATATTGCACCAGTCTGTGGGTCAATAGAAAATAGTCCACGGGCATTGCCACTCAAGATGCTGTAGTGAACTGCAGCATTTGGGCCATGGTCACGATCAGTGGCAGTCACTACAATAAGCTGCGAGTCAGTAGCAATATCTTCTGCCACATATGCCACGTAGCGCTTCTCACTGAACTGTGGCACATTGTCATTTTCATCTTCAACCGATATATGTACTGTGGCTGTAGAACTGCGAGGACCAGGATCACGTCCTTGATCATCGGCTTCAATAAGTAACTGGTAAGAGGCTATCTCCTCCCGGTCAACAGGGCCCCGTGTCCTGATAACCCCTGACCGAGGATCGATTTCAAAAGCTTTACCACCTCCAGACACTAAGCGGTAAGCAATGTTGGCATTATTTGGGGAGTCTCCATCTGTAGCACGCACGGTCATCACCTCATAGCCAACCTCCATATTCTCTCGTACACTTTCTCTGTATTCTGGTTGCTCAAAGGTTGGGTCATGATCATTTGTATCACTGACAGAGACAGTGAGGGTAGCCATTGCTGTTCGGCGGGGGGTGCCTGCATCACTAACAGTCACTCTGAAAACATGGGTGCTCTTGGTTTCTCTATCTAACTCCCCTGCTGTGGTTACCTCCCCAGTGTTTGGGTCCAGAGAGAATAGGCTGGCAGAGCGGCTGTCAAAAAGGGCATCCATCGAGTACTCTAATCTTCCAGATTCCCCTTCATCAGGATCATTAGCCCTCAGCTGCACAACAAAAGTTCCCAGGGGCTTATTCTCAGGCACTGATACTTGGTAGGTGGGTGTTTGGAATTGTGGGCTGGTATTTACATTTCTTTTACCCCTTGGGTGGCCATGGTCATGGACTCTCTGCATATGACTGTTTGGCAATATTATCTTCCACTTCACTACAACAGCTCTATTTTCTGATCTAGCACACCCTTTGCATTTCAACGTCAATTCTAGAGGGTGCCAAGAAGTGAGGCAGAAACGGTGTGAGGTGATTAGTACATTGTGCCACAGTTTTGCTCCAGGGTTCCGCACAGCCTGGCATTTAAGGTGGCAAGTACCCCAAGGTGCGGCCTGCACGTAGGGGATGGGCAGCAGCCTCAGCCCAGGTCTGAGGCAGAACTTTGTTGATTCATCAGAAGGTACTGTTTTAAGGTGCAGCGTGGTGACAATATGAAGGCGTCCATTAAAACATGATGGGACATGGGCATTGACTTGGCTAGAAATGGCAACAATGGAAGGGATCTTCTGGAGAACTGGATCACTGCACGTCCACGACAGCAAAAGGGACGGTGTTTTCCCACAACTGGTATTAGTGGAATCTTCATGCTCCAACGGGGAGGAACAGTTCCCTCGAGGAACAGAATTGGAAAGGCCCAGTGCCATGGGCAAGAACAGCAAAAGAAAAGCAAACGTGGGAAGCCAGGCAAAGCTCCTGGGTTGACTCTGAGGGCACAAACATGCCATAAGTCTGTGATCTACCAGCTCTTGTAGGACTGAACATGTGTCAGAGACAGCTGTCATGTTTCTTGCGGGCAGAATGTCCTCCTCTGCACATGGTGGAGTGCCAAGGGACAGAGTTGGTGTGGCCCCAGTCTTTACACTAAACAATTACTTCTCAGCCCGACACAAAATCCAGGGATGGAATGCTGACAGATATTTTATCCAGCTCCAGGTGCCAAGGCCCACAGTATTCCTCTACAGGTCTGCATAGAAAACCAACATTCCTGCTCTGTATAAACACTCTTGCAGAATCCTGTACAGGTCTGAGGTGACTCTCCAGCCCTTGCTTTTTATCTTCCTATGCGTCCAACATTAATGCTATTTCTCCTTCCAATAGTGCATGGAGGCTCGTTCCCTTATCTAGAGACAAGAAAGGTCTACCTGCAAGCGGTAAAGCACGTTTTCGTTTCTAAGGCATAACCCGCAGGGTGTTCTTCTCAGTTTACGTTGGGATTTTTCACGTGTGCTCACACAGAACAGCTCTCCTCATATGTTCTCCGAACGCAGCCTTCTGCTTCTTGCTTTTAATCAACCTGCTTAGGCTCCAATCCCAGAAAGCTTTTTTTTTTCCTCCTTAAAGCGGTATTGACAAGTGGGGTCCACAGCAACAAAAACTCCGCATTTCTTTTTTTTTTTTCCTCGTCGCTTCTGATACGGTTGTAGGTGGTTGAGGTGGCTTCCCGGAATAAGATCGAATTTACGGTCTCGTCATTGTGTCCATAATGCCCTCCTCAGCGTGAGCTCGCAACAGTGCAGGCTGCGGGTCTGAGCTGCAGAATGAATGGGAATCAGTAACGGGGAGGGGTGAGAGGAGGAGTGGAGGGGGAAGGTACAGTGAGACTGGATATTTAAATATATTAACTAGTTTTGCCCTGAGAGATCATTCTAAACAGTGCCAATAGGGGTAAACTAATATATATATATATATATATATATATATATATATATATATATATATAAATAGTTCTGCCCTATAGGCAATGTTTATATATATATTTTTATTATTATTATTGGTAGACCTGACTAGGTCAGGTTGTTAAGACCTTCATGGTGATGTTTAAAGCACGCATGCTGTTCACATGTATGAGTGGTATAGATAGACAGAATAAGTTTTTGTTATTATTTGTTTTATATAGCGCCATCATATTCAGAGCGCTGTACAAGGAGTAAACAGGACATAACAAGTAGTCTATAACATAACCATTCGACTTCCAGAAACAACAGGTGAGGAGGGCCCTGCTGAAACGGGAGGGTTGAAGGGGCAAGGTTACGGTGCCCTAGATAAATGTTAAACTGTATATTGAGCATAGAAGAGCAGGGAAGAATCTACAAGCCATCCCCAGATACTAGCGCTGGTGGCTTGGACAACTTCTTGCCACGCAGTAGGTTACATGGCACAGCCTGTCACGGGTGTAGAGTTTTAGCGTGTGCTCGATTTGAGGAAATTCCACTCGTTGCTGGCAAACTTAGCATGTGAGTGCGACTCGGTGCATGTTGTTTGAGCAGCCAGGCTTTGTTGGTCGAGCTGCTGTCCCATGAACCTGCAGGCACCATTGAACCATTTGAAAGGGAGGCATGTGTGATGTTAAAAGGGAAATGCTTCTCGCTTATTGGGAAAGCCTTCCCACAGCAAGGCCTGCCCCGGGGATGCAGGGGGGGAGGTTAGATCACAGCTTATGTCTCTCTTTTTGTTTTCTGGATATTAGCATTTGAATAGTTGGAAACCAGAAGGGTGAAGCTAGGGTTTAATGCAGGGGATTTCTTTGAAGGGCGTGGAACGCTTTTAACTTATTTAATGCAGAGCCACAGTGATACGTCTATTTTTCCATCGCTGCGCTCTGCATGTATATCTTGTTGAGACACCAACATGTTCACATACGCTAGAAAATGTATCTTCTTGATTCTGCTGTATTTATTATTTGGGATTATTTGAAACGTGCATGTTGCTAGTCTTACTTCAGTTATCAACATTATTCCAAGCAAGTGCCTTTTTTTTAGGCTAATTCTGCTTGAATCCTAACCAACGACTCGAACGTTCTAACCCAAATGCTTTCATTTTATAACATTTCAAGGATAACAACATTAAAATGTCTTCAAAAGATCCACTCTAAACTTTCAAGAGCTGGGAAAAACAACCCGAAACCAATAAACAGGCACATACAAGTATCCATTGAATGGTTTTATGGTTTCTCTAGATTGTAAACTTGCGAGCAGGGTAGAGCCCTGCACGGGACTGCCTTTTTAATCCCGCTCCCGCTGTTTTGAATCCCGCTCCCGCAATGTGGGTGTTCCGCTCCCTTCCACTCCCGCCACATTTGTGGCCAATCCCACCCACTCACGCCACATTTGTGGCCAATCACGCCCTCCTCCTTACCTGATTTCCCGCGCAGTCCCGCAAGGCTGCCCTCGAGTTGTTCCCTCACAGCGTCTCTTCTCTGGCTCCGCCCAGGAACAAAGCGAAGTCACGGGAAGTGACGTCACATCACGTGACTCCGCCTTGTTCATGGGCGGAGCAAGATAGGAGACACTGTAATGGAGCAGCGAGAAGGCGTCCTTGCGGGACTGCGCGGGATTACCGGGACACGCAGGTACAGTGCCTGACCGCCCGCTCCCGCCCGCAGCCCCAGAAAGACCGCCCGCGCCCGCAGGTTTTTTGGCGGGTCCCGCGGGACCTGCCTCCCAATGCAGTCCTCTAGAGCAGGGCTCTCTCCACCTAATGTATCAGTTTGTCTTAGTCTGTCAATTATTTTCTTGTCATCATATTCCTTGAATATATGTATTGTATTAAGCGCTGCGTAAACTGTTGGCGCTATATAAATAAAAGATAATAATGATAATAATTGTGTCTACGAAGGAAATGTCGGTGACATCAAATCATACAAATAGGTACCAAGGAGCATAACATGCTATGCGAAGAGCTTCAGGATGGACTGGCGTCGCCCTTCGGCAAGAAACAACCGCGTACTCCCAGTTTTTTGGGATCTATGCCTGATATGTTATTATGAGCCTGTCTCTTGGCCCGTTGACAGGTATGTGTCATCAGTACTTCTGCACCATCCGTGTGTTGTGTGAAATCCAGCATGTGGCTGCAGTTTAGTATTGTGTGTGTGTGGGATTCATTCTGTGACTAATGTGGGGGCTGGATCATTTTCTTCAGTGGCTGCAGCATGACTTTAACACTTAAGCAGCAGACCGTTTTGTCTGATAACTACTTTGTAAAAAAAGAAATGTGGAACACGTTATAGCTATAAGTGTTTTGGATATGAATAAGTTAAGTGGATAGGCAAACAGGCCATATTTATTACCATGAATTCTGGGGGAAAATGCTATGATCTGTTACCATGGAAATCAAGGGAATGTTCAAGTTGATTGCCCCGCGTTTAGTACTTTGCACTACAATTGATCTTTATAAGTATGGCCTATAGAAACAATGGGCTATTCTAGGGCAAAGTGCTAATTCAATGGTGATTGCTCCGCATTTAGAACTAATCTTTCTATGTGGGCCAAAGTTGTCCATCCATGTAAGGGTAATAAAACCTTACACTCTAGAGAATAGTATTGTGATTATTTACATATATATATATGTAAAATGACTTGCTGGATTTGTAATGTTTGTTACAGACAAAGCATACTCACTAGTGCTCATTCTGTGAATTATTAGTTCAAAATAATAAAGTGCAAATAGGGCATCGGGAACAAAAGAACACGCAACTTAAGTAACAGATGCAATAATAAAAGTTCTCTATGTTGCAAAATATAATAATGTAAAAACTAAATTTAACCCCAAATATACAGCGCCAAGGGGCAATAAAAAAGTCTGCATTTCAAACTATTGACATTTTAATAAAAAATGAAAAATGTTATGTAAATGAACATTAATGCCATATAATCTTAACAAAAAATATACTGAAAGCTGCTTTTTGAATTGGCATTACCCACTGGTAATGCATTAACACCAGATGCTAAATTGTGGCAGGAAAAAATGCAACCATGTAGTAAAAAATTGTTATATAGTATATTCTAGATAGAATGAGACAAAGGTATTCACATAGTATTTCAGACTCAAAAAATAAACATTTTCCAGAAGAAGAAAGAAAATTAAAAAAAATGTTGTTGGGGCAAACAGCTGAAAGAAAAATATTAATTTAGCTTCAAGTATCAAGAGTCTTAATCCAAAAAGTCTCTTTCTGCAAAAGCCCCTTTGAAAGGTCTCCGGCACGTAGGAAAGTAGGTACATGATCTATTGCAATAAATGAGAATTGAAAGGCGATGTCCATGGCCAAAATTGACAACTGGTTTATCGGTTTGTTTGTTTTTTATCCATAAATGCTATCCAAATAGCTGATCTGTGCCCCCTAACTCTGTCTTCCCCACATAAGACAATGCACATGGACATGATTTTATAAATTACATGGTCAGTAGGACATGCTATCTGATGTTTCATTCTATACTGAGTGCCTTTATGTGGATGAAAAGCACTTGGCCAGGGTTCATATGGCAATGTATTGTTGGGGTTATTTTTTATTTGTTCACATTCTTTGCGATGGCATAACGCAGTTGGTGCAGACCCATGGTGCAAATCTCTCGTTCCACCACATCCCAAATGTGCTCTATTGGTTTGAGATCTGGTGACTGTGGAGGCCATTGTAGTTCAGTGAACTCATTGTCATGTTCAGGAGACCAGTTTGAGATGATGTGAGCATTGTGGCATGGTGCACAGGGCCGGCCCGACAATGGAGCCGAGTGGGACAACCGCTCCAGGCGAAAGAGAGAGAGAAGGGCACTGAGTGGTTTTCGCTTATCAAGCTGTCAGTACCCGCTCGGCGCCCCTCTCTCTCTCCTCTGCGGCGAGTCTCCCTGTTTGGTCTCGGAGCCAGCTTGTAATGCTGAGTGCCGGAAGATTACCTCATTTCCGGCGCTCAGCATTACAAGCCGGCACCGAGACCGAACAGGGAGACTCGCTGCAGGACTGCTGAAAGGTAAGTACAAGGGGGGGGTAAGGGTAGATAATAGGGAGGGAGGGAGAGGAAGGGTAGATAATGGGGGGGTGGCAGGGACGGAGGGAGAGGAAGGGTAGATAAGGGGGGGGGCGGCATTTTAAAATTCGCCCCAGGCGGCATTTTGCCTTGGGCCGGTCCTGATGGTGCATTATCCTGCTGGATACACTGTAGTAATAAAGGGATGGGCATGGTCAGCAAGAACACTCAGGTAGGCTGCTGTTTAAACAATGCTTAATTGGTACTAAGGGGCCCAAAGTGGGCCAAAAATTGTCCCCCACACCATTACACCACCAGCAGCCGAAACCCTTGATACAGGGCAGGATGGATCCATGCTTTCATGTTGTTTACGCCAAAGTCTGACCCTGCCATCTGAACTGCAGCTGGAATCGAGACTCATCAGACCATGCAACGTTTTTCCAGTCTTCCATTATCCAATTTTGGTGAGCCTGTGCGAATTGTAGCCTCAGTTTCCTGTTCTTAGCTGACAGGAGTGGCATCCGGTGTGGTCTTCTGCTGCTGTAGCCCATCTGCTTCAAGGTTGGACGTGTTGTCCGTTCAGAGATGGTATTTTGCATACCTTGGTTGTAACGAGTGTTGCCTCGAACCAGTAGGCCCATTCTCCTCTGACCTCTGACGTGAACAAGAAGTCTCTCACCGGATATTTTCTCCTTTTTTTGGACCATTCTCTGTAAACCCTAGTGATGGTTGTGCGTGAAAATCTCAGTAGATAAGCAGTTTCTGGCACCAACAACCATGCCACGTTCAAAGTCACATAAATCCCCTTTCTTCCCCATTCTGATGCTTGGTTTGAACTTCAGCAAGGTGCCTTGACTACTTCTACATGCCTAAATGCATTGAGTTGCTGCCACGTGATTGGCTCATTAGCTATTTGTGTTAACAAGCAATTGAGCTAGTAGCTCTACAGATGTTTTTCAACATGCAATTTTAACCCGACATAACTCTAAAAATAGTGCTAACAATGTCATTTGATGACACATCATACTTACTAAGTGCAGAAAAGTGATATTTATTACCTTAACGTGGGCACTGTATCTTTAGGAAGCAAATTGTTTTTGTATTTGTCATTTATTTCATGTGCAAATTTATGAATTGTGTTTTTGTTTTTAATAATATCAGGTGTGTCAGGAAAATACCATACCTGTTTGAGTTTATGATGTGCATGGGTTCGGTAGCATGAAAGATGATTAACACCTTATCAATTCAAAACGGTATTGTTACCAACGTCAGCATGCATCAATCATTACATAATAGAATGCTTATTTGTCTTTCAGCGCTGAAGCACGGTTTTTTTTCCCTACTATTTAAGTATATTGACATTTCCAAACTGTATGTAAATGTACCTAACAAACAATGTATACAAAAAACAAAATACTGTCTGCGCTTCTCACCCTAATAAAGTTGGCAACAAATATATAAACATAATATAAATGAGAGGTTTTGGTTATATGAATTGGCCAAAGCATAATTAAGCTCACCCGCCACGTCAAGGCACACTCTCAATAGGGTGAGATCCTACTCTCACCTCCTACATAGTGGGCACACAAAGCAGTTTATACTGCTACCAAAACCTTATTAATGTGTTGGGGGAGGTGCAATTAAACCTCCTCCCATTTAACCCCTGGACAGCAAGCTGCAACCAGACTGATGAGGAGCCAACAACCTCAATTATGTGCAAACAGGGAAAAGAAAAAAGGATGCTCACACTGTTTGGTAGGCCTTATATTATACATTTGTATTATTTGAGCCTGAGACTAGCTTAGCGCACCGACATTTTTTCTTTTCCCTGTTTGCACATAATAAATACCTCTCATTTATATTATGTTTATATATTTGTTGCCAACTTTATTAGGGTGAGAAGCGCAGACAGTATTTTGTTTTTTGTATACATTGTACAGCCAACACACTGTATTTGCAGCATGCTCACACTGTTTGGTAGGCCTTATATTATACATTTGTATTATTTGAGCCTGAGACTAGCTTAGCGCACCGACATTTTTTCTTTTCCCTGTTTGTAAATGTACCTAAGGCAGATGATAGTGCTTTGAAATGTATGTATGCCATCAGAAATACTGCACACATATTACTGTGTTGGAGGCCTAGTCCTATCCCCACATCCGGGCTGCGCAACGGACTGGGAAATCCTTTCTCCTCTCTTTCACTTGGTCTCCACGGTTCCCTCCACCATGGGCTTTAGAATGGCAGCGCGGGCACATATCTCCCCATTGTTCTATTATCCTGTCTTCTTTTATAATCTTGCTGCCCTGCGGAGCGGAGGGGGCGAATGCTGCACTACAAGGAAAAAGGAAGGGGTATGGGGGATAGCTTTTGTTGCTTTTCTTTCCAAAATTCAGAAACAAATGTGCCCAATTTCAAGAGGTGACCCAGACACAAGGATGTTTGGCTTGATGAAATGAACATATTCAGAGAAGTATTTATCCACTCATATCAGAAGTTATGAATTGATTAAAATATGGTTATTTAAGAAAAAAACTCATAGGTTTTGATTTTCTTATGTTTTATACGGAACTGAAAGTCAAAAAGAAAGCACTGCAAAACATAACGACACAACGTAGAGCTGGAGTAAATATATCTCAAACAATACATTCATCCTTGTCGTTGTATTAGACTTGATATAGGTAAAGAATCCATACCCAGATTGCAGTGTCTATTACAAAGCTTATGCAAATTACTGGGGCCTATAAAATAGAGTGTCCACCACAAAGCCCACTGTTTCTATGCAGGGCTTCTTTCTTCGCTAGCTAACACAGTGATTTAGTAAATCACTAATTTTAAATTATGGCGCTAATTTGAAAACAGTTTTTTAAAAGAACAGGCAAGGAATAGGGACATCTAAATTAACCCCTTAAAGACATTTCTTTCCAGAGAACAGTGCAAGACAACTGAGTGATTTCTCTTGTAACTAGAGATGTTGTCTCAAGTTCTCTTGTAACTCTTGATGTTGTCATGATAACATAACTGGGGTACCCTTAAGTAATTATTTTATATATTATTTTTACATTTATTTTTAAGAGGGAAAAAGCTCACTTCAATCTAGTTTTTGATCACACGATTATCAGGGTCATTAGGTGGAGGTAGCCCGTTAACTTCATCCCCAAAGAGAGGTGGGGCTATTCAGTACCACCAAACTCAAGGAGGAGAGGTAAGGGAATCGCCTTTTTTTCGGTTTATAACTAACCAAACCACTGGCTGTTTCTGTTTTTTTCTAGTCTCTGGGCACCCAGCAGCACAGATGCCCCTCGGCTTTACAGAATGATATGCTTGCTTGCCGGTCAGTGCCCCCCAGGCCGCCCGAAATCTAATCTAAACAGCCGCTGGGTGCTGATGCCGCCGGCCGGCGCTACTTTAATACTTTTTTTAAAATGTAATATGGCAAGCCGGATCGGCTATTAAATGAAAAAAAAAATAGTATTAAAGCTGCGCCGGCACCAGCACCCAGCGGCCGTGTGCGATGGCCGCCAAGTGATGGGAGCAGCGTGAGGGGTGAAAGCTCCGCCCCCTCGCACTCACCTTTCACCCCTCACGCTGCTCCCATCACTATGCGGCCATCAGATTGTTGGAAATCAAATCTAAACGGCCGCTGGGTGCTGATGCTGCCAGCCGGCGCTACTTTAATACTTTATTTTTAATATGGCAAGCTGATCCGGCATATTAAATAAATAAAAAAAAAAGGATTAAAGTAGTCACTTCACTTGACTTGCCCCCCAGGCCTTAGGCTGCCAGCCCTCCCCTGACTGTCAAACACCAGATTTATATATATTAGTCATTCATCACCAAGAGTTTAGTTACTTTATTCTGCTTCAGATAAGTTAGAACTTAATATCATCAAATTATATAATTTTTCACTTTAAAGTATAAAGATTGGATAATTGTACCAAAGAAGTAAATTCTTTCCCAATCAGCTGTACAAGCTGCTTGTACACCAGTATGCTGCAGTGGAAACAATATTTCTATTTAAAAGGGCAGTCCTATGGAAGAAAAAGTACTTTTTTCCCATTTGTGTTAAATACAGTGCTCTATGCAGTAAAGCATGCACATTTTTTTATTTTAAATAAACATCCTTTATCTGCAGATCTGGAGGCTGCCAGTCTTTCAGTGTCTTGCTTGGTGATAAAGGCTGAGATTGGATTTTGTTTTTTGTTTTTTTACACAGGCACCATGACAAGGAGGTGCTTATCTAGTAGACTGGGCTAAGACTACAGAGCCAGAACAAATACAAATTGCATTATAGTCTAAAAATTAGTTAAAAAACAAAACAAAAAAAACCAAAGCAATGCTTTTTAGAAACTTTTTTTCCCCCTTAGTAATACAATGGAGCGGGCCCCTATTTAACTAGGAATGTTATTAGTATTAAATCACTGACCTACCGTGTATTCATTTTATATTTTCATAGCATGTGCACTTTAAACATTGTACATACCTGACCTGTAAAAAATGTATGAGATTGTGTATGTATGAGAATAGCTAATTTTTATGATAACATGCTCCCTTGTAAAAAAAAAAAACCCCAAAAAAAAAAAAAAAAAACTAAGCTAAAATAAACAGTGAACCAACAGAAACAGGAAGTTCTACTTACCGAGAGCTTCTTTTCCCTGTCAATCCCTGGTGACACTAGGATAGACTCCTCCTCCGTACCTGATAGGGCAGGACTCAAAAACTTTAAAAGGGCCCTCCCCTCCTACTAACACCAGTGAATACCAAAGACCACACAGGCAAAGCAATCTGATGCAACAAAATTTATTGAAAAGAAGGGAGGGAACAAAAACGTGTCACCAGGGATTGACAGGGAAAAGAAGCTCTCGGTAAGTAGAACTTCCTGTTTCCCTGCCATCCCAGGTGACACTAGGATAGATTTACCAAAGAAGAAGGGAGGGCAAACTAAGGAGACAAAACAGCCTCAAGGACCTTCCGACCGAAAAGAGAGTCCTCCTGAGCCATCTGGTCGAGACGGTAATGCTGCACAAAAGCGTGGAGAGTCCGCCAAGTAGCTGCCTTGCAGATCTGGTCGGGCGAAAGACAACATCTTTCAGCCCAGGAAGTGGAGACTGCCCTAGTAGAGTGGGCACGGATCCCCACAGGAGCAGGCTGGCCGGCTGCAGAATATGCCAAGGTGATGGTTGCAACAATCCACTTAGCGATGGAAGACTTGGAGATACTGATGCCCCTGTTGGGCCCTGAAGAGGCCACGAATAAACGAGAGGACTTACGCAGGGGTAGAGTCCGTTCCAAATAGATGGTGAGGCATCTCTTCAGATCCAGAGTGTGAAGAACTTCTTCTTCATCAGAGCCAGGAGCAGGAAAAAGGGTAGGTAACACGATCTCCTGGTTCTTGTGGAAAGCCGACTGAACCTTGGGTGCGAACTCTGGCGGCAGAGAGAGAACCACCTTATCCGGGAAAAAAACTGAGAAACGGTTCCTTCATAGACAAAGCCTGGAGTTCACAAATCCGACGAGCGGAAGTAATCGCTACTAAGAAGGCTGTCTTCAGCGATAATAGATACAGAGAAACCGACTGAAGAGGCTCAAAAGGAGGTAATGTGAGTCTTCGAAGGACGAGATTCAGGTCCCACGGAACCATCCTGGTGACCGAACGAGGACGTATCCTGACGATGGCCTTGGCAAAACGTCTGATCACAGGCAGAGATATAAGCTCGAACCCGAGGAGAGCACTGATGGCAGAAATCTGCACCCGGATCGTAGAAGGCTGAAGTCCACAGTCGAATCCTTCCTGGAGGAAATCCAGAACAGAGGCAGAGGAACAGGAAGTTGGCAAAATCCCCTTGGAACAACACCAACTGTGAAATCTCTTCCAGATCTTAATGTATCGCAGAGAGGTAACCTTCTTTCTACTCTGCAGAAGAGTCTCAGCCACATGACAAGAAAATCCTTGAGCTCTCAGCAGTCCGCGTTCAATATCCAGGCCGTCAGGTGGAACACGGCAGGGTTTGGGTGTAGGAATGGACCCTGATGTAGAAGGTCTTTCCAAGCTGGGAGCTTCAGAGGGGGAGAGAGACCTAGAGCGATCAAGTCGGAATACCAGACCCGCTTCGGCCAGTCTGGTGCTATCAGGATCACGGAGGTGTGGTCCTTCTTGATCTTCTGTAGGACCCTGGAGATTAGGGCAAACGGAGGGAAAACGTATGCGAGACGGAAATTCCATTCTTGTGAGAAGGCATCTATTGCCAAGGGATGATCCTGAGGCCTGAGGGAAAAGAAGACCGGAATCTGAGCATTGTCTCTGGATGCCATCAGGTCGATCTCGGTTAAGCCCCACCGTTGGACGAGTAGATTGAAGGCCATCGGATGCAGAGCCCATTCGCCGCTTAGCACAGGAGTTCTGCTCAGGAAATCTGCTTGAGAATTCAAAGTTCCTCTGAGGTGAATGGCAGACAGAGTCATGTGATGGGACTCTGCCCAAAAGGAAATCCTGAGCGATATATGAAGAAGCCGAGGACTTCTTGTGCCCCCTTGTCTGTTGATATAGGCTACCACTGCTTGATTGTCGGAACGAAGCAAAATGTCTTTGCCGGCGAGCAGATGCTCCCAGTGATGCAGAGCTTTTTCTACTGCAAGCAACTCCAGACAGTTCGAGGGAAGAAGTTTCGTAGCCGGAGACCAGAGACCCTGCACAAACAGGTCCTGATACGTAGCTCCCCATCCCTTGACGCTGGCGTCGGTGGTGAGAAGTACCTTGGAGACAAGAGACCATCTTCTCCCTGCGGCAAGGACGTTCCGTTGGAGCCACCAGGAGAGGGAAGCTCTGACCTGCGGAGGAAGACAGACACGCCTGTCCAGAGCCAATGGGTTGTCTTCCAGATGGTTGAGGACAAATCCCTGAAGAATTCTCATGTGGGCCAGAGCCCAGGGTACTGCATAAGTTGCGGAGACCATCTTGCCCAGCAGGGACATACATAACCGCAAGGAGCTGCGGTGCGCAGAGCGAATCCTGCGTACTAGGAATCGAATCCCCTCTATTCTGGCAGTCAGAAGGAAAGCTTTCCCGGAGCAGGAATCCAGACGAAGACCCAGGAACACTAGATGTTGAGAGGGAACGGTGCAGGATTTGTCCCAGTTCAGAATCCAGCCGAGATCCTGTAATGTGTTGACCACCGTGGAAAGATGAACCCGAAGAATCTGCGCTGACCGGGCATGGATAAGCCAATCGTCCAGATAAGGAATGACTGAGATTCCCTGGACACGGAGATGGGCCGCCACGACTGCCAGAAGTTTTGTGAAAACTCTTGGTGCCGCCGACAATCCGAATGGAAGGGCTTGAAACTGGAAATGCTGGACAGTTGAACCCCGAGGAATTGCCACTCTCAGGAAACGTTGATGGGACGGATGGATGGGAACATGGAAATATGCATCCTTTAGGTCTAATGAAGCCATGAAGTCGTTGAGGCATAAGGTGTCGAGGGTGGATCTTATGGTTTCCATCCTGAACCTGATGAACTGGAGGTGACTGTTCAAAAAACGCAAGTCTATGATTAGGCGAAGACCACCCGGTCTCTTGGGGACCAGAAAAACCGGAGAATAAACCCCTTGGCCCAGTTCTGGCCAGGGGACAGGAACCAGGACTCTGAGGTCTGACAACTGCTGAATGGTGGATAACAGGACTGACCGCCTTGCCTGGTCTGGAGGAAGGTGGGAGATCAAAAAACGGTCTGAAGGTCTGGTCCGGAATTGAAGTTGATATCCGTGCGATACAATGGCTCTCACCCAGGGATCTCGGGTGAGTGAGAACCAATTGTCGGTGAAAAAACGGAGCCTTCCTCCCACCGGAATGGAGGAGGCGTCATGCAGCGTTCTTGGGGTCTTGAAACGCTTTGGGGAAGGCGATCCTGTCAAATCTCCCCCTTCCGCGAGGGAATCTGCCTCGAAAGTTTTGTTCTCTAGACGAGGGGATGAACCTAGAACTATGGCCTCTAGATTGTCCCGGGAAAAAAGGCCGAAAGGACTGGCGTCTTTTTGAAGGAGGCTTTCGTTGAGGCATCCAATGCTTGTCCCCTGTGGTCTTCTCCAAAAGGGACTCCAGCTCTTCCCCAAATAAAGTCTTGCCCTTAAAAGGGATATTAAGAAGCTTGTTCTTAGAGGCATTATCCGCTGCCCAGGCCTTAAGCCACAAGGCCCTTCTGGCTGCCACCGAAAGCGCCGAAGCTCTGGCCGTCATTCTGATGTTTTCAATGGAGGCATCACAGAGAAAATCCACAGCCAATCTCACGGCAGCAACATTCTTGAGGATAGTCTCCCTGGAGGTTTTGCCAGCAATATCCTCCTCGATCTGGGAGAGCCAAATTTTGACAGCTCTGGAAACTGAGGCAGAAGCAATTCCAGGTTTAAAGGTCGCAGCTGAAGCCTCGAAAGATTTCTTAACTGCAGCTTCGGCTTTCTTTTCCATATGGTCAGAAAAATGAGAGCCATCCTCAAGCGGCAGAGTAGTCTTCCTGGAGACCTTCATAACAGCAGTATCCACCAGCGGGGTAGCACAAAAATCAGCAAAGTTCTCATCAAAGGGAAACATGCGTTTAACCCGTCTGGACAGGTTAACCCTCCTTTCCGGGTGGTTCCATTCCTGCTTGATAATGTCAGAAAGCGCAGGATGAACAGGAAACGAGGCAGACTGTTTGGAGAAGCTGGCACCAAAGAGAGTCATTTTTCTGGGTGGAGGCCTCCTCCAAATGCATAGCTGATCTCACAGCAGAAATTAAAGTCCCAATTTCCTCCACCGGGAATAAAAAAGAACTTTCCTCCCGGATCTCTCCTTCCTCTACCTCAGGATAATCAAACTCAGAGTCTGAGAACAAGGGCTGACGCCCCAGAAGAGCAGGGTCTTGTACCGCGGGAAGGTGATGATAGGCAGGAACAGGAACAGGAACCGACTGACGGAAGGCAGAGAAGGTAGACTGCATCTCCTCTTTAAGCCAGACCAAAAATTCCCTACCCCCAGAGGGCTCAGAATCCGCTACAGACCTCAGGCAAGCGGAGCAGAGTTTCTTCCTTGAATCCTGCAAAGCCTTGTGACACCCAGAGCATTGGGCATGTTTAGACTTCATAACAGCTTTCTTAGGCTTGTCCTCAACAGAGGGCGGCTCAGAATTATCAGGGGCCGACATGATGAAAGATGCAACAGCACCTGAGCGAAAGAAAAAAATGAGGCTTGGAACGCACAACCGAAAGTGCAGAAGCCCAAAACCGGAAGACATCAGACGCCATATTGGCCGAAGCCAGTAAGCCGCAACAGCGGCATCTGTAGGCCGAACAGCCAGACCGGCAGGCGTCCCCGGCTATAGGAGGTGCCGGCAACCCGCCGGATCACTGTAAACACGGCCGGAGGGGTTGCCGCGCTAACCGCCAGGACGGCGGCCACGATCACCGCCGGGACGCCGGTGCAGCCGAACACCGCCGGGACGCCGGCGCCACCGCGGCCCGATCACCGCCGGGACGACGGTGCTGCCGCGATCACCGCAGGGAAGACGGTGCTGCCGAAGCCGCGAACACCGCCGCGACCGGGACAAGCGTGGGCGACGCAGCACCAGCCATCAGGCTGAGGTGCAAGGTATCCCCCAGGAATGGGGGCTTAGCCCGGGGAAACGGCTCAACCTAGAGCCTAGAAAATAATAAAAGGTAGACGAGTCCCCTACCTGCTAGGGCAGGAAAAAAACACTGGTGTTAGTAGGAGGGGAGGGCCCTTTTAAAGTTTTTGAGTCCTGCCCTATCAGGTACGGAGGAGGAGTCTATCCTAGTGTCACCTGGGATGGCAGGGAAAGAAACCATACTTTCTATTAAATTCAAAAGACCCCCCCCCCCCTTAATAAGCAGCTTAACAGTGAAAAGCTACTTCTGGTGCAAGTCTTCATTTTTATAGATATAACTCCTGTTTGGAGAAATATACCACTTTTAAAACTCATCAGATGTTTTGTTCTAATAATTAGACAATTGTTTTCTTTTTTTAAGGGGTACTGCTGTCAGTCGAAAATAACTGTTTAGTTTTTTTTCTTATATATATATATATATATATATATATATATAAAGAAAACGTGTTAGATACCAGAGTCATAAAAATATACTGATTGAGAATTTATCTTGTGTATAATATCTTTTCACATAGTTTTTAAAGTTAAAAAGTTTTTTCATTGTTGTCTAGACAAGCTTTTTATAACTTACAGCATTTTAAAAGTCATTGTCTGTCAATTTTAATGTGTCATAACCCCCCACACACACTACGTAAGGAAGAAATAATTTAAGCTATATAAATACAAATAATGCTTCATGGTGTTCAGCAGTAAAAAGCACTTTTTATGTGGATTCTGCTTTGGTTTTATCAGTATTTATTATCAGATGATGCCAACAGCAATCTTTTTTTAACCCTTAAAGTTCATGTGAAAAACCACAATCCCTTATGGGAGGTTTCTGCTTTCTTTTTTCACTTTATAACCTCCATATTAAGCTTAGCGTGACTTTAACTTGGAATGTCATGTATTGCAGGATATTGTTCGCACCCATTAACATCAAGATGTTGGGAAATCAGCTGTTGACAATTTTATCAATCACTTTTTATGTTTTATTACAATTCCTTCCGAGCTTCTCTTCGTGAAACCTTTGTTGACCTGACTGCCCTAGGGACATTCCCCTATGTCTTTGTATTAGCAGCAACAGTTTGAATAAACGGGAGGAAAGGTATGCGGGAGGAGACTGCAGGAACGGCCCAATAATTTAACAATTTGTTCAGTAGGATGTTGTTTGGGAGAACTAGCTTGCAGGACAGGAATGACATAAGGAAAAGATGAACTTAAGCACAGTTCACTTCCATGTTCTGCAGCTGAGACTCTAGGCCACTGTTTGCACTTTTCTTGCCTCCGTCTAGCTGCTTCTTCTGTTTCTTGGTAAGCTCCTGATCAATCGGAGCCGGCTTCACAAACTTGATGATTTCCTTTAAGCCTACAGAACAAGAAGCAATTTACATTACACGTGATCTGCTATAGCGCCATCAAATTCCATAGCACTATAGTACATGAGGAAAAAAAATAAAGTAATACATTTAGAAAAAAAGGTTTACTTATTCAGCTTTGGGTATGCATTTTATTCATGCTAACTTTCCCACTCACTAAAAAAGGCCTTCAGAGTTTATGCCGGACCTTAGCCCTAGAAATGGCTTTAGAGACCCATCCCCCACAAATACACATTTGAATAGTTGTTCTTATTAAAATAAGTTGCTACGGCTAGACAAATATGTTATGGCAAGTAGATTAATAACAATGGCACAAATATTGATCCGTGGAAGGAAGGAAAAAAAAATACATGTCAATCTTAATTTAGTGCTACATATTATAAGTACACCAGCAAATATATGACAAGTCTAATAATGGATACACTGATGCTGAATTCCCAGTACTGCTGAATCCCAAAACTCTTCTTTTAACTTTAATTATGTTCCAATAAGTGTTTTTTATGTGCTGACCTACAGGTCACCAAGGTATAGTTTGGATAGCTTTACCAGTGGAAACATCATGCCAAGTCATGTATCCCGACTGATTTTGCCACTTTACCCTGCTGTCCCACCAAGCTCTACTTCGTTACCAGACGGATTCCGGACCACAATCCCGCAGTCCTGATTACATTTTCCGGGGTCCAGGACTCAAGAGAATCCGCAACTCAACACCCCAATCACCAGGGGGATAGAAGGTGGGAGCACAGAAGTGTAGTTTAGTACTGACAAAAACTTTTTCCCCAAGTAAACTTTACCTGTAGACTATTTTCCCTGTTAAAACACCATACTTAGCTGGTTCCTTATGGCAATGCTAATTAAGTTATTAGAGCGTCTGCGCAGGTGCTTAAGATGGAGACACTCAATTGTTTACCACATGCAATATGATAATGAGGCAAGAGTGTGTGTTTGGTAGACAAAAGCACATATAACAGCTAGAACACATACATGTGACTAATACGTAGCTGTCATAATACATACTATGTAAAAACTACAATTGCTTTAACAAAGAACATCACAATATATTCGAACATTTGTTTTTTAATCTTATACCAGTTTGGCAGGAGTTTGTCATGTGACACAAAAGCAAGCGCTGATATGTTTCTGCACAAAAGACGTAAGGGCTTTTTGATTTTAATGTAAAATAATAAAGCTTACCTGTTAAAATACAAGTGAGTAGAACGGCTTTTAAAAAGTTTTTTTTATACTACACGATACACCAATAAAATAAATCACACTCCATTGGTCCTATAGAAACAAGGATCACTGAACCAAGACACCTTTGTAGAAGGCCTGGCAAACCAATGAAGCATGGAAAGGCTGCCAAATAAGCCAGGTTACAAAGGGAAGTTTGGTTCAAATGATTACACCTATCCTGAAAAAAAATTGCTTCAAAAGTTACAAAGACATTCGTTTAACCCCTTCGTGACAAAGGCTGATTTTACTTTTTGTACCCTTCGTGACAATGGCCGTTTTAACATTTCTGATCTGCTCGTGTTTAGTTGTAATTTTCTTCTTTCCCGTTTACTGAACCCACACACATTAGATATTGTTGTTTTCAGGACAAGAAGGGCTTTCTTTAGATGACATTGTTTTGATTGTATCATATTATTTACTATTAAAAAAAGTATAAAATATGGTGAAAAATTTAGAAAAAAATGACTGTTTAACTTTTTGTTGAAAAATCTTTTACTCATCTATAAAAAGGTAATGAAAAAACCTGCTAAATAGATTCTACTATTTGTCCTGAGTTTAGAAATACCCAATGTTTTTATGTTTTTTTTGCTTTTTTCTACACATTATGGGGCAAAAAGTACAGGTAGCGTTTTGCTATTTCAAAGCCTTTTTTTTCCAAATCTGGTAATTCTTCCCCCCATGTGCCATTTCGGGTATCTTTGAAGCCGGCCAATGCAATTTACCCCATCAAGTCATATATTTTTGAAAACTAGACAGCCCAGGGTATTCCAAGTGCTAGTATTTTAACCCTTTCCAAGCACTAATTCTACCATCAGCCTTTGTCAAACTTTATGGTAGTCATTTTTTTTGCATTTGTTTTTTCACACACATTTTACTTTAGGTATGAATAAACAGGTTCTGGTATATGTCACTATCACAAAACACCCCAATATGTGTTTAGCAACATCTCCTGAGTACAGCGATACCTCACATGAATGATTGTGCCTGGCTGTTTGGGGGCAAAAGGGCCACATTTGGGGCATGCGCATTTTCAATGTTGAACTTTGGCATTTGGGGATCCACTGCCCATGCCCTATTTGGTACATCAGTGTGCCCAACAAAACCATATATTTTTGAAAACTAGACACCCCAGGGTATTTCAAATGCTAGTATTTTAACTCTTTCCATGCACCATATCTACCACCAGTCTTTGTCAAACTTTGTGGTAGTCATTTTTTTGCATTTGTTTTGTCACACACATTTTACTTCAGGTATGAATTAAAATGTTTTCGTATATGTCACTATCACAAAACACCCCAATATGTGTTCAGCAACATCTCATGAGCGCAGTGATACCCCACATGAATTATTTTGCCTGGCTGTTTGGGGGCAAAAGGGCCACATTTGGGGCATTCACATTTTTCAATGTTGAACTTTGGCATTTGGGGATCCACTGCCCATGCCCTATTTGGTACATCTTTGAGCCGGGCCATTTCAGTGTGCCCAACAAAACCATATATTTTTGAAAACTAGACACCCCAGGGTATTTCAAATGCTAGTATTTTAACTCTTTGCATGCACACATGTTACCACCAGCATTTTTTCAAAGTTTGCAGTAGTATTTTTGTGTGTGTATTTTTCCCACACCTACTTTATGTATGAATTTACAGCTCCTGGTATATGCCGCTGTCACACGACACCCCAATATGTGTTCAGCAACATCTCCTGAGTACAGTGATACCCCACATGCATGGGTTTGTCATTTTTGGGGGGGAACTAAAAGGCCACATTTGGTACGTGTGCATTTTTCTAATTGGAAATTAGATGTGTGGCCATCCTTCCCCCCCGTGTTAATTGGGACATTGTTGAATCCGGCCAATTCAATTTACCCCATCAAATCATACATTTTTTAAAAGTAGACACCCCATGGGCATTTAATATGCCAGTATTTTAACTCTTTCCATGCGAGAATTGTTTTAAGCTAATGTGCTAATTTTAGGACTTGCTCACAAAAATATATTTTTTATATATATATTTTAATTTTGTTTTGCCTTTTTTAAAACATTTTTAACATTTTTTTTCAACTTGAAGGTTCCCCTGATAGTGACATCAGAGGGAAATTTACATTTTACTGTTTTTTTACTATTTTTTTTCTAATGATTATTAAATTTTATTTTTAATTTATTTTTTTCTAATCACACTGTGATTAGAAAGCTGGGCTCCATTGACTTGCATGGTTGAATGCAGTACCTGTATTCAACCTGCAAGTGGAGCCAGAGTTCTCTAGAGGGTCAGGAGACCGTCTAGCGAACTTTTTCGTCTTTATTATTTTTTTTCCCGGGCCACCGCCATCTTGCTGATGGCGAAGATCACCGGCAGCTGCGGCTGTGACCGCTCTCCGGAGCGGTCACAGTCCATCAAGAGGTAAGTGTTTGGTGTCGCTGGATGCCTCCTGATCGAGGCATTCCAGCGACACCATTTAAGTTTAGGAGGTGATCGTTGATCGCCTCCTAAACGCTTTTAAAACGGGCGGGGATGTTGACGCCCCGGGGAGGGGCCAGACGTGGCCCCTGATTCCGATCATGGCGTTGCTGAATGCCTCGAGGTCGAGGCATTACAGCAACGCCGTTTGGGTAAAAAAAAAAAAAATGAATCGATCACGGATCGATTTTTTTTTACCCGTTTTTACAAATGACGGCCTGGCACGTCATTTGTCGTTAACGACATGTTTTTCCGTGACGTGCCCGGACCGGCAATTGTCATCAAGGGGTTAAAAAACAAATTAACCAATATATACACATTACCTTAACCGCTCTATGACCGGGGGCTTTACCAAGTTTAGTGAACTAGGGCTTTTTTGCCATTTATCTTTGTTCAATCATAATTCCCTTGTTCCATGTTTAGGGTACGCGCACAAATGAGATTGTGTATATATATATACACACACACACATATATTTTTTTATAAGGACAGATAGGGCTCTAATTTACCCATCTTTTTGCAATTTTACTTTTCTTCCTCAAATTAGGTACCACTGGTAAATCAGGATTTGAATCTTCCAACAATATCCCAACTAGAATATTATCTCAGAAACATATGCTCCCTTACATACTGTTTTTCTTATTTTTGAACTTTGGATTGTTGTTTTGGGTTATTTCTTTAAAGGGAATGGCATCTATTTTACCCCCCCCCCTTTTTTGCACTTCTTTAAAGTTTAAAGCATAAGATTTCTTTAAAGAACTTGTGGATCTCTCTGGAAACTAGATGGAATATGATGGTGGCATCACTGGAGTCTGCTTATTATTATATTTTTTTTTATTATGGTTTTTATATCTTTGAGATATAGAAAAAAAAAAAAGTGTCTAATTTTCTTAGAAGTCGCCATGTACATGTAGATAGCACACACCCATTTAGATGATAGTCCATTAGGCACATTTAAGGGGTTTAATTCAATAACTATGCTAAAAAAGCAAAACATTTCCACAAGTCTGCCAACATTCTTGCAACTTTGGTTTACCAGCCTCCTCTCCTCTTTAACTATGGCCCCATGTATAGAGACTGACATCATTCATTATTTTTTGGGGAACGGATTACACTAGGCTAAAAGGCTGTTGCGGTACAAACAGGAAAAAAAATGTTTATCTTATTGAATTTTCTGAGGCTAGGTTTATAGCACTTTAACCCCTTAAGGACCAGGCTGTTTTTTTACTTTTTGTACCCTTTGGGACCGAGGCTGTTTTTTTTTTTTTTTGCGGTGCTCGTGTTTAGATGTAATTTTCTGCTCACTCGTTTCATGTACCCACACAAGTTATATATTGTTTATTTCAGAACATGAAGGGCTCTTAATCATATTATCTAATCTCCTATAAAAGAAAAAGAAACCCCCCCACACTTTCTCACTTTTATTTGAAAAAACTTTTACTCATCCAAAAAAACTAATGAAAAAACATGCTAAATGGATATTTGTCCTGAGTTCAAAAAGGCATTTGGCTATTTCAAAACCATTCCCCCCCCCCCCCCCAAATCTGGTCATTCTGCCCCATGTGCTATTTCGGGTATCTTTGAAGATGGCCAATGCAATTTACCCTATTTTTGAAAACTAAACAGCTCAAGGTATTTCAAATGCTGGTATTTTAACCCTTTCTATGCACTAATTCTAATACCACCCATTGTCAAACTTTGTGGTACTAATTTATTGTGTTTTTTTATCACAAAAATTACGCTTCAGGTATGTATTTACAGCTCCTGGTATACGTCACTTTCAAACAAGACCCCAATATGTGTTCAGCAACATCTCCAGAGTACAGTCATACCCCCCATGCATGGATTTGTCAGGAAGTGCGCTTTTTTTTTTTTTCTTTTTTTTTTTTTAAACTTGGGGCCTTTACATCTTGTCCTACTGCCCCCATGTCCTAATAGGGCCATCTTTGAAGCCGGCTAATTCAATTTACCCCATAAAACCATATATTTTTAAAAACTAGACACCCCAAGGTATTTCACATGCTAGTATTTTAACCCTTTCCATGCATGAGATTCTACCACCAGCCTTTGCCAAAGTTTTTCACACAAATATGTATACATTTTTAGCTCCAGGTATACGTCACTATCAAACAACACCCCAATACGTGTTCAGCAACACGTACAGCGGTAACACTCATGCATGGGTTTGTCTGGTGTTTGTGGGCTAAAAGGCCACATTTGAGAAGTGCGCTTTTGCCCTATCCTTGAACCAGGCCACTCCAAATGTACCCCATCAAACAATTTTTTATTTCGATTAGACACCCCTTCGGTATTTGAATGCTTTTACTTTAACTTTCCATGTCAAGATGTTTGGGAAGATACAGTGCTAATTTTAGCACTTGCTTATAATAAACTTTTTTATTTTTTATTTTTTTGGACTTTTTTTTTTTTTTTTTTTACATTTTGCTGGAACTGGATGGTTCCTCTGAGGCATAATTATTTTTAAATGTTACCACTTTTTTATTATTATTTTTTCAATATTTGACTAATCGCATTGTGATTAGAAAGCGGTGCTCCATCCACTAACTTGCATGGTTGAATGCAGTACCTGTGTTCAACCTGCAAGTGGAGCCAGAGTTCTCTAGAGGGTCTGGACGGGTTTTTGAAGGACGCACATCTTGCAAGTGGCAAAATCACTCGCAGTGGCAGTTGTGAACGCTCTCCACAGCACGTCCTGGGATAAGTGTTCGGTGTTGATGAATGCCTTGTCATCAAGGCATTTCAGCGACACCATTGAAGTTTAGGAGGCGACACCCTGGGGAAGGGCCAGACATGTCCCCTGATGCTGATCTCGGTGTTGCTGAATGCCTAGACATTGAGGCATTACAGCCAGAGGCGTATCTAGGGTATGGCACCTATGGCTCGTGCCATAGGCGCCATTTGAAGGGGGCGCCAGTGAGCGGCTTTCAAACGCTGTCTTTTTTTTTTTTTTTTGATGCGGAGGAGAGAGAGGGGCGCCTAGCAACCGCTCGGCGCCCCTCATTCTCCTCCACGAGGCCTCTACCACCTCCGTCCCGGTCCCAGAAAAAGAAGACAGCGTTTAAAAGCCGCTCGCTTGTGCCCGCTGCTTCACTGCTGGGCGCCGAAATATGACGTCATATTACGGCGCTCAGCAGTGAAGCAGCGGGCACCGGTGAGCGGTGCAGGATGACAGCAGCATCGTGCTCCCGTCGCTGGACTTCAAGGTGAGAGAACTACGGGGGGGGGGGAGAGGGTATATAGTGGCTGGGGGGGGGTATATATTCCTTCAGTGCTGAGATCACAAGTGAATTTCAATTGATCTGGGTTTGTGTGTTGATCTATACCTGCTATCGGCAGCAGGGACTAATATATATATTATATATATATATGGGCAGCAGGGGCTAGTAAATGGGTTTTAGATATTTGGACAGGGGCGCAATTTCAGTGCTTGCCATAGGCGCTATTTTCAGTAGATACGCCTCTGATTACAGCAACACTGTTTAAGAGAAGAAAATGATCGTAGATCACTTTCTAAGCTTGTTTAATGAAATGACATGTCAGCACTCAATGTTTACTCTAGGGTGGGTCAGCACAAGCAAAAAAAAATAAAATAGCTTGTGTGTTTCATATGACAATACGAGAGACCTAAAAGAGTTTTTTCCCTTGCTTGTTTTCTTTTATTCGGGGTTTTACTGTTAGGGTGATATATTTACCTGGCGGCATGAAGTCCCTGAGCTTTTCCGGGACGATGATTCCCTCATCAGTCTGGTAGTTCTCTAGAATGGCGCAGATTGTGCGGGTTGTGGCACACATGGTTGCATTTAACATGTGCACAAATTCAACCTATGGCATGGGAGAAGTGGGAGAAAGTTGACTGCATTAGCATCTACCTAGTCAGGGTTGTAGTTTTAGCAGACAAAAGTAACACTCTGGAGGTCATTTCTGAAAATCATACACCATTTAAGTGCTCTTATGTTTTAATTTCATCACAACATTTGCTTGCTACATACTAGCCTGGTTGCAGTACAGATGTGAGCAAATGTCACAGAGATCAGTCTACAGGGCAAAGGAGCCACTTTGTACAACAAACAAGAAAAGTAAAATATTTTGTTACGTGATGGTTTCTTTGACCGATTCCCTTGCAAATTCTAGTTTACCTTGTGTGTTTTGGACAATGTTAGCCTAAAATATTTGTTTAAGATCAGGCAGTATTGTTCCTGAAGAGCAGAATTATTTACCTTGTCCATCATCTTCTTTGTCTGCCCATAGCGGATACGCAGCCTACGGGCCTGGTAGTCCGTGCAATTTGAACAAGAAACCAGCTCTCTGAAAGCACCAGAGCCGGGGAACCAGGCTTCTAAATCTAGCTTTTTACTGGCTGCATGATTCAGAGAACCTTCAGGGGGAAAAGGGGAGAAAAAGCTTAGTGTTCAGTTTTTTTTTTACACTTACAATACATTTTTTATGCATGAATACATGTTGTATTACAGCATACTCCTAGTTGAATAATAAAAAAGAAGAAAACAACGACCTCAACACAGACGTGTAAAAGAAACTCAATTTCTTCAGTTCAGCAATTTTTCACGACACGGTCTACTGAACTGTGTTCTCCACTGTGATCAGGTTTCACATTAATATATCAACAAAATCCATAAGATTGTACATCCCACATATATTAAGTTACCTGAGACAATGTTAACAATTTGATAAGGGATACCCAGTCCTTGGTAGAATTCTTCAGCTGTGCTAATCATTTCCTCAAACATTTCCCAGGACTTGTTGTCATGAGGCGAGGCATAAACAAATTGCTCAATCTGAAAGGGTTAAGATAAATAAGCGATATTACCATATTACTACTATTGGGAGACAACCAATAACTTTTTCTGGAAAACAGAAAGAGAAATTAAAAGTAGGACTGTGGGATAAAAAAAATAAATGTACTTACCTTCTCAAACTGATGCACCCTGAAGATACCACGGGTATCTCTCCCATGGGATCCAACCTCCTGTCGAAAGCAGGTTGAAAGCCCTGCATAGCGAATGGGCAAGTCCTCTGGTTTAAGCCATTCATCTCTATGGAGAGCAGCAATCGGCTGTTCAGAGGTGGCAATGAGGTATTTTTCATCAACTGAACTGTCGTCTGACTTCTCACTGCCCTTTCCAATCACCTGAATGTGAACATTCAATATAGAGATTAAAGTAGTGAAGAGGATGGATTTGTTTAGTAGACCGACATTGCAAATTGAACATCTGAGACTCACATCTTCTGTATGGAGAACACGGTAGGGATAACGGACTAGTAGGTTTTAGTGGCATCCTATCTGAACAATGATTGCACTAGGGCTGCAACAACTAATCGATAAAATCGATAATAATCGATAATGAAAATCGTTGCCAACGAATTTCATTATCGATTAGTTGAATCGATTTTTATCGATTATTAAATGAGGGTTTTTTCAGAGCAAACGCTCTGAAAAATACCCCTCATTATATAATCCGTTTTAGTGACTCACAGCAGCAGCTCCTACTTACCAGTCCCTCCCTGTAATCACTGTGACAACTGGCCCCGCCCCCTTCCTTCTCCCAGAAGGCCAGAACCACATGGCTGTGACACTCATCTAACTGTAAGTATAAAATTAATATTTGGGCTGCTGAAAGTTAGGGGAGGTGGGGGTTAATTTAGGGGCAGTTATGGTTAATGGGGTGTTTAGGGTTAATTTAGGGGCAGTTATGGTTAATGGGGTGTTTAGGGTTAATTTAGGGACAGCTATGGTTAATGGTGTGTTTAGGGTTAATTTAGGAGCAGCTGTGGTTAATGGGGTGTTTGGGGTTAATTTGAGGCAGTTTTGGTTAATGGTATGTTTAGGGTTAATTTAGGGGCTGTTGCGGTTCATGGGGTCTTTAGGGTTAATTTAGGGGCAGTTATGGTTAATGGGGTGTTTAGGGTTAATTTAATGATGAGGACTGAGGGTTAATTTTATTAATTTATTAAAGTTTACTTAAGGTGCAGTTAGAGGTAAAGGGGGGCAAACTAAGGGGAATCTAAATCCTGGGGGCAGTGAAGATTAACCCAGTACTTATTTATAAAAGTATGGTCTGTGACTCTATGAGGGGACTATGAGATATCTGGGGGGTATAAGGCATATCTGGGGAGGACAGAGTGACATATCTGGGGGTATAAGGCATATAGGGTATATAAGGCATATGTGGGGAGGGCAGTGTGGCATGTCTGGGGAGGACAGAGTGGTGTATCAGGGTGTATAAGGCAGATCTGGGGCCACAGTGGCTTATCTGGGGGTAGAGTGGAGTGGCTTATCTGGGGGTAGAGTGGAGTGGCATATGTGGGGAGGGCAGTGTGGCATGTCTGGGGAGGATGGAGTGGTGTATCGGGGTATAAGGTGTATCAGGCACAGTGGCATATGTGGGGGTAGAGTGGAGTGACATATGTGGGAGGCAGCGTGGAGTGGTATATGTGGGGGGCAGCGTGGAGTGGCATATGTGGGAGGTGGAGTGGCATATGTGGGAGGCAGCGTGGAGTGGCATATGTGGGAGGCAGCGTGGAGTGGCATATGTGGGGGGCAGCGTGGAGTGGCATATGTGGGGGGCAGAGTGGAATGGTATATGTGGGGGGCAGAGTGGAGTGGTATATGTGGGGGGCAGCGTGGAGTGGCATATGTGGGAGGCAGAGTGGAATGGTATATGTGGGGGGCAGAGTGGAGTGGTATATGTGGGAGGCAGCGTGGCATGTCTGGGAGGCAGCGTGGCAAGCCTGGGCTCAAACGTGCATAAATTGGGGGGGGCTGGTTGCGAAATAAAGGCAAGAAATGCATTTTATCAAAGTTTTTTTATTATGCTGTTTGTATTTAATATAATTTGTTTATTACATTATTTTAAATAAATGAAAAATTTACATTCATTTTTTTTATCCGATTAATCAATTAATCGAAAAAATAATCGGCCAACTAATCGATTATGAAAATAATTGTTAGTTGCAGCCCTAGATTGCACGTGTAACTAGATCTATAAGGGACAAATTCTGGAGCATCCCTCTTCCCACAAGATTCTGCAGAGATCTGCACACAACAGTCATTATATAGAATTAAAATTGTTTTACCTGGCCCATGAAACAAGGTGCAGTTGCTTATTTTAATATCAACATTTTTACAAGAGAAAGCAATTATGTACCTATAAAAGCAGTAGACTACAATGAATTACGTTCACATAAAAGGTTTAACGAGACGACAAAAAAGTAATTCCTATACAAGGAAAGAAATCTGTGCAAAATCTGTTGTGTTCTAACATTGTGCTAAGCTCACCATGGCGTACACTGTCCATCTCTGCTATTAATAAAACAACAATAATGAGTAGGGCTGCAACAACTAATCGGAAAAAAAAAAAAAAAAAAAAAAAAAAAAAAAAAAAAAAATTCGATAATGAAAATCGTTGCCAACAAATTTCATTATCCATTAGTTGAATCGATTTTTAGCGATTATAAAATGAGGGTTTTTTCCAGAGCAAACTCTGAAAAATACCCCTCATTATATAATCCGTTTAGTCTGACTCACAGCAGCAGCTCCTACTTACCAGTCCCTCCCTGTAATCACTGTGACAACTGGCCCCGCCTCTTCCTTCTCCCAGAAGGCCAGAACCACATGGCTGTAGTGATGGGAAGTTCGGATCATTAAAGTGAATCGGATCATTTCGATTCGTTCACTGAAATGATCCGATTCATGATCGGAATCTTCGGATCACTCAGTGTGACTCACAGGGGTTACTGTTTTCCAGTAACTCCGTGCAGGCACACTAACGATTGGCCCCGCCCCTTTCATTATGAATCCTCCCCCCTGCCTCCAGTGATGTCAATGAAGGCAGAGAGTCGTTCAAAGATCCGGATCTTACAGGGATCCGGATCTTACAGTGAACGACTCTGCCTTCATTGGGATTCGAATCAGTCAGAGAATATCACCATACTGTTATAAATAAATACATTAATAATCACTGCCCCCAGGATTTACATTCCCCTTTACCTGCAACTGCACCTTAAGCTAACTTTATTAAATTAATTAAATTAACCCTCACCATTAAATTAACCCGAAACACCCCATCAACCATGTCTGGCCCTAAAATTAACCCTTAACACCCCATCAACCATTACTGCCCCTAAAATTAACCCTTAACACCCCATTAAGCATAACTGCCCCAAATTAACCCTAAACACCCCATTAAGCATAACTGCCCCCAAATTAACACTAAAGACCCTATTAAGCATAACTGCCCCAAACACTAAAGACCCCATTAAGCATAACTGCCCCCAAATTAACCCTAAACACCCCATTAAGCATAACTGCCCCCAAATTAACCCTAAACACCTCATTAAGCATAACTGCCCCTAAATTAACACTAAAGACCCCATTAAGCATAACTGCCCCTAAATTAACCCTAAACACCCCATTAAGCATAACTGCCCCTAAATTAACACATTTAACAATTTATCTGGAGTACATGCAATTAATTTAGGGCCAGTTATGGTTAATGGAATATTTAGGGTTAATTTCAGGGGCCGTTATGGTTAATGGGATCTTTACGGTTAATTTCAGGGGCCGTTATGGTTAATGGGATCTTTACGGTTAATTTCAGGGGCCGTTATGGTTAATGGGATCTTTACGGTTAATTTCAGGGGCAGTTATGGTTGATGGGGTATAAGGGTTAATTTTATGCTGATGACTGAGGGTTAATTTAATTAATTTAATAAAGTTAACTGTAGGTGCACTTATAGGTAAAGGGGGGCAAACTTAGGGGAATCTAAATCCTGGGGGCAGTGTGAACATTATTAATGTATTTATTTATAAAAGTATGGTATCAGTAATATTCTCTGAATGATTCGAATCTCTGTAAGATTCGAATCATTTGAATCTTCGGATCATTCGACTCTTTGAACGACTCTTGACTCTGAGTCATCGTTCCTCTGTGAATTAATGAGCTGTAACCTGACCCCAGAGTCTGTGTCTGAGTGCTCTGCAGATGACTCACAGCTCTAAGATCAGGTTACAGCTGCATGATTCACAGACTGAACTGCTACAAATGAATCGTTCAGTCTACTGAACCGATTCATCCGGATCACTAAAAAGAATCGGATCAAATGAACGATTCGTTCATGATCCGGACATCACTACATGGCTGTGACACTCATCTAACTAAGTATAAAATTAATATTTGGGGTGCTGAAAGTTAGGGGTGGTGGGTGTTAATTTAGGGGCAGTTATGGTTAATGGGGTGTTTAGGGTTAATTTAATAAAGTTAACTTAAGGTGCAGTTAGAGGTATAAGGTATAGGGTATAAGGCGTATCAGGCACAGTGGCATATGTGGGGGTAGAGTGGAGTGACATATGTGGGAGGCAGCGTGGCATATGTGGGAGGCAGCGTGGCAAGCCTGGGCTCAAATGTGCATAAATTGGGGGGCTAGTTGGGAAATAAAGACAAGAAATGCATTTTATCAGTTTTTTTTTTATTCTGCTGTTTGTATTTAACAGCATTTGTTTATTAAATTATTTTAAATTAAAAATGTACATTCATTTTTTTTATCCGATTAATCGAAAAAATAATCGGCCAACTAATCGATTATGAAAATAATCGTTAGTTGCAGCCCTAATAATGAGTATACTACAGTATCTGATGTCTGACACCATTTAAGTCAGTGAGTTGGTGTAAGTGTCAAACAAGGTAAATGGCTCGGTCAGTGTGTGTCTTTCAAAAGCTACATAAAAGATTAAGCATGTGGCACACAAAACACATGCAGAGGCTCAAAGCGGTGGCAGGCAGTTTAATACGAAAATATTGTCAATAAAAGCTATTTCAGACTAGGCCGAGGGTGGCAGCAGACCCTTGCCTGCTTTACTAGGGAACTTATTGGCAACTAGCCTCTCTAGTACACTCCAGCTCTAAGTGGGCCAGGTTGAGATGAGATATCTCCCTTGAACCAAGTCCACTTGCCATGTGGACCATGGAGTAGGACAACACCACTAACCTCTACCATGGACATGTGTCCATTTCAAATGTTGATGATCAGCACATGTAAAACACTGCCTGCAATATGTAGAATGTGTAAACTCACAGAACAGCAAAAATCAATTTTAACTTATTCCACATAATGCAGGACCGCACTTTACATATGGAGGTGAGCAACATGTGAAATATATATATATATATATATATATATACACACATATGTCCTGAAAGAAAGAAAAATGAATGTGGTTGCTCTACTATGGAGTTGTGTGCAGACCTCTGCAGAATCTCCATAGCACTAGGCTGTAACATCACATGGAGACTAACCAAACAGAAATCCCCTCACTAACACGTTACCAGTGAATGTGGCCCACGATTAAATTAAATACACACAATCAAAAAAGTCCCTTTCCATTCTCTCTCTCATATATATATATAATATATATATATATATATAGTGTAACAAAGTAAGTGCTGGTGAGAAGTGGGGCTTTGTAGACAAACCTTATATAGCTCATCATCAAACTGGCTGAGCTGGGCCACCTCCTGCATCACTTCTTTCCTCATAAAGAATGGCGTATACATTGGTGTGTAGCCCTTTGCTGCCAGAGTCTGCAGAGCACACTGGATAATGGCCTGCTCCAAAAACACTAGGGGGCCCTGAAAGAAAGAAACTTATTTAGTTCATATACAGTAAAAAATGTTTGCATGTTTCCTAAGAAGTAAATCTGGACAAACTTGAAGATCAGTCAAACCTGGCGGTTCTAAAGGATAGCAACATTCATTTGCCATTTACCAAAACACATTTAATAATGAAATATTAAATTTCTATACATTAGTCCTTCAAAATCACTGTAATTTCCTTTGGGAACAGAACAAAAATCAAAAGATCTACATACTTACCTTTAGGAAATATCCTCTGCTTCCAGCAACTACAGCTCCCTTCTCTCCCTCGAAGCCATCAACCATAACGACGAGATCCACATGGGAGTATTTCTTTCGGACATCACATAATCCCCATGTGCGCTCCACCTTGTTATCTTTGTCCTGTTATTGTGAAAGACCGATCACATTTATATTGCATAAACAAACATATATATATAGACGGTATATGGATTTTTTTTAAACATCTTATCAGCAGAGTCTGTTCACCAGACCAGAGATTTGTATGCATTACGGAAGGCCTATACCTTTTTTAACTCATAATTCATCTATACGAAATTGGACTCCGCAGGACATTTAAACTTAATGTATGCTGTGAAAATCCTTCATACAGTTATTCACAACCAGAAATGGAGTTTTGCAGTGGGCCTGACAGTGGTTTTATTTTACTAAGAGCTTAAAATCCTGTATATCATATTTAAGCAAGCACCTCACCTTCTTGATTTATCATGTTTGGATATATAGACATACAAACAAGCGATGTCTGTCGAAAATAAACCACACATATTTAAGATACAATACCTCATCATTACTAATAGGCACGGATGGATGCAGCAAGTTTCCAATCTCCCTTAAACTCTCAAAGCGTTCAGCCTCCAATCTAATTCGCTCGGCATCTGTTGCAGCTATGGCCTCATCTATCAGGACCCGAAGTCGTTTGATCTGTGTTACTGTCAGTTTCTATAACAAAAAGGAGGCTTCAATTTTTTTAAGAAATTAATAGACAAAAAAACATTATATATATCCAACTCCTCTGTATATGATTTATTATCATCACCATCAATATATGGACAATGCACTGTTATTAAAAGGACAATATAATGTTCCTTAAAGCCAGGCCAACAAAGAATGCAAATTAAAGTAATTTGTACATACTATAGTATACCTTATTTACCCAGAGAAAAATAAATTAAAAAAATTATAAAGAACATTGCAAGTCCAGAGCTGTTTGGCAGTGGGTTTACATGCATGTTCAAGACACAGTTCCTGTAAAATTAATCCCACCGTTCATTTGCACAGGACAAAGGTTAAGCTGTAAAAATGAGTAATAATGACATCCCTAAATTGCTTACACTCAGGGTTTCTGCTGTCAGTTGTTCCAGATCCTGGGCATTTTCCGGTAGGGCATCATTGTCACCCACGGGTTCTTTTTTCTGTAACAGCAGAAGCAGTGAGATCAGGGCAAAAGAAAAAAAATTGTACACAAGATAATTTCAACAATAATTCATGTTTTTAATAACAAAGAATTGTGAGAATTAACAGAAGCTAAAGAAAAAAATAAATAAATGAAGAAGAAAAGAAAATAGTGATGAATCAGGCTCACATCTATAAAGGATGTACCTGGTATGTGTTACTATACACCTTCATATAACTTGTGTGCCACATGACAACGTCAAACAAAATACAATTCTTCAAAACGCACAAATTGTAATTTATACATTGTTTTGTGCTTATTCTTGTAAATAGATATTAATATTTCAACCTTCTAATTGACTGTACGCATACAAGAGTAGAGCCCTTCTTCTGTACACTGTAACATTTGCAAGCCTTATAGTAAACTTGAAAAAGTTACTTCCCCCCCCCCCCCCCCCCCGTTTCTTTTTTAAGCTGCTGCCCCCCACCCTATCGTAATTGCGATGTGGAATCTGCCGGAGCTCTATAAACTAATGTAATAAGAACATTAATGAGGTCATTTACATATTCAGAACACCACCAACTACTAATTGTGTACCAAGGAGTATAGTTACATGTAATACATGCCTATCACATTGCATATAAAAATAACTTAATTTGGTAATGGTAATTCCAGGATGGGTCAGAAAGGAGAAACAAGACCAAGCGCAATGGAGGACAGGAACAAAAGAAATCTCTCTTACCTTCATTTTCTCACCAATTGTCTTGCTGCATAAATTTTTCTGTTTGTTCAGGTTATCTGCTTGAAACCTGCCTGTAATCACATGCAGGGAAGATAAAAGTAGTGAGAATAACCAACAACAATATCATCATGCTTTGTGGAGACATTACTAATCCAAACTACTATCGTATTCATCCAATGTGCCAGGAAAAAATATTCTACAAAAGATGGGCTTAGCATAACGTAACAAAAACTACATTTCCCATTTATGGCCCATGGTAAAAAAAAAAAAAAAAAAAAAAGGTGAATGTAGATTTCACAATTTATTTCAAGCAAGCTATTGAAATAACTATTAATTTACATGGGCTGTCAAATTTGCCTAATTTATCAGTAACGAAGTGTATATATACTGCAAATTGAGCAATACTTTGTGATTTTCATTGTGTTTGATATATTGGTGGTACATTAAAAAAAGACTAGGTAAACTAGCATTTAACTTATGCCCTGGTTATTTCAGAGAAGCACAACAGTAATTAGATCAGAAAACAGAAAATTTGAGAGCTATACAAGCTATGACGACACAAATGACAGCTATATAGCAGGCTGTTATTAACCAAGTTATCCTTAAGTTTGCATTTAAGTTAAAAGCCCAGGAGATATTTTGCATAGCCTACATTTTTAAGTGCTGGGTGGGGACCCCCCCCCCCCTTGTGTAATATGCACTGAATTGTTACATTACAATAACAGTATAAGCAAATTCCTCTGTAGCATTTTTATTATTGTATTAAGCAATTTTAACGCTTTGGAAACAAAACAATAAATAAAAAGCTGTCAAAATATATAAATATGTATTTGGTTGAGTTCATTTAAAAAGTATATAGGACAGCTCATAAGCCAATAAGAGATGAGCTGTCCCTGTGAATGAAGCGCACCGACTCCACCTCCTCTCCAGGCTTGCTGCAGTATTGCATCAGCTGTGACAGCACATGGATCGCGCGCTGCCATGTAACCAGGGGCTAACCGAACCCATTTCTCTATTTAATTAACCCAAATATAGACCCGGCTCTCCCCTAGACATGCCACCAGCTCCCTGCAGCTCTATGCACACACACAACGCTGGGTGTGGAGTGACAGATGACAGGCAGGGTCTATTAGCCCCCCTCTGTGTATACAAAGTAACACAAAGACCCACAGCTAGTAAGGGTCCTCGGGGCCAGCCTTATCTTTGACTTGTGGAGCGGTTTGTGCGCGCACAGCCCTAAAGCAAAGACAAAGAGGCAGCAGATTAAACCGCAATATGTCTATTTACAGACGTCAAACACTCAACCATAGAGATGCGTTAAAAGAGTCCACAATACCATCAATGGACGGCGCCGCGGAATGTGTTGGCGCTACATATATATATATATATATGATTTGCTAGGCCTGTTCCACACACCCAGGCTGTGTCTGGCCTCCCTGTACACATACTCACATTTCCTCCAGGCTGTGTCCGACTTCAGCAAGGCCTCCACCAACCCCGGGTCCTTGAATCTCTTCCTTTGAGTTTCTCTCACCAGTTCAGGGCTCCCTCCCTTATCCTCACGAAATAAATCTAAGTCCAGGACCATCTTGCCGGTGGTAAAGGAGAGCGCAGCAAGTTACGATGAGATCGGTCGGACTGGTCCTTCCCGCAGCAAGACCGGCTTTACGCTGTGCGGTGCCGGTGACTAAGGTTCTCACACATGCGCAGAGGCCGCAGTAGAATATCCCCCTCCCTTGCTAGCCCGCATGCGCAGTGACAATGTTCGGTAGCTGACCCCTTCTGTGGATCGATTTCGCTTAACAGCTCGTCATTGGTGTAGGGTACCTGTATCAGCCGTTTAACCATTTGAAATTTTTTTTTGTTTAAGGCAATCGTATGATAAAGGTGAAAATGTTAAGAGGCTGTAGCTGTAGCCAGAGGCCACCAAGGTGCCATGCTACCAGTTCTTCCGTTGGGTTCCCTTTCCTCGCTGTCGGAGGGCTACCTGTCTCCTCCTCTGAGACTGGATTCCCTGCATGTTGGGTGACATGTTGCCCCAATGCTAGCTATTCTGCTGGGTTGCAGCTGCAAATTCGGTGGCTAAGAGTATGTCACATTTTAATAAATCATATAGTGCATTCTAAAAAAATACATTCTACGTTCATTCATCTTATGGGGAGTTCTCGAGGATATCATCAGGGATTTTCAATTTTCCCTTTTTTTTTAAGAGAATCCTTTCTCCATTGAAGACTGGCATTCTATCCGATTGAGAATTTCGTTCCAGTTAATTGGCTCTTTATGTTTCCACTGTCTAGTGATGCATATTTTTGTTGCTAAAATACATGAATAGCCAGAGGTCTTTGATTCTCATCAGATATGTCAAGATTTAGGTGAAATAAAAACATTTCTGTAAGTAGATAGAGCTGGCACTGGAAAAGGAATTCTAACAGTTGCTGGACATGGTTCTTCATCATCTTCAGAGCTGGGCATTCCCACCATACATGGGCAATAGATCCAATCGCGTGTAGGCATCGCCAGCATGTATCTGGATTTGATGGATCCCGTTTATGAAGGATGCTTGGAACCAGATACCAACGAGATTTAATTTTGTAATAAAGTTCTAATAAATTTATAGAATGTACATGAAGTTTTGTTAAGAGGAAGGCTCGATGCCATTCGTCAATAGTGTAATCTATAGTTAGATCTTGTTCCGATTTTAACAGTGGAGTATCTTTCTCATCTTTATTAAGTGTTTTTAGAAGTTTAAGTAACCTTGAGATTTGTGTTTTTCACAATTTGTCTAAATTTTCTTTGAAAAGATCTCAATGGTTGGAAGAGAAAAGCGATCTCTGAGTTGCTGGAAAGTCATCAGTTTATTATATTCTGAAATATCTTCGCAGCAACTAATTCCGCAATCCTGCCATCTACTTAGGTTGATGTCTCTGATAGCATATTGTATGGCAGGGGAGGAAGGTATAATATATGAATATTTATTATTGAATTTTTGTTTTCATTTATTTAAAGTAATGAGAGTATTGTAAATCATAGAATTAGATTTAGATAGTTTTTTAGTTGGTCTTAAATTAACCCAAAATAGGGAGTAAAGATCCTTTGAAATTGGTATAGATTGTAGGCAGGTACTCTAAGGGGAATAGTCCTAAAAATATATATAATTTTGGGGATTAGATATCCGTTAATCACCTTTTTTTTTTTTTGGACGCGGAGGAGAGAGAGGGGCGCCAATCGGTCGCTCATGAATACGTTTTCAGCAAACGCTTGCACCCCTCAGTCTCCTCCACGAGTCCTCTAGCTCGTTTGCGTTGCCGGCATTCAGGGGAGGGCTGGCAGCCTAAGGCCTGGGGGGGCAAGTCAAGTGAAGTGGCCCGTTGTGCCATGAATCAGCCCACCATACATGCCCATCTTTTCCTGAACGCATATTCATTAGAAAAATACAAATATGATTCAAATGTGGTTCAACATAAGTAAATTTAATAGCAACAAAGGATGGTAAAAAAAAAAAAGCAAAAGCTAATGTCCCCCCGATGCTTAGCCAGTTAAATGCCCCCCCATGATACTGGCTGAGGATTATGGGAAGTATAGTACACAGCAGCAGGAAAATTGTAAAGGCTAATATGAGTACCCTACCAGGATCATACCTTAAAGTGGGCTGACTGGGGACAGAGCTGACGCTGAAGAGCTGAATGGGGACAGCAATGACACGGGGGCTGAAGGGGGACAGAGGTGACACTGGGAGGGTCTGATTGGGGACAGAGATGACACTGGGAGGGGCTGATTGGGAATAGAGATTACACTGGGGAGCTGAATGGGGACAGCAATGACATGGGGGGTCGAAAGGGGACAGAGGTGACACTGGGAGGGGCTGATTGGGGACAGAGGCGACACTGGGGAGCTGAATGGGGACAGCAATGACATGGGGGGGCTGATTGGGGACAGAAGTGACACTGGGGACACACTTACATACATACACACACACACATACCTATTTTTTTGTTTTTAACGAATACAAAAAAAATATATAGCTTGTACAAAAATAAATTGGGTTACTAACCTTCTACTTCCACTTTTGGGGGGTTTCGTCTAGACCTCCATCCCCAGGTAGCAACAGACTGTTTTCTACGCACATCACACAGACGTCCACCGGCCAGCCCCGCTAGACACCAGGGAGTCTGGTGGTGCATTGGTAAGTCGGGGGGGGGGCACTTCTAAGAAGCGGAGTGGCACTTCTAGGGGGCATAAAGCATATCTGGGGGGTCAGAGTGGCATATCTAGGGGGCATAAAACATCAGGGGTTATAAAGCATATTAGGGGCAGAGTGGCATATCTGGGGGGGGCAGAGTGGCATATCAGTGGTTATAAAGCATATCTGGGGCACAGAGTAGCATATCTGGGGGACGAGTGGCATATCTATAAGTAAGGTGCATTATGAATTGAGGGGGGAACCGTAACATATAACATATGCTGACAAACTGTATAATAAATATTTACATTTTTTTAAAATACATGTATTCCAGTTCATTAGATAAAATACTTTAAGGGTGCGGCCTATATTCGAGCCAATACGGTATATATATATATATATATATATATATAATTATATATATACACCTGTGTGTGTGATCTCATGCGCTTCATAGTGTGTCCCTGAATGGTAGAAATAAAATGTTTTCACCCTAGTGGTAAGTGTGGTGATGTGTACTAGTATACATCTCCTCACATTTTGTAAAGATTTTATTATATCTTTTCATGAATATATGACACTCTGCTACAATGTAAAGTAGTGAGTGTACAGCCTGTATAAGAGTGTAAATTTGCTGTCTTCTCAAAATAACTCAACACACAGCCATTAATGTCTAAACCTTGGCAACAAAAGTGAATACACCCCTAAGTGGAAATGTCCAAAGTTAGCCATTTCCCCTCCCCAGTGTCATGTGACTCGTTAGTGTTACAAGGTCTCAGGTGTGAATGGGGACCAGGTGTGTTAAATTTGGTGTTATGGCTCTCACACTCTCTCATACTGGTCACTGGAAGTTCAACATGGCACCTCATGACAAAGAACTCTCTGAGGATCTGAAAAAAGAATTGTTGCGCTACATAAAGATGGCCTAGGCCAAGACCCTGAAAGCGAGCTGCAGATATGTTTTACAACCCCTGATATGTCACTCTGCCCCAGATATGCCACTCTGCCCCTAAAATGCTTTATAACCCCTGATATGCCACTCTGCCCCCCTAATATGCTTTATAACCCCTAATATGCTACTTTGTCCCCCCATATATCTTCATTTGCCTGTTCTTAAGGTTCGCATCTAGGATTTGAGTGCCTTAGGCACAGATTCTACAGCTGTCTGTCTGTAGGATTTGTCCTAAGAAAAGATAATTTGCCCAGTTCTGACATACGAATCGGATTCCCACTCAATTGACTACACCTCCCTTTGAGCCAACACAATGTGCCACTTTGGCTTTTTACTATAGCTGCAGACACTTTCCATATACATCCTTATCTCAAGTTCTCATATGTCTTTACAATTCACTTTCTATTTCTATTTAGGCTGGTCTGTCAGCAGCACACTGGGAACAATTTACCCACATTTTGTCAAAAGAATACATAACAAATTACATCTTCATTCCATTGTGTAAATTACACCATCTTTAAGACATTGTGGCTCCTCATTTTTCCATTTTTGAGCAATAGCTACTTTACTGCCCAATACAATATATTTAGCAAGTTTCAACTAGTGACGAGGTATGTTGTTTGGAAAGAGACAATGAACTAATTTCGGTTCAAAGGTTTGTGTATCCGTGTGTTCTTTGTAAATATTTCCATGTTCCATGTGTCAGAGGTATTCTTTCAACAAAAAGTTAATTGTGGCGAGATCAACCATGCCTTATGAAATGACGGCTCAGCCCTTCTTTCCGGGAGAAAGTCATCTGGATTGGGCTTTAATAATGGATAGTCAATGTTGAGAGTTGTATTATATTTTGTTTGGCTTGAGAAAACACATTTTTGAGCATTTGAAAATGTCCTTTTATTTAATGAAAAATAAACAACAATGAAAACATATGTTAAGTGTTTAGGTTTCAAGAGAACTTGTTATTTGACAAAGAAAAGGTCACTTCAACCAAAAAAATATAATAAAAAAAACAGAAACAAAATTCTCCTTTCGCAGAAGGATTTCAGGGTTGCATGTACAAACACAGTGTTGGTTATCCACATTGTAACCGGCAGTGCACTGCAATTGTCAATTGCTCTTAGAACTAAGAACTAGCATTTTTTGGCGTGCCTGACATAATTTCTGATTCATTTCTACGACTATTTCTAAAATAGTGTTTGGCTGAAGACTGTTGCAGTGCATGTATTTGGCATTTCGCAGAAAGCGCTTCCCATAACGATTTTATTTTAGTAGTGCTATAAACTGGCCACTGGGGCTCATGATGATAAATTTGTGGCCGCCATGGTCCAGGTGACCATGTACAACTGGCGCACATCAATATAAGTTGGTAGGTTTAGTTACATTTCCATATCTGCACCTTCTGATGACTTTAGTGGCACAGAGTCAAATCCATCCGAAGTCCTCTGTGAACAAAGAAATACATTTAGTATGAGTAATGTTCAGCATTTGAATTGTAAGAAAATGGGACCAATCATAGAGGTGTGTGGTTGATAGAAGAAATGTGAGAGGATGACAGCACCTTTCCTGATAGAGACATGAACTTTCGCAATAGGGAGTGCTGGTTGTGGAAAATCATCTCATCCTCTCCGTCCTCTCCCTCCATGATGGCACAGCTGTCAGCAGCGGGAAGCTCACTCTCTTTGGATGGGGCGTTCATCATTAGGCGTGAGTACTTGTATTCCAGACTAGAAATTTATAAAGAGAAAAGGTGGGAAACAAAGCAAATGGTATGCAGATATCTATTTTGTGGTTACTAAAGTCACAAATGACAGACATCAGAAATCACACATTAAAAATATAGACAGTATATTTATTGGGGTTTTGTGTGTCATTGACTCAGGATTCCATACAGAGTATCAGTGGCAAAGGGGAGATATATAAGAATTTAAAATGTCACTACTTACTTTCGATTTTTCCTCCAAAAGTAACCAGTGAGTGCAGTGAGCAACAAAGCAGAACAAATTCCACTAGAAATTCCAACTTTCAGCCAAAAGTCTGAGGTCTTGCATATGGTGACTGTTTGAGCTGGCAGATCTACACCACCCTTACACATCCGGGGTGTCCTCCACACTGGGGTTGTCCTCTGGAAGAGAGTGATGAAAATGCATAACCAATTTTTCCTGTGGAGATCTGTCATTTCCATGCAAAAATCCAAACTATATTTCTACTAATAAGACACTTCGAAATGCTAATCCAACAAGGACAAAGTCTGTACTTTGATATAATATACCAATGTTAATTCAATGACACAACAACACTATCTTCCTTCCATTAATTTTTTCTTCTTTCTGGTGATTCTTTACTGACACATATGCCCTTCGCTTGTGATACATTTTAGTCTGTATTTGGTGTAATGAACTTTGTTTTGTGTATTTAGTGGACACTTGCACTGGTGCTGAACTTGTGGAGAACATATCACTACTAAGCCCTCCTGCAGCTGTCACTGAGATTTCCTATATATATATATATATAAGATCCTGTGTCTTATAAAGTCCTGTATCTAATAATTATAACTCCAGGGATGCACTTGCAAAATGTGTTGCTAAATAAAGAGGCATATGTATCTACATGCAGATTAGTATGTCACTGATTTATTTTTGATGTAGAAGGGGCCAAAACAAATATTACTTTTGATCCTCAAAATACCTGAAGCCCATGATGACACACACTAGTGATAATGTGGTAGTCCTGGACAGTGCACAGGGGACATGCCTCTTCTGTCTCCCATAAGAAATGAAAGGTACAGCCATCACAAGTTCCTTCTGGGCATTTACTACATGAAACAAGAAGCATTAGTTACCATTCATAGTTCACTTTCTATTTCTTAATAATATTATTTAAATCTCTGATATCTTTGAAGTGCACAGTGGCATATGACTTTATATATGTATGTACTTATTTACATGCATATGTACAGTATGTATGTTGAGTGTGCTGCATTTCCTAAGCAATATATATATATATATTGTGACAAAAGGTGTGGTAAAGTGATAGATGGCAGGTATATTAGACCAGCCTTGGTCAATAGTAGCCTGCTTTAACCCCTTCAGGTCCGGGATTTTGATACTAACGTGTCGCTAAAGGACCGGAGCCGTTTATGTGTTTTTGTCATGTCTGTCTTCAACTGTAATTTCTATTCAATTTCAATTGGTGCACCCACACAAATCATATATTGTTTTTTTTCAGCACAAGTAGGGCTTTCATTTAAAACCATATTAAGCTGGGTAGTACATTGTTTTTACAGTTTTGTATACATACAAATTGTACACACATTGAACCAATGGGAAAAAATTATCCCAAATATATTCATTAAGTTGTCCTGATTTGGAAACCACCCAACATGGCCAGGATTTTTATCTATTTTGACCAGTATAGGGCAAATATTGCAAGGCATGCATCACGTTTTTGAAATGTAATTTTTTTTAAATTTGGCATGGTAGTCTAATAACTGCAATAGTTGTCACAGATACTGATTATCCCCCCAAAATTATATGTTTATGAAAAGTAGATAAGTCAAGGTGTACAACTAGGGTCATTTTGACACTTTTCAAACAGGGATTTTATCGCCAATTGCTGCCAAATTGAGGTATTTTTATATTTTTTTGTTTTTTTTGCATATGTTGCAATGTTGCTTTAGATTTTATATTATATTTTGTATAGAATATGTGAAACAAATTGTGTTCACCAACATCCCCCGGTTCCAGCAAGGCCTCACATGCATGGTTCATGCATTTTTTGAGGAAGCTATGAGGGCAAAACTGGAACATGCGCATTTTCGTTTTCACATTTGGAATTTTCAGAAATTGGTTTCCTGGGCCCATATCCCATTTGGGACATTTTGGAAGCCCCCCGCTGTAAATTACCCCATAAAAGTATATATTTATGAACAGTAGACAAGTCAAGGTGTTCAACTAGGGTAGTTTTGACAGTTTTCAGCTAGCCATTTCTTCACTGATGTCTGCCAAACTTCACAGGGAAATTCTTTTACTGCTTTTTTAACGCATACATTTCAATGTTGCACTGAATTTCTTGCACACCATAAGTGCAACAGTGGAAGAAAAGCACATTTTGTTCACCAAGATCCCCTGATTCCAACAAGACCTCACATGCATGGTTCATGCATTTTTTGAGGAAGCTATGAGGGCAAAACTGGAACATGTGCATTTACATTTTTTTTAAATATTTTTTTTCATCAGATTACTTGTAAGTGACAGGTTTAGGCCGCTGACATCAATCAGGGAGACCGATCAATAATCAGCGACTTAAAATGTCACCGACAAGTGATCAGGTAATAATTATGATTATTTCATTTATTAATAATTTGTGTTTTTTCATAATTACCCTAGATGACCCCTCTCTCTTTGTAGAGCAGGGTCATCTGTGGGCTGCCATAATGATCCGATCACTCCTATTGGCCAGGAGCGATCTGATCAGCCCAGCCCAGCATTTGACCTGGAAGCACCCTGGACTTTCAGGTCAGTGCTGTTTTTTTATTATTATTATTATTATTATTTTATTAATTTTTTAAAATTTATTTGAATTTTTTTTTATTATTATTATTTTTTACAATTTTTTTTTAACTCTTTCAATGCTGATGCTCCATTGAAGCACAGCATTGACTGATATTTAGTCCTCACAAGCTTGTGGGGACTAATATTAACCCCTGCAATGCTGCAATGGGGGTCATACACAATCGCAGCATTGAAGGGGTTAATTGAGGAAGAGGGGGGGTAGGGGTTAACTGAGGAAGGGTGGGGGGGTCTGGTCTCCACACTCATGTGGAGACCAAAGAGCCCTGTCTCCCTGTCCCTGAAGCTGCCTCTGGCAGCTGGGACACAATCTCCAATAGACTGGAGATTGTAGGGGAGGAGTCTCTCTGATCAGTCCTACACGACTGATCAGAGGACTTCTGGGGGGTCGTTTTTGCTGTTGCTGGTCTGCCTGGGCTTCCAGGCAGACCACCAGCAGCAGAGCCCCCTACAAAACGGGAATTAACCCCTTCAATACCGCGATCGCGGCATTGAAGGGGTTAACGCTGCACTGACGCTCTCATGGAGCGATCAGGCAGCAGGGGGGTGTTGGATCAGGTCCCCACACTTGTGTGGGGACCCATTCAACACCCCCCCTTCCTGTGGCAGCTGAAACTGCGATTGCAGATTTTTCTGCAATCGCTGTTTCTGCCTACAAAATCACTCCGTGGAAGTGATCGCAGGCTTGGGGGCATGCTTAGACAGGCTGTGATGTCTGCCCAGGAGTCCTGGGCAGACAGCAGCGCCCCCACGATCACCGCGATGTGGTGATGTGGGGGCGTTTTTTGGAGGAGACGTACCTGGTACGTCCCGGTCTACCGGTGACTGTTAACCCGGAAGTACCAGGTACGTCCCTGTACTGAAGGGGTTAAATATGTCCCAGGGAAATATGTTGTTTGTTTACAAACTGCACTACTGGCAGTTTGCAAAACATGGTAAGGGCCCCTGGGGCGGAGCATCTGGAAGAGCAGGGTGGGCCAGTGCTCTAACAGCACTAATTGCTGTTTTGATCCAGTCCAGAGCCTGCATTCTGGACAGGAGCTCCACAGGTGTGGACTAAGTAACAGCTCACCTGTGGCTGATTAATTAGCAGGCAGAAGGTTAAAGGGTTTGAGCCTGATTCAGAGGAGGAGGCCACTGTTATGCCAGCTAGGAGGGCTGATAAACTGAGGGGTGGTTTCTCTCTGCAAAGCCATATTGATGGTAACTTGTGACTTGTTTTGTCCTAAGCAAGTGCTAAAGCAAAGACTGTTATTCTACTTAGAACTGCTGCTGTTTATTCCTTTAAAATAAACATTGAAGCTGAGCTGGATGTGTCCTGGACTTCATTTACCCTAGAAGACTGTGGTTACAGCCAAGATCCTTGACAAAAATCCCAAGGAAAAGGGAGGCCTGTCACATATGGTGGAGTATGTGGGCACCCACGTAAGTCTGTGGGTAGAAGTCAGTTAGAGCTCAACATGGAGGATATTATCAAGGCTTTGATCCAATCCACCACTGTGCAACAGGAGAGCTACAGAAAACAGTGCAGTTCTGCAGCAATTGGTACTGACCCAGGCAGAGAATGTTAAACTCCTGGCCAAAGCACAAATAGAAAGCACTGAATCCCTAGTGCAACAGATTGCAGTGGCACAAGTTGAGGCATTTAAAGTAACCCGCGAAGAGCAGCAAAATGCTACCCGTGTGCTACAGCAGGAGATCCAAGCTATTTCTGAAAAGCTGAACTTGGACCCTGAGGCGAGATCCCCAGGACCAAAGATGATTCGGGCAAGCCACTACCTCCAAAAGATGACTGCATCAGATGATGTTGAAGCCTACCTTCTGGCATTTGAACGCACAGCAGAGAGAGAGAAATGGCCGGCTACCGAGTGGGCAAGCATACTGGCACCGTTCCTGAGCGGAGAGCCGCAGAAGGCGTACTATGACCTAGAGCCAGCAGAAGCAAGCGACTACAGAAAATTGAAAGCTGAGATCCTGGCACGTCTAGGGGTAACCTCTGCGGTACGTGCCCAAAGATTCCACTCATGGGCATTTTCCCAGGACAAAGCTGCAAGATCCCAAATGTTTGACCTCATACATCTGGCCTGGAAATGGTTACAACCCCAAGTTAATTCAGCTAGCCACATTGTGGAAATCCTAGTGATGGATCGATTTTTGCGTGGTTTACCAGTGACCCTGCGTCGATGGGTCAGCCAGAGTGATCCACACACAGCAGACCAGCTAATTGCCTTGGTGGAAAGATATGTGGCTGCAGGAGAACTGTTAAGCCCTGCTTCACCAGATAAACCCGGCAATTCTAAGGTCAAGGATTCTGCAAGACTTGGTAAGACTGTTCTGGGTTTAAGGGGGGCTGAAGAACTGCAGCTATATTCTCAGGACACCAGGGACAATACTCCAGGACTCAGAGGGTTAACCAGACGTAATAGGCCTGGGAGAGGAATTGGGGGTCAGACTATGTTGTGAAGTGCTTTAGGTGCAATGAGGCTGGTCATATGGCTAAGGAATGCCCCTTGAAGGATGAACCTATGGAGTGCAATATGGGTGAAAATGAGGGAATGCATTCATTTTTGTTTAATTGTGTTGCGTCTATTAACAATGACTTATGATAATAACTCTTATTGGTGCTATGTTAATGTGAATGGAAAAATGTCTAAAGCATTACTTGATTCAGGAAGTATGGTCACATTAGTAGCAGAATCTGTAATACCCTATGTGAAGTCTGATCATGTACAAAAAGTGGGAATTATCTGTGTTCATGGGGATAAGAGAGAGTATCCCACAGCAGAAGTAAATATTGGAACCCCAATATATAATGGTTCTCTAAAGTACAGAGTGGGTGTAGTACCTAGACTATCCCAGCAGGTGGTAATAGGTAGAGATTTTCCCCATTTTATAGAATTATGGGCCTCTGCAGAAAAGACAGGCCAAAGCTTGTCAGAAATTAACCAAGCTGATGAGGATTATGTGTTTCTTTTTGCCAATACCGAATTGGATTTTGACCATCGGGAGAGACACCCGGGAAAATCTTACTACCCTAAACCAGTACTAGTGGGGGATAACCCAGAACAAACTAGTGGGGAGCCAGCTAATACTGCAGAGAATGATGACTTATTGGACATAGGGATCAGTCCTGGTAACTTTAAAAGCGCCCAGTGGGAAGATCCCACTTTAATTGCAGCCCGAAACAATATAAAGGTTGTAAATGGGGTTGCTGCTCAGCCTAGAGAAGCACTGTCATTCCCTTATTTTGAAACGTTAAATGACTTAATCTACCGTGTACAAAAGAAAGCTGCAGATACTGTTAAGCAGCTGTTGGTTCCACAGGCTTTCCGTAATATAGTATTGAGGTTGGCTCACAGCCACATACTAGGAGGACACCTTGGAGTTGATAAAACCAGAGAGAGAGTCCTTAAATGTTTTTACTGGCCTGGAGTGCTTGCTGCTATAACAAACTATTGCTCTTCGTGCCCTGAATGCCAGCACAGGGCCCCGTTCAAGGCTTTCCGTAGTCCGCTAGTTCCCCTACCTATCATAGATGTACCCTTTGAAAGGATCGCTATGGACTTAGTAGGGCCACTGATAAAATCCGCTAGAGGGCATCAGTATATACTAGTCGTTCTGGACTATGCAACACGATACCCTGAAGCCATACCCTTACGTAATTCCTCTGCAAAGTCAATAGCAAAGGAGCTAATGCTGATGTTTAGCAGAGTGGGTATCCCCAAGGAAATCCTGACGGACCAGGGGACCCCTTTTATGTCCAGGGTCACCAAAGAGCTATGCAGACTCCTGCAGGTTAAACACCTTAAGACCTCAGTATATCACCCACAGACTGATGGTTTAGTAGAAAGGTTTAATAAAACCCTTAAGAGTATGTTACGTAAAGTAATTGACACTGATGGGAAAAACTGGGATTGTTTATTGCCATATCTAATGTTCTCCATTAGGGAGGTTCCGCAGGCCTCCACAGGCTTCTCTCCCTTTGAATTGTTGTATGGGAGGCATCCCCGTGGAATGCTGGATATAGCTAAAGAGACCTGGGAGCAGGAGAGCACACCCCACCGGAGTGTAATTGAGCACATAACTCAAATGCAGGATAGAATGGCTACTATTTTGCCTATTGTCAGGGAACACATGCAGAAAGCTCAGCAGGCTCAGAAAAACAGTTATAATCGTAATGCTCGAATCAGAGTGTTTCAGCCTGGAGACAGGGTGTTGGTGCTGGTTCCTACAGTAGAGAATAAGTTCCTGGCAACTTGGCATGGACCATACGAGATAATCGAGAAAGTGAGTGACGTCAATTATAAAGTTAGGCAACCAGGTAGAAGAAAGCCTGAGCAGTTGTATCATGTAAATCTGCTGAAACCTTGGAAAGACAGAGAGGTCTTGGTGGCTTTAAAGCCTTCAGAACCTCCTAAGGCCGAGCCAGAGGTAAATATAGCCGAGACACTAGCTATACATCAGAAGCAAGAGGTCAGGGATTTTATCTGAAGAAATAAGGATGTTTTCTCTGTAGTCCCAGGAAAGACTAATGTTATCAAACATGACATAGTCACGGAACCAGGGAAAAGGGTTAATCTCAAACCCTATAGAATACCTGAGGCCCGGCGGGAGGCTATAAACGTAGAGGTCGACAAAATATGCTAAAACTTGGAGTCATTGAGGAATCTCAGAGTGACTGGAGCAGTCCTATTGTATTGGTGCCAAAACCCGATGGCACATGGAGATTCTGTAATGACTATCGGAAGTTGAATGGCATCTCAAAATTTGACGCGTACCCAATGCCAAGAGTTGATGAGTTAATAGAAAGACTGGGTAAACCACGCTATTTGACAACTCTAGACCTGACAAAAGGTTACTGGCAAGTCCCTCTCACAGACCGGGCCAAGGAAATAACAGCCTTTTCAACACCCAGTGGACTGTTTCAGTACACTGTATTGCCATTTGGGTTACATGGTGCACCTGCCACATTCCAACGAATGATGGACAGAATTCCTAAACCCCATACTCGCTATGCCGCTGCTTATTTGGATGATGTTGTCATTCACAGTACAGACTGGGAATCCCATCTTCCAAAAGTTCAAGCAGTGCTTGATTCTATCCGCTCGGCAGGTTTAACTGCCAATCCTTCCAAATGTACTATTGGCTTAGAAGAGGCTAAGTACTTAGGATATTCAATTGGGAGAGGATTGGTTAAACCACAAACTGCAAAAGTGGAAGCCATACAAAAATGGCCACAGCCACTTACGAAAAAACAAGTAAGGGCATTTTTGGGTTTGACTGGTTACTATAGGAGGTTTATTCCAGATTTTGCTACCATTTGCTGCTCCTCTAACTGACCTCACTAAGGCAAGGTACCCAGTTATGGTTAAATGGAGCCCTGAAGCAGACAAAGCTTTTAAAAGAGTGAAGGAGGCTATCTGTGCCCGACCAGTCTTAGTAACTCCGGACTTCTCCAGAAGCTTCATAGTTCAGACGGATGCTTCTGATGTGGGCTTAGGAGCTGTCCTTTCCCAGGAATATCAGGGTGAAGAACATCCTGTGTTCTTTTTGAGCCGGAAACTAAACCCACAAGAGAAAAACTACTCTATTGTAGAAAAGGAGTGTCTCGCTATTATGCTAGGTTTCCACTTGGTTTTTTTTAGCTAAAAACGCCCATAAAAACGCCAATAGCGCCACCTGGCGTTTTTTTAGTGAAAAAACGCAGCAGCCAGATGTTAGCTGTTCTTCAATAGGAAATCGCAGAATGCCATATCCACTTGGCGTTTTTTTGTTTGGCGTTTTTTCAGTCCTCTTTGGCGTTTTTCTGCTTTTTTGGGCTCTGTGGCAGTTTTTCAAAATCGCAGCATGTTGACACTCTGGCGTTTTTTGCAAGGAAATCTTGGCGTTTTTCTCCAATAGAAGTCTATGGGAGAGAAAAAACGCCATGAAAAAGCCATGTGGGTTTATTGCCTTGGCGTTTTTTATGGCGTTTTTTCCACAGTTACAATGCAGAGGATGGACCCAGTATCTGTGTGTCCTACGAGAAATAGGCTGGAAACAAACAGTTTCACACAAAACAAAGTTCATATTGAATTCTACACCATTTGGAACAAACATGCCATTACAAACAAACATACGCGACACATCAACTGGATCCTGCGTGCCAAAAGCAACAGCAAACAATTTGCACCATCATTTGGGGCCAATCTTCCTAGAGGAGCAGACATTCGGAATAAAGCACGCCTTACAAACCACAGAAAAGTGACAAAAGGGTCCGCCGGGGCGTTTAAGTAGAACTCTACCAAGTAAATGACAGCAGGGGGCAGATACTTGCCATTTATCCTAATCCCTTTTAGCTGGGTGAAACTTCTAACTTGTAAAGGCTGGAAAAACTGCCTAAGGTCAAAAAAAGCAATTTCCACAGAAAGGCCAAAACGCAGAAAAATGCAGTGGCAGTTTTCTTGGCGTTTTTCATCGAGAAAAAAAACGCAGGACAAAAACCCAAGTGGAAACCTAGCCTTAAATGGGCATTAGAGTCTCTTAAATACTACCTGCTAGGTCGGAAATTCCGATTAATAACAGATCACGCACCATTGACTTGGATGTGTCAAAACAAAGAGAAAAACTCCAGAATTACCAGGTGGTTTTTGAGTTTGCAATCCTTTAATTTCACAGTGGAACACAGGGCAGGCCTCAAACAGGGAAATGCTGATGGCCTTTCCAGAGTACATGCTCTGATATCCATGGTCGCTCAACCCCTTAGGTCTGAGCTGGGGGGGAGGATATGTGACAAAAGGTGTGGTAAAGTGATAGATGGCAGGTATTTTAGACCAGCCTTGGTCAATAGTAGCCTGCTTTAACCCCTTGATGACAATTGCCGGTCCGGGCACGTCACGGAAATTCAAGTCGATAACGACAAATAACGTGCCAGGACCGGCACGTCATTAAACGGGTGCAGAAAGCGATCTATTTTCGCTTTCTGCACCGAAACGGCGTTGCTGTAATGCCTCGACCTCGAGGCATTCAGCAACGCCATTATCGGCACAAAGGGGCCATCTCTGGCCCCTCCCCGGGGCGTCGACATCCGCCATACTTTGTATGGCGGCGGACGCCCGTTTTAAAAGCGTTTAGGAGGCGATCAACGATCGCCTCCTAAACTTAAATGGTGTCGCTGGAATGCCTCGATCAGGAGGCATCCAGCGACACCAAACACTTACCTGGGGATGGACTGTGACCGCTCCGGAGAGCGGTCACAGCCGCAGCTGCCGGTGATCTTCGCCATCAGCAAGATGGCGGCGGTCCGGGAAAATTCAATAAAGAAAAACAATAAAGTCTAAAAAGTTTGCTAGATGGTCTCCAGACCCTCTAGAGAACTCTGGCTCCACTTGCAGGTTGAATATAGGTACTGCATCCAACCATGCAAGTCAATGGAGCTCAGCTTTCTAATCACAGTGTGATTAGAAAAAATAAATTAAAGATAAAATAAAATGAATAATTAGAAAAAAATAGTAAAAAAACAGTAAAATGTAAAAATAATTTCCCACTGATGTCACTATCAGGGGAACCTTCAAGTTGAAAAAAAATGTTAAAAAAATTAAAAAGGCAAAAAAAAATAAAAAAAAAAATATTTTTGTGAGCAAGTCCTAAAATTAGCATATTAGCTTAAAACAATTCTCGCATGGAAAGAGTTAAAATACTGGCATATTAAATGCCCATGGGGTGTCTACTTTTAAAAAATATATGATTTGATGGGGTAAATTGAATTGGCCGGGTTCAACAAGGTCCCAATTAACACGGGGGGAAGGATGGCCACACATCTAATTTCCAATTAGAAAAATGCACACGTACCAAATGTGGCCTTTTAGTTCCCCCCAAAAATGACAAACCCATGCATGTGGGGTATCACTGTACTCAGGAGATGTTGCTGAACACATAATGGGGTGTCGTGTGACAGCGGCATATACCAGGAGCTGTAAATTCATACATAAAGTAGGTGTGTGTGGGAAAAATACACACACAAAAATACTACTGCAAACTTTGAAAAAATGCTGGTGGTAAAATGTGTGCATGCAAAGAGTTAAAATACCCTGGGGTGTCTAGTTTTCAAAAATATATGGTTTTGTTGGGCACACTGAAATGACCAGGCTCAAAGATGTACCAAATAGGGCATGGGCCTATTTGATCCCCAAATGCCAAAGTTCAACACTGAAAAATGTGCATGCCCCAAATGTGGCCCTTTTGCCCCCGAACAGCCAGGCAAAATCATTCATGTGGGGTATCACTGCGCTCAGGAGATGTTGCTGAACACATATTGGGGTGTTTTGTGATAGTGACATATACGAGAACCTGTTTATTCATACCTAAAGTAAAATGTGTGTGAAAAAACAAATGCAAAAAAATGACTACCACAAAGTTTGACAAAGACTGGTGGTAGATATGGTGCATGGAAAGAGTTAAAATACTAGCATTTGAAATACCCTGGGGTGTCTAGTTTTCAAAAATATATAGCTTTATTGGGCACACTGAAATGGCCCGGCTCAAAGATGTACCAAATAGGGCATGGGCAGTGGATCCCCAAATGCCAAAGTTCAATATTGAAAAATGTGCATGCCCCAAATGTGGCCCTTTTGCCCCCAAACAGCCAGGCAAAATCATTCATACCATAAAGTTTGACAAAGGCTAATGGTAGAATAAGTGCTTGGAAAGGGTTAAAATATCAGCATTTGGAATACCCTGGGCTGTCTAGTTTTCAAAAATATATGATTTGATGGGGTAAATTGCATTGGCCGGCTTCAAAGATACCCGAAATGGCACATGGGGGGAAGAATTACCAGATTTGGAAAAAATGGCTTTGAAATAGCAAAACACTACCTGTACTTATTGCTCCATAACGTGCCGTAAAAAGCAAAAAAACATAAAAACATTGGGTATTTCTAAACTCAGGACAAATAGTAGAATCTATTTAGCAGGTTTTTTTATTACCTTTTATAGATGAGTAAAAGATTTTTCAACTAAAAGTTAGAAACAGTCTTTTTTCTAAATTTTTCACCATATTTTATACTTTTTTTTTTTTTAATAGTAAATAATATGATACAATCAAAACAATGTCATCTAAAGAAAGCCCTTCTTGTCCTGAAAAAAATATCTAATGTGTGTGGGTTCAGTAAACGGGAAAGAAGAAAATTACAGCTAAACACGAGCAGCGCAGAAATGTTAAAACGGCCATTGTCACGAAGGGTACAAAAAGTAAAATCAGCCTTTGTCACGAAGGGGTTAAAATATGTCCCAGGGAAATATGTTTGTTTACAAACTGCACTACTGGCAGTTTGCAAAACATGGTAAGGGTCCCTGGGGCGGAGCATCTGGAAGAGCACGGTGGGACAGTGCTCCAACAGCACTAATTGCTGTTTTGATCCAGTCCAGAGCCTGCATTCTGGACAGGAGCTCCACAGGTGTGGACTAAGTAACAGCTCACCTGTGGCTGATTAATTAGCAGGCAGAAGGTTAAAGGGTTTGAGCCTGAGTCAGAGGAGGAGGCCACTGTTATGCCAGATAGGAGAGCTGATAAACTGAGGGGTGGTTTCTCTCTGCAAAGCCATATTGATGGTAACTTGTTTTGTCCTAAGCAAGTGCTAAAGCAAAGACTGTTATTCTACTTAGAACTGCTGCTGTTTATTCCTTTAAAATAAACATTGAAGCTGAGATGGATGTGTCCTGGACTTCATTTATCCTAGAAGACTGTGGTTACAGCCAAGATCCTTGACAAAAATCCCAAGGAAAGGGGAGGCCTGTCACAATATATATATATATATATATATATATATATATATATATTGTGAGATAGGTCAGGGATCGCCCCTCGCTGAGGTCAAGGGACAAGTGCCCGTCTTCATTCAAACCAGGCAAACAGCAGTAAGTTTGTGCAATCTGACACAGGGTCAGGTTTATTAGAAAGGTTGCAAAGACAAAAGAAATATAACAATACAGCAACAAAAGAAATACCTTGCCTGTCCAGCACTTATTATACAAGGGATGTCCCTCACTACCAGCTGAAGAGCTTCTCTCTGCCAACTTAACATAATATGTCCAGCAACCTTTACCCACATGTATCTCCCACAGACAGGCTTTCTGTGTCCTCAGCCAGAGAGCTACCTGCCCTCCTGGCTTCCCTTTTATATCCGCCCTCTCATTCACCTAAATTAATCACCTAGCAGGTGGAAGACTCTGGTGTTACTTCACATAGGAAAGGAATCTAGGAGAAACATACCTCCCTTCCACCACCAATCCTACATGAATGTCACTATATATATATATATATATATATATATATATATATATATATATATATATATATATATATATATATTACATATACACATGTCAGGTTGATTTGATTAGGGTGGGCTGTTAACATAGGTTCAAGTATACAATAAAGGCAATTTTATAAAGACTCTTTTAAATTGATTTTATTACCTTGACACAGATAAAGCACCTTCGCCTCTCAGCTGGGGATTACAACGTAGACGGACAGTGGTGGCACGGCCAGAGCTGCACGACTGAGTGACTTCTTTGGATCTGTAACAAAAACAAAAACCTTTAACATAATTTTCCGTAGTGCATTAACAGTACTTGTCTTCAACAGACTATATATTTACGGTAGTTTAACTGAGTGATCTTTTAACCATACCTCTTTATGCATGGCCCTTCCAACCAACATTGCACGCTATTGCCACTGTCTACAATTATTCTCAAATCTGTCTTGATTGAAAATTTGCCTCACAAATACTCTACTGGATGAATGAGCAAACAGCCGAAAAGGGCATTATCGGCAAAATGTCGATAATAAAATAAACAGCCAAAATAATCGTCTGCAGGGGCCAGGCTGCTTACTTGTGCTCACTTGTGCTCACAGTGTGAAAGCAGCGTCTCTTGTACCGGCCAGGAAAAGCAGAAACCCAGCGGAGTCGCGTGAATGCACGTCACGTGACTCTACTCCCTTCCTTCTTCCCCTGGGGGTGGGACAAGAGAAGTTGCTTGCACAGCCGGGCCCCTACAGGAGTCTGCAAGTGAGAGATCTGCAGTTCAGGTAAGGGGAGGGTGTATGAGCAAGTATGCGTGATTTAGGGAATGAATGAGTATATGAATGAATGTTTGTGAATGAGTGTGTGATAGCATGGATGTGTAAGTGTGGGGGGGGATAGCATGGCATAGGGAGCCTGTAATCAAACTCCTATCCTGCCCAGGTTCTAGCATGTACTGGCTGCCTGGGCATGGTAGGAGTGTGATTGCTGTTAGCAATTATATATATATATATATATATATATATATATATAATTGCTATTGTTGATTTTTTTTGGTCCAATTTTGGTGTGTTAACCACACTTTTATTAAAAGTAACACACAAATCGAACCTTCAGCTCCCTCCACAGATTTTCTATGGGATTAAGGTCTGGTAACTGGCTAGGCCACTCGAGGACCTTAATGTGCTTCTTGAGCCACTCCTTTCTTGCCTTGGCCACTCCTTTCTTGCCATCCATCGTCCCTTTGATGCGGTGAAGTTGTGCTGTCCCCTTCGCACACCCCCAAAGCATAATTTTGCTCCATGTTTGACAGTGGGGATGGTGTCCTTGGGGTCATAGGCAGCATTCCTACTCCTCCAAACACGGCAAGTTGAGTTGATGCCAAATAGCTCAATTTTGGTCTCATCTGACCACAACACTTTCACCCAGTTCTCCTCTGAATCATTCAGATGTTCATTGGCAAACTTCAGACGGGCCTGTGCATGTGCTTTCTTGAGCAGGGGGACCTTGCAGGCGCTGCAGGATTTCAGTCCTTCACGGCATAGTGTGTTACCAATCGTTTTCTTGGTGACTACGGTCCCAGCTGCCTTAAGATCATTGACAAGATCCTGCCGTGTAGTTCTGGGCTGATTCCTCATAGTTCTCATGATCATTAAAACTCCATGAGGTGAGATCTTGCATGGAGCCCCAGACCGAGGGAGATTGACGGTTATTTTGTGTTTCTTCCATTTGTGAATAATCGCCCCAACTATTTGTCACCTTCTTACCAAGCTGCTTGGTGATGGTCTTGTAGCCCATTCCAGCCTTGTGTAGGTCATCCTTGGACAGCTCTTTGGTCTTGGCCATGGTGGAAAGTTTGGAATCTGATTGATTGCTTCTGTGGACAGGTGTCTTTGATACAGGTAACAAACTGAGATTAGGAGCACTCCCTTTAAGAGAGTGCTCCTAATCTCAGCTCATTACCTGTATAAAAGACACCTAGGAGCCAGGCATCTTGCTGATTGATAGGGGATCAAATACTTGTTTCACTGAGTAAAATGCAAATCAATTTATAATGCGTTATTCTGGAGTTTTTTGTTGTTATTCTGTCTCTCATTGTTCAAATAAACCTACTATTAAAATTATAGCCTGATTACGTCTTGTCAGTGGTCAAATGTACAAAATCAGCAGGGGATGAAATACATTTTTTCCTTCACTGTAAACAGCCTCCTGCATCCCAACCCAGCCCCGTCATTCACAGTATGAATAAGTGTGTCTCACATGGTTAAAACTTGACCCAGGAATGCGACTTTTACAATCTAAATTTACTGCTCAATCTTGGGTTTGTGATACCAATTAAAACCGATCATTCATCATTCACATAGTACAGACTCTATGCTAACTATGAAGAAAATAATAATGTTAATAATAATTATACAGACAGAGACAAACAACCTGGATTATACCTATAATAGAATATGATGTCCTGTATCCCTGGCTGTTCTCCAGGGAACAGATCTACAGGAGAAGATATGCCATCCAGAGAAGTCTTTGTTGTCACACCTGTTACAGAAATGAGAAGAAAACATTAGAAATTTTTATATTCTGCAAACCACTTCTATAAATTTACTTTTGTACCTTCAGATTTGTACATTGTTGCAAGCAAAGATATTACATAGACATAGACGTATGTTGGGCTGTTTGAGTCTGACATGTGCATGTATATAAGTGTATGGTGTTGGTGTGTGTGTATGATAGCTGTATGAGGTTAGCATTCCTGTACATGAGTGTGTGGTGTTTGCATGAAGCAATGTGTGTGTGTTACCGTAATATGTTAACGTTTGTGAGCATACAACGTTAACATGGTATGGTGTTAGATTGTGTAAGTGTATGGTGTTAACATGTGTGTCTGGGTGTTTTCTTTGCTCACCAATTAAGTGGTCCGCAATACTGATTGGCTGAGATGACAGTAATGTCTTGCGACCACTTGTGTCTGATGGGACAATAATGGACTGACAAGCATAGGAAGCAACAGAATTCCACGACTCCCTCTCAGCCCCTCTCGGATCTGTCACATTGTCCACACATGATGCCAGTTTTCGACCCTGGGACAAGTAATATGATTATAATTACTTCAGAACCATTACTGAAACAGTATATACTGTATATGTATGTATGTACATGTATATACACACACACACTATACATATATATATATATATATATATATATATATATATATATATATACACCGTATTTGCTCGGATATAGGCCGCACCCGAATATAGGCCGCACCCTAAAAGTTAGGTGCTTTTTTAAAGAAAAAAATGTCTTGGTAAAAAAAAAAACCACTTACATATGCTGCCACTCTGCCCCCGCGAGATATGCTGCTTCTCTGCCCTTCCCAGACATGCTGCCACTCTGCCCCCCCGAGATATGTTGCCACTCTATCCCCCCTGAGATATGCACTCTGCCCCTGAGATGTGCCCCCCCCTGGGATATGCTGCTACTCTACCCCCTGCTGAGATATGCTGCCACTCTGCCCCAAGAGGCCCCCCCCCTGGACTTACCGGTGCAGACTCCCCGGGGTCTTGCAGGGCCGGCGGGGGACAGCTACGCAGTACGCGTACTCAACTTCCGGTGCTGGCACTTCCGCCATGGCACTTCCGCGCAGACGATGCAAGCGATGCAAGCGTTAACAACCTCCGCTGCCGGCACGTCTGCACGATGTGCTTTAACAATCTCCCTTGCCGGGACTCCCCCTGTGGGCACGTCTGCGCGATGTACACTAACAATCTTCCTTGCCGGCACTTGCCATGGCGGAAGTGCCAGCACCGGAAGTTGAGTACGCGTACTGCGTAGCTGTCCCCCGCCGGCCCTGCAAGACCCCGGGGAGTCTGCACCGGTAAGTCTAGGGGGGGGGCCTCTTGGGGCAGAGTGGCAGCATATCTCAGCAGGGGGTAGAGTAGCAGCATATCCCAGGGGGGGGCACAACCTCCCGTGCCGGTACTTCCCCCGTGGGGAGTGCTGGCAGGGGAGGCTGTCAGAGCGCATCAGAGAGTAGGATGCAGGTCCCCTGCACTGCTGCGGGGGATCTGCATCCTAACCCTGCTGCCTGCCCGGCGCCCGTGACTGCATGTCCCGGGCGTCGGGCGCTAGACCTCAAATATAGGCCGCACCCCCACTTTAAAGACTTAAAGTGGGGGGAAAAAGTGCGGCCTCTATTATGGCCCTCAAAAATATTACCGTATTGGCTCGATTATAAGACGAGGTTTTTTTCAGAGCAAATGCTCTGAAAAATACCCCTCGTCTTATAATCGGGGTCGTCTTATAATCAGACCTCAAATAGGTCTGACTATGAGACGACTAAGATGCAGATCCCCCGCAGCTGCAGGGGACCTGGATCCTCCTGTCCCCCCCCCCCCGGCCCCACTTACCGGTACTTCTGAGTCCCCGGTGTGTAGCTGGGGCAGCGTGTAGATGTCTACGCGATTCGCGTAGACAACTTCCGCTGCAGCAGGAAGGAGGCGTGGCTAGCAGCGGGGGTTGTCTGCGTCCATCGCGCAGACCTTCCCCGGCTGTCAGAGATCAGAGTTCCGCACCGGTGCGGGGAACTCTGATCTCTGACAGTCGGGAAAGGTCTGCGCGATGGACGCAGACAACCCCCGCTGCTAGCCACGCCTCCTTCCGGCTGCAGCGTAAGTGCGTGGGATCTACACGCTGCCCCGGCTACATGACAGGGAAGTCAGAAGCACCGGTAAATTTGGGGTGGAGGGCGGGGGAGTGTTAAATGGGGGGCATAAGGCATTTCTGAGGCAGAGTGCTCTGTGAAATGCCTTTTAACCCCCTTAATGCCACTCTGCCTCCAGAAATGCCTTTAATCCTCAATACGCCTCCTGAATGCCTTAAACCTCCCTATATGCCACTCTTCCCCATAATATGCCTTTTAACCCTCTAAATGCCAGAGTGGCATATAGGGGTATAAGGCATTTCTGGAGGCAGAGTGGCACATAGGGGGTCAAAAGGCATATCATGGGGCACAGTGGCATATAGGGTTAAAAGGCATATCATGGGGCACAGTGGCATTTAGAGGGTTAAAAGGCATATCATGGGGCACAGTGGCATATAGGGGGTATAAGGCATTTCTGGGGCAGATGTGCATAACTGAGGGGCAGGTTGGAAAATAGAAGGAAATAAAACCAAAATATTTTTCTTAATCATAGCTTTTATTAAAAAAAAATAGTTTAGATGAATTAACATTTACTGGCAAAACTTTTTTCCTATAGGGTCGTCTTATATTCAGGCTTTTTCTTTTTTTCCTAAATTAATATTCAGATTGATCTTATAATCAGGGTCGTCTTATAATCGAGCAAATACGGTATATATATATGTATATGTGTATATATATATATATATATATATAAAGAGCCTATACGTACACATAGTTACAATATGTGAAACATCACTGCTTTATATTCAAATTGTGCTACATTTTCAATGCACTTTAAGAACTAAGGTATGTCACTTGTCATTCATATATCATTTATTATATAAACAAAGAAAATGAGCACTCTAGCACTCTAAGAGCACTCTTTTCAGCCATGCACTGGAGACTTTTACTTTTGTAAAGGGGCTGAAACATTGATTTGTGAAATAAATCTTTAATCGTTAGCATTTTTTACAAGTGCTCCTTTTCTTTCTTGCTTTGTAATACTCAGTTAGGTCTGCACCAGGGCCTTTAGCTCCTTCAGTTGAGCGTTCAATGATCAAGATTCTCTAAGATAGATAGAGAGAGAGAGACAGACAGACAGCTAGCTAGTGACTGGACCTTAGATGTAAGCAGCCTAGGCCCATCACAGAGTTTTAGCTATAGGTACATTAGATCCTTAGTCTGGGTCTGCACACATATGCACACTTGAACAGGAAACACATTAACATACAGCCATTTGTAATAAGCCTTCACAAACCTGGTTCCCACAGAGGCTGATGCTAAAGTGATGATGATATCTCAGGCCTTTGTTAGTAAAACTTGGCGATGTGGAAAAAGATGTGACATTTGGGAGCGAGGAAAAGTCATATTGCAGCTTGCCTGATCCAAGTGGGACAGAGACTTGGCAATCACTAAAACATACGGTGTGGGCCTGTGGAAAATTTGCAAAGAAAGTGGGGATCAGGATATACAGTACACTCTAGACTTCAATTAACAGTTACATAAAATAAAATTTTATGCTGCAAAAAATACATTTACAGTCCAACTCACTAGAAAACATTGTGTAGTGAACACGTTATTACCTTACAAAAGTGCCCCATGCTCTCACCTTATAAATGACCTGTTGTTCAACGTTATAATTTCCCATAATTTATAAATGATTTTCATTTGATACATTGCTTACATCATTGTTCCGTGTGCCTGGACCACATGTCATGCAACTTTCCACTCCATAGGGTTGTTGTGCTATCAGGTAAGTGTTAGGTGGGCATGCACTGCAGCTGCTAGTCTTCTTGTCAATGTAGTTCCCAGGAGGGCAGGAAACACAGAGGGAGTATGTGCCAAGGGCACAAGGACGGCACCAAGATGCCACACCATCTTGCGTGTTAGTAACATTAATAGAGTATATTTTAGCCATATCAGAAGTGTATTTTCGGCCCTGAATATTACAAGAAATAAAAGAGAAACAAAAAAAATGACAGAAGGTGAACAGGAGAAATGCATATGTGTGCTGACGGACAGAGATAAGAAAATAGTTATAAAAAATTAGAAGCTGGTACACAGAAATAAGTTTTCTACGGCTCCATATGACACATGTTCAGAGTAAAAATGAGTGACAGGAGGATTTAAAAAAACAGGATGGTTGGAGCCAATGTTCCATCTAATTTTTCTTAGTTGGCGTGCGCAGAAAATTTCTCTTGTGCAAAAATTTTTAAAGAGCAAAAATTTTGTGCGCACAATATCCGCGCCGCATTAAGTTTCAAAAAAATTATTATTTTTTTCTTTTTTGTGGGAAAAACTGTTGTGCGCGCAATTTTTGGACGTGTGCGCTCTCTAAAAAAGTTATGTGCGCGCGCACAAGCGCACAGCTTAGAGGGAACACTGATTGGAGCCACTGGACTGCAGAACAAGAATGGATATTACCACAAAAGAGAAATGCCCAACATAAATGAGAAATGGGGCAACTTAACTATTTACTGCGGACCAGACGACATGAAATATGTGGAAAATACCTACCACCTGATTTTCAGTGGTTCTCTGAAATGCCCAGGAAAAAGTGGTATTGACATTCTTATCTACATGGTATGTATATGACTGCTTCTCATTTGTGCTTGTCCAGCTTTCAACCACTGAACTTAACTCAGAATTCACAGCCTGCAAAATAGAAGGCATAATTGATAGCCACTTAACTCCTGTGTGTCTTACGGACATCTGAACAACTATGTAACTCACAGCTACATACCTTCATGAAGAAAAACTGACATTTCACGGAACATTTCGTCTCAAACACAAATGTAATTGTGGAAGCCTCTTTACTCTCAATATCATCTGACGCTGTCCCAGAACCACTGAATACAAGAAAAGCAAAAAAGGGGAAGCGTCAAAGTAATGTCAGAGAGGAGCGTTAGACATCAGGGTTGGTTGTAAACAAGATGCTATATTTACCTGAAACCCGGAATAATCAGGCTGAGAAGCATGAAGTCATTATCTGCGGTACTTGCTGAAGTGTAAATGTGATCCCCTGCCACCTCCCATCCTAAAACACACACATAGAAAGCAATGATCATTGTGAGAAATGACTTCAGAGACTTAAAATACAACCTTGTAACATTAGCCACTGTATCCCGTTCCTGTTGTATTTGTTTGTACAAAATGTACTTTCTAAAGTATGATTCCAGCTTCACAAGTGTGTTCACATACACACATTTACATATACTGTCGGGATCGGGATGAGAAACCCGGTATGCAGGATAAATCACAACAGGCAGGGGCAGATCAGCTAAACACAGCAATGTCTGGTGACGATAGCCAAAGGTCAGGATCGGAGAGAGCAGCGTCGTCAATAATCAATAGCCAAGGGTCAGGATCGGAGAGAGCAGCGTAGTCAATAATCAATAGTCGAGGGTCAGTAACAGGAATCAAGTGGTAGCAATAGGCAACGCAATATAGCGCTCTGTCAGGCACAATAACTGAGCACTGAGTGATACCGCCAGAGGTCACCCGCCCCCCGTGCGTGGCATCATCGGCGTGCGTTCCCCGCCTTCTGCATTCAGGAATGGAGAAGGTGGGGAACACTGCCGCGAGGACAGCTGACAAAGCAGGAGCGGAGATGGCAGTGACAGCAGTGGCGTAGGAGCTGGTACTCGCAGTCAGCGGGTACTCAGGTGAGTCACTCCATCGGGCTCTAGGCTGCGGACCCTGACATATACTCACTCACATAGTGGTGAGCACAGCAGCCAACAAAGCCCTCTCCATCAGTGGTCCCTCCCGTATGAGTATGAGTGCCAGGAGGGACCACTGACATTCAGATGCAGGCAACATGTGAGGACTGAGAGGGAGGAGACCAGATGCAGGCAGCATTGTAGCCATGGTTTAAAGGTAAGCTTTATTTTTTACTGTTAAGTACATGGGTATAGTATTACCTTGTTTCTTTAAAAAGAGTGTAAATTGTGCTTATTATAATGTGACTCTTATATGATGTCAAAATATTTTACGTTTTGCTCATGAGGCCATACACTCTTAGGGTGCCCAGGGCCTCCAGCAAAAAAATTGGAACAAATGGTTTGCCCCCCCATCCTCTGATATTCTCTACTACTTGTCTACTCGTCTCTTTTGGTGGCAAAGAGGGCACAGCCAAGCTGATTGGGGCATTGACAAGCTGTTTGGTGGCAACTATGGCACGGACAATATATTTGGAGACACTGACAAGCTGTTTGGGATAAAGGTGCAGGGCCGGCCCGACAATGGAGCCGAGTGGGGCAACTGCTCCAGGTGGCACTTTTGAAGGGGCGGCACTTTGCCGCTCCAAGCCCTTTTTTTTTAAAGCGAAAGAGAGAGAAAGTGGCGCCGAGTGGTTTTCGCTTACCAAGCTGTCAGTACCTGCTTGGCGTCGGCTTGTAATGCTGAGTGCCGGAAGATTACCTCATTTCCGGCGCTCAGCATTACAAGCCAGCACCGAGACCGAACAGGGAGAGTCGCTGCTGAAAGGTAAGTACAGGGGGGGGGAGTAAAGGTAGATAATAGGGACGGAGGGAGAGGAAGGGTAGATAAGTGGGGGCGGCATTTTAAAATTCGCCCCAGGCAGCATTTTGCCTTGGGCCGGCCCTGTAAAGGTGGCACAGACTTTTGGGGGGCACTGGCAAGCTGGTTGGGGACAAAGATGCTATAGGCAAGTTTTTTGGGGGCACAAATGGCTCAGCCAAACTATTTGGGGGCACAGATGACACAGACAAGCTGTTTACATTTTATATTATACACATTATCAGGATGCCTTGGGAACCATGTTGATTTCAGATTTAATAATATATTTATATTATAATATATGTACAGTCATTACCACACACAAGCATAAAAAACATGTCTACCTCCGTGGGGCCCCCCATGACTGCTGAGACCCTTAAAACTTTTATAGTAGTACCCACTGGTGGCGGCCCTGATGGTGCATACCCAAGTATTTGCAATTAAATCATTCCATTGTTAAGAGCTATCTCACGTACCTGTACCACCAAGATACTCAAAGCTGAACCCGCTCAACACTCTCGTCTGCATGTTTGTTGGAAAATAATTCCACCACTTGTACTCAAAGCCCAAAACTGCCTCTGTACCCACTGGGCATTGATTGCAAGCTGAAAAGAACAGGCAAGCGTTAAAGATTGGGAACATCTGTGGGGCAATTACTTTTTGGAAGTAATGGTTAATCACTGACCACTAAACATTTGTTTTTATTGCTACTCCGTGTTGCTACAAATACACATTTGTCTGCACACAAGTAAGGGACGAGCAACACCAGGCAGTACCGAGCAAACATTGAACAACATTTGTCTGCTTGTGGACTTACTAGTGCCATTAGAGAAGGTATTATTGGGACAGGGTTCACATGAACTTGAGTTTGTCTTGAAGAAGCCAGGGTTACAGGGAGAACACTTGGTCTTCACACCCGAGGGGGGCAACTGAACAGCACCCTTCACATTGTTACTGCATATCTTGGGCTCAATCCATTTATACATCAGCTGAGTCTAAGAGACAAAGAGTGAAAAAGGACCTCTTCAAACTGTAATGTATTGACAGGAAGGGAGGACATGCACCCTTGCTAATACAAAGATAAAGAAAATATGAAATATGCCAAGCAAATGTGGTTCTGTGTTTTTATTGTTCTACCAAAGAAGTTATGGTGGTTGGGGCGTATCTATCATCCAGTAAATGGTTCACATTGTCTTACATATGAAACCTTCTAAAATAAATTACAGGAACTTGTTCTGTTACTAGAACTAGTCCTTTGAAATTTATAATCATATGGCCATGAGAAATAAAGCATGTGTAGATAAAAAAAATTAAGCAATACAAGTAACTGATGCGATTGCTCATATACACTACATCACATAGGTTCAATTGAGTTCAAAGTGCAACCTTGAAAAATGTTTAAGGGGTACTTTATCACAAAATAAGCAAATAATGAGAAATTAGTGGTATATGAAACAATGTAGACTCAAAACTGAAATGACAAGAAACGCAGACTTATGCATTTGTCAAATAAAAAGAATAAAAGGTGAAGTATGAGTTATTTCAAACATCCATTATTATTAAAAAAGGGGAAACAAGCAGAACGATTCACATTTTCTATAGTTTTTGTTTTACTGATGATACAAAATTAAGATTTTTCACTGGAAACAAGCATTATTACTTGGTGTTTTTTTGTTTTTTTTACAGACTGGTGCATACATTCAATAATGTCTTAATACAGGTGGCAGAACCTAACACACAGGACCGGCCCGACAATGGAGCCGAGTGGGGCAACCGCTCCAGGCGGCACTTTTGAAGGGGCGGCACTTCGCCGCCCCAAGCCCCTTTTTTTTTTAAAAAAAAGCGAAAGAGAGAGAAAGGGGCGCCGAGTGGTTTTCGCTTACCACGCTGTCAGTACCCGCTCGGCGCCCCTCTCTCCCTCCTCTGCGGCAAGTCTCCCTGTTCGGTCTCTGTGCCGGCTTGTAATGCTGAGTGCCGGAAGATTTCCGGCGCTCAGCATTACAAGCCGGCACCGAGACCGAACAGGGAGACTCGCCGCAGGACTGCTGAAAGCTAAGTAAAAGGGGGGGGGGGGGGCGGAGGGAGAGGAAGGGTAGATAATGGGGGGGCGGCAGGGACGGAGGGAGAGGAAGGGTAGATGGGGGGGGGGCGGCATTTTAAAATTCGCCCCAGGCGGCATTTTGCCTTGGGCCGGCCCTGCTAACACAGCAGGGAGATTTAATAGCACCTTAATCTACCAACTGCTGTCCTGTTTAGAAAAACAAAAAGTGTCCATTTAGATAAATTATAGGTGACAAAAGCTGCCAGACATTTCATACTTCATGATTTAGTGGAAAATCTCTATCTACCTCTCCAGTTGAATCACATGGTGTATGTGTGTAGAAATAATCCTTGTCTGTGCAGGGAGGCCGAGGAATACATGATGCAGATCCAGGATCTAAAAAAAATAATTCACATGTTTATGACATGGTAAAGCCGTTAAAAATGTAATTGTAAATGTGTATTTTCCATATAGTTACACTTTCATTGCTAGAGAGTTTGTATCACATACTAGGAGCTGACATTCAAAGCAACAGAATCTTCAGGGTCTTTAGCCTGTATCAAATACAACTGGCTTATAACTAAGATTGAAGGGTACTCATGTCAAATTTACCTGAATACTTATCAGGATCACAGGGAGTACAAGCAGTTGCCCCCCGATTGGAGAAAGTATTTTGGGGACATAACTGACAGGACGCTGTCCCTTTGGTTGCGGCGAATGTGCCCGCCTTACAGAGAAAACATTCTGAGGTGTATGCAGCACCTGTGTGAAACACAAAGAAAAAATGTGCAATTTACCATCAATATCATAACCCAGTGGTGGGGGAGCACATTATCAGACTTCACCATCACTTGCCTGTAACACAACACATAGAGTCCCGAATGAAAGTGCCAGATAACTTTGCAAGAAAGTCCTCCTACACTATGCTACACAACATTCTTTCACATAGTCACATGATTGGTAAGAGGTAACATGTATAGCACTGCTGTTCCCAGATGCCCCCAAGATAACAATACAGCTATTGGTACAGTAGGTATCTGCGTCATAGACTGGTTGTAAAATTACAATTTTATATGCAATAAATATGATACAATAAAACAAAATGATAAACACAGTAAAATAATTTTTGTTATTAATTTGTTAAGTGTTGACATTTTTATATTATATATTGTATTGTATTGTATATGTGTGTGGTGGAGTCTCAGTTGTATGTATCATCTGGAACAAGGTGGCTAGGCATATGTTGGATAAATTAAAAGTTTTTCACCTTAATACATCATCCCCCCCAACTGTCCTGATTTGAGCGGGACAGTCCCGAGTTTGGGACTCTGTCCCGCCTATCCTTTTTAAAAAAAAAATCTCTGCTGCTGAGATGATACTTAGCCAGCATTATGGTCGACACCTGGCTGGCTGAGAATCATGGGAATTGGAGTTCGCAGCTAGCATCTGCAGCTTTACTGTTGACTGTACTTACCATGATGCTCAGCCAGCATCATGGAAGCAGTATCTCTGGCTGAGCCTCATGTGAACTGTAGTTAACAGCAGATGATGTGACAGGTGTTAGTTGTGAATTACATCTCCCATGATGCCTAGTCATGGTGGAAACCTGGCTGGCTGAGCCTCATGGGAATTGTAATTCACAGCTAACATCTGCAGCTTTATCTACTGTTAACTGCACTTCCCATGATGTTCAGCCAGCATCATGGGAGTAGTATGTCTGGCTGAGCCTTATGGGAATTCAGTTCAATGCGTTGGTTATTTTTAATATGCATGACTGTGCTGACAAAAATGAAGCGTGTTTTAAGTGGCGATGCAAGCGCGGCATTGTAAAGTGCAATTGTTTGTATTGGTGAGTTACGCAAGATGTAAAAAAAATATATATTGGTATATAACTATGCACTCTACTGCATACACAATTATTTTGATATACTAGCGACGCCTAGAGGAACACATCGATGGCAGACAGTTAGATAGTAGATAATATTATTAACTGGTCTCCTTTCTAGATCAAGATTGTTTAGTAAATGTTTCATTTCATGGACTAGTTATGCTGTCAAATCCACCATACATGCAGATTAACAAACCAAAAATCCCCAGCAATGTCACATATATAATAGTGATGTCATGCCTATATATTATAAAGGGGAAAAAAATAGTTTTCTCCTTGAGCATTAAATGCAGTGTGGTGTACAGTAGGCCAATATAAAAAAAACATATTTTATCTCATTTTTCCCCAGTAAACAAACATTGACACCTCCAGGCGTGGAGCTTGCCAATGTTGTCAGTCATTTATATTTTTGTAAACTGCTCAAACACCACACTGAGCTGATTCTTTTTGGCAGAGCTACTGAAGTCTGTTTCTCCATAATCTTTTATTAGTCAGAGTATCCTGCTGAGCAATTAACAATGAGCCATTGTATTGTTTGCCACAAGGCAATATGAAAAGAATCAGGGTGTTTATTATTGGACTATGATAACAGAGCTAATGCACACACAAATGGCTACTATGTAGTTGCATCAAGACATTATAATATTCAAAAAACAGGGAAAATTTATTTTTAATCCCATGATAGTAATAAGAAAAAAATCATAGTAGCTTCCCTTTAAATACTGCACATTATGGCAAACATTTCTTGCTATAATACATACCTGTAATTAGTATGTTTCTTAATAGCACTGGTTTAGGAACAATAACGCCTATGTAGAAACCCGTAGTCCTCCAGTAGAGAACATTATTACCTTGAGTAAGCTTCATCTGGAAAGAAAATATATTTGAAATACAATCAAAGTAAACATGTTTGTCTGTCTATTGTGTTACACACAAACGACCAGGGCTGGACTTGGAATGATGAGGCAGCCCTGGCACGTTACATATGATTTGCTCATTCATCACGCAGCTGGAGCAGCAGATCGAGTGAATGTAGAGCTCTCTAAGCATTTGCTTGGTGTCCCACTTGGCCGGTTTGGTCTACCAAGCAACAACAATATACAATACAAAATTATTTATATTAAATAATATAACTGCAACATTGCCAGTTGGGATGACATACAATTAATTATGTCGTCAATGAAGCTGTGATTGAGGGTAGACAGTTTAGTTCTAGAAAATTTTTTTCATTGCTACCACTTAAAATCCCTAGCATCTAACCTGAGTTTAATGCAAAGAATAGTATTAACACTTTATACATACTACCTTCCGTTCCCCTGGAAACATAAAAAATCTTAAATGTATGGCATTTTTTTTTGGTTTACTTTATTGTGCTACAATCCCCACCACAAATTTCGTGATCCCTGCCTATGTTCCACTGTGCAACTAAAACACTTAACAAAAGGCAACTCTACATCATTTTTATTCTCATTCATATAACCCATTCAGACACCTTGGATATCACACAGATGCAGACTGAAACATTGTCAAACATTACATGATTACTTTTAAAATGTTTTTTATAGTATTATTTGTATATACCACATGTTTTGCCCCATACAGCATCCTATATATTGTTCCACAAATACAATACTTAGTATATTCTTTTCTCATTGTAATTCCTGTTCTTTCCATTCATATACAGCACAATTAAACATGGAAACAAATAAAGTAAGTCATGTTACAAACTTCATGAGAGCTCCAGCCTTTCTCTGTGCCTCTCATCCATCTGGATTCTTCTTCGCTTGGTTGGCACTGATCATTATGAACCTGCAGATATTAGTAGACGTGTTAGTTTTAAAAATGTATGTCGTCTCACCATGTAAACGGGATCTGAACACCAATTAAGCCCCTTCATCTGTCAGTTGAAAAGTTTTCCACCATTTTTCTTTTTTATACAGTACATTGAAGGTTTGACACCAGGGTGGATTTGATTTAAATCAGGTCAATTTAAATCACTAGTCAGTAACCCTCAAATTAAATCATGCTTATTAAATGTAAATATACATTTACTGAGTACTCTACTCCTCAATGTTCCTCAACAAATCTGGAGGAACATTGGTTACAGTTCACTAAACTGGAATAGTTCATGTGAGTTGCGGTGAGCTGAAAAACTTTACTTCACCAACGTAATACTCTAAGACTATGACGAGCCTACTACTCTGCAAGAAGAGCAGTTTAGGCTATGTATAACATCCAGTTAAATTGGTTTGACATTGTTAAAAGCCCTCTAATAAATTTCACAAAGTATCATGTAGGGCAAACTCAGTCCTACCTGCAGGACAAACTTAGTGATGCTTCACCTCACATGTACTCTACAGTTTAGTAAATAAACCCCTGTGAGTTCCATACAATATGCTGGCAGTTACGAGAGAGTATATCATTGTTAGAAATATGAGGCTCTGGAGCAGAATACTTACAAAGAACTCAAACCCAATGTTGGGGTCGGGGTATAAATAATCAAATCTAACTACTCCCTCTTTCTTCAAGTTGATAGAGTACATTAGGGTGGCTGAACATTCATCCGTGTTTGATGCCACATACTCGCCAGAGGGTTTCCATTGTGACCTTAACAGGAAGCAAAGGTAAATGTAAAGATGTAAAGTAGATACATAATTCTACTAGACATATATCCACAAAAAAGAAAGCAAAGAGGTGAGCAAGCTTAATAGTATAGCATTACTCACAAGCTGCAGTTGCCCATCACTCCCTCCTCTTCCCCAAATGGTTTGTTGGAAACGCTAGTGAAGCCATCGGGAATTTTGGTCCAATCGTCAAAACGCACACCAGTCCCCAAAGAGTAAGTTCCCTCTAAACAGGGGGTGCATTTCTGCTCAGTCATATCAAGGAACTCCCCTGCACTACAGGAGAAGGCTATGGAAGAAAGAATCATGCTTTTGTCATATCAGGACTGATTAAGAACAGTTTTGCCTTTTTTGTCTTTTGAAGTCTGTTATTTGCATATAATTAGCTATTTTTAACGTGGCTTGGTCAGCTAAAACGAAAACTGATAGTAATCATTACAGCATAACAAACTCCCTATATGTTGCGATAATGCTTGTTATCACACTATACATTAGTGTATTCTGGTTTAGGTCAGCAAGGCAATGGGTGGCAGATCAGTTGGGTGATCTTTATACCCCTCAACTCTTGTCTTATCCCCCCTCAACCCCTTAATACATCATAAGATCAGATGAGCAGGGTCACTTTCAGTTTAATTATATTTTTAATTTGTATACTCCTTATAAACAAAATTTCATAATATTAATAAAGGGAAGGCTACACGATGGGATACTTGATATTTTAAGATGTAACAGCAAATGCAAGTATAAGCCATTTATTATAAGTTGCTTAGAAGGAACAATGTAATTTATTACTACATTGAATATGTCCATGTTTGAGTGACTGGGCCACATTAAATATAACATACTAAAGTGTGGTTGTCATGCATTCTAATAAACCTCAAATAGTACAATGCAATAATTTATTGAAAGAGGTCTTAAAGGGGTAAAGATAGAAAATGCAATTAAAAAACCCAATCACCAGATTGCTTAAAATAATCAACAAATAAAAATACTCAGTTTCAAATGGATACTAGTTCCACAAAATCTTGTGTCATATTAACATACTTTACAAATCCCAACATATTTAATAAAGTAAACCACCTTGGTGATTTGAAGAAGAAAAAAAAAACTCAGCGGGGGGCGGGGGGGTTTGACTTTGGTGCAACTAGGGGCATACAAAGGCCTAGACATTTAAGTGGCAAAACTAATATCTCATATGGATGGCTGGATGAATAAATAAATATAGAATGATAGAATAATAAACATTTTAGAAGCCAGGTGCTTCCATGAAGATAGCATACAGTATATAAATAAGGTGCCAGTATTAAAAAACTGGACCTGGCTACTGGACTCCAGGGATTTGTCGAGCTCTCCTTATATGTGTCACTAATCACTGACACATTTTAGAACCACTTCTCCATCTCCCACTCTCATTCTGATCACATTGGAAAAAAATGTACCTTTACAAACAGTAGCATAACACTAACACCTTTACATTCCCCCACCAACTGACATGCCCAGAATTTTGACAAATACTTACAGCACTCCGTTCCTTTGATGGGGTCAGGAAGTCCGGTACAGAGTCCAGGAGAACGAGGTACTGCCACTCGCCATCTTGAGCCTGTGCTGTCGCACTCTGTGTACTCATAATGGTACTCTGACTGCAGGTGAGAAAAGCGACAATGTGACTCAAAGAGTTGGAGATTTATTCGATTACATTATACATAGACAGTTTCGCAATCCCATACCATAATAGCATCTACTTACCCCCCAAACAGGGTCAATGCAGTAGTAAATGTAGCTGGAAATCTTCCTTTCCAAGTACCAAAAATTAGTTATAAACCAAGTTCAAATATAATACTTTTAAATGCAAAAATGAGACTTTCTTACTATGGTAAAAACAAAGCAAATCATGAACTACAAGCATTCCAGCTGTGAGGACAGAGGCATGTGATGAGCTCAACAACTCCAATTAGAAAACAACAACTATGATGCATCAGCATACAATGATTGATTTAATCTAATAAAAACCGAGAAGTCATTGTCAGCAAAAGTCAGTATTGCAAGAGCCCATGACACAAGGCAGGTCACCATATTGTGCAATAGGATACCACCCAGTAAGCTCCAGCAACCCTGCCTGCAAGCTTGGGAAGATCTACCGTAGCCCGCCCCAAAGTATTGCACCATGTAGAGGAGCAAGATGTATCACTGGTGCAGAATTATGTATTTGCTGTCAATGTCCAAGTGCCAGGATGTAATATCATATTCTAACAATCAGCACCCAGCAAACACATAGAGTCACATAGAGCCTCGGGGACACCGGAATCCTTCAGCTACTCAAACCTCTAGGAAATGTGCATGGGAGGATGGGGGAGAAATGGAGAAAGGCAGTGGGTTTAAAATAGAGAGAAATGGCAATACATACATTAATTTATGTGTATTGTATTTGTCACCATTAGGCATAAGGATATGCATTTATTAGAGACTCTTTTAGATTAATATTGTTAAGTATACAAATGAATGAGACTCACAGTTTACACATATAAGTGTAACGTGGCAGATGTCGAGACAAGCATGATATGGATCTGGCTGCAGAAAACAAATAAAATAAAAACATAGCCAATGGGAGATGTTTCCACAGGGACAGATAAATATTATACAGCAAAATTGGGTGCATAATTCTGTTTTCAAGAATTAGTTTTGTGTTGTATTTTTGGTGTCTATTAGGGCCATTACTTATTTCTCAATATCGTGTTATGCAATAATCTTTTTTGGCTCACTTTCCAATGCAAAGTTTCCTATAGAATGCAAAAAAACATCAAGGTGTGTATGTATATACCGTATATACAGTATCTTAAAGTGAGTACACCCTTCACATTTTCATACATATTTGATTATATCTTTTCATGTGACGACACTGAAGAAATGACACTCTGCTACAATGCAAAGTAGTGTGTACAGCCTGTATAACAGTGTAAATTTGCTGCCCCCTCAAAATAACTCAACACACAGCCATTAATGTCTAAACCTTGGCAACAAAAGTGAGTACACCACTATGTTTTAATGTCCAATGTGTTGAGTTATTTTGAGGGGACAGCACGTTTACACTGTTACACATGCTGTGCACTCACTACTTTACATTGTAGCAGAGTGTCATTTCTTCAGTGTTGTGACATGAAAATATATAATCAAATATAAAAAAAAAATTGAGGGTGTACTCACTTTTGTGAGATATATATCTGTAAAAAGGAAGGCATGATTGACAACCAACTGTATGCCAATGAAGTGAAATGGTGTTATGATGCAGAGATCCAATGGGCAAAGCCTCTCTATACAAGACCTTAAATTGGTCTCAAACATTAATGGAGATTCTTCTCTGCAGAGCACATGGCAAATCAGTTAGGGCATTTGGTCACCTTCCACTCCCTCCCCCAGTGCAATGTCCTTTCCCTTTTCTATCACCTTGGTCTCTAAGGGTCACTGGAGAAGATAGGTTACCAGGGGAGTGTCCAGCAGAAGGAGGACTTATTGTGTTTATAAAGTCCTGCCAACTCTCTCTCTCTCTCTCTCTCTCTGAGTCTGCGTGGAGATGATCACAAGGGAGTGGTAATTGTATCACATGTTTACAGGCTTATCCTGCTGTTTCTTTGTTATTTCCATTCAATCAATGAATAGTTAGTTTGGTAACAGCATATACTAACTTATAGTAATTTGTATATGTATTGTTAGTTTGTTTAGCCTCTCTTAATAAATATTGTTAATTGCAGAAAACAAGGAGTGTGGACTCTGACTTTACACTCAATAGTTAGTGGTTATTGATAGCATAACAGTGTATATAAATATATATTCATACATTAAATGTTATTCAGTAATCACAGTAAGATACAGACACGTTTTTATATTTATAACATTTGGCGAGCCAGGTAATTATTTTTTACTACTTTTTGCTCACTTGCAAGGGGGGACAATCCAGTTTTCTCCAGATACAAGTGAGCTAAAAGGGACAAAATAACCGAACCGATTTTGTTTTATTTGCTGGAAGCGTTTTCTGCAATACGTCTCGGGCCAAGACGTGAGAGATCCTAAGAGGCAACCAGAGTGAGACGCAATTAGTAAGCCGGACATCATTTCTGGAGGATCGTGTTTTATCCAGACCGAGGATTCAAAGTGGGGTGCACACCATTTGATTGCCTGCAGTCTGAAGACACAAGTCGTGTGAGTAAATGATAATTTATTTTTTGATATATAAGAATGGAAATTGTAGCACAGTATGCAGAAGCTAGCACTTTTGACCCATTAATGATGGAAAATGAAAATGAATTTAAACAAATGCATAGCTTGTGGTTGCAATGTGAGAAAGAGAATTGCAGAGTAGACAATAAGAAGTGGTGCCTGAATAAAGATAGACTGAAAATCCAGAACTGTATGAAGTTGCTGAAGTTATTGAGGAATCAGTTGAACCGTATACTTGTGGGGCACACTCCTGTGGCCTCCATAATAAACAACACAAGTAAATATAGTGATTGTCCAACCTGTGGATTAAATGGAGATTATGTAAACACATTAGAGGACAATTACGAAGCGAGAGGAGAGTTGATATCATCCCTTAGAACATGTTTAGCCACGCAAACCCCAGTTGCTGTATGCAGCCAGGGGGAAACATGTGCAGAAGAAGAAGAGGCACAAAGTATTGTAGAGAATGAGAACCCAGGAACAAACATAGGAAACCGTATACTGGATGAGCTAGATAATGGTGGTATTCCTGTATTAACCCCTCTTGTAACAAAGCCAGCAATACCACATTTTATGGACCCTTTATCTGTTTCACCTAGTGTTAAAAGCAGGACATCTGCCACCCTGCAAACTGCTAAAATTCTACAGCAGCAGGATAGAGATAAGGTGATGAAACAGCTGATGAAGTTAAAACCCCTCTTTCCCCCATATGACTGCAAAACAGATGTCCTTTCAAACATGTCTAATTTTGAATCAGCAGTTAAACAATATATGCTCTCTCCTAAAGAGGCATGTATGATGCTTAAAATGTGGGCCCCAAGCAGCATTGCATGTAGATTTAATCCACCCATAAATGGCCCTATTAATCGAGACCGAGATTGGTTTAAAGATGATAAATGGGGTACAGAGGGAGACAGACTTAGAGCTGTCTCCAAATTTGTAACAGGAGACAGAGATTTAGATTCACTTGCTGAGATGAAGGTGAATTTACAAGATGATCCGTGGGTTTTTGCTTCCAAATTTGAGCAAGTCTATCGGCTAACCCACCGCATTCCACCAGATCAAACCCCTCCTGATCTACTGCAATACCTAGTAAAAAAATTCACTTACTTAGACCCCGGAGTGCAGATGATGGCAGAAGAAAAAGATACTTTGGAAGGGGTATTGACCATCATAGGGAAGGCCAGGCAGAATTTAATGAGGAAAGGAGTCATAGGACAGCGTAAGGTTGCGATTGTAACTACCAATGAAGGGAAGCAATCTCTACCTGAGATTCCCTTCAGAGGTATTTGTTATTATTGCAATAAACATGGTCACAGACAGAAAGAATGTAGGAAGGCCAAGAGAGACCAAAGGGTGACTGAGGGATGGCATGTTAGTCCATCCCCCTCTGGGTCTGCCAAAGAAAAAAGTGATCAAAGAGTATCTGTAAAGATGAACAGAAATAACATTCCTGAAAAGGCGCATCATTCTAACCCTCTGCCTAGGACCAATCTGTATGGTCCGGCGCGGGAGGCTCTGAGAATGATGGCAGTACAGGGAGCGGTTACTAATGAGCACAAACTGAAACTGGGGGACGAGGCTCCTCTGATTTCATTTTCAGATTGACTAGCACTGGACGATATGGTTCCTATTTGTAAAACATTTAGGGACCATTCTGGACGTCCATACGTGCATGGTATTATGGCAGGACATCACACTAAGATTCTGATTGATACAGGAGCTTCAGTGACATTAACCGATCTACCATTAAGTTCTCCTTCTGGGGCGAAAAAGACATTTCTTGTAGGACTTGGTGGTTCCCAGTCTCAGGCATTTCTTATTCCACAAGTGACCTTGACTTTAAGTGCTCAGTGGAGTAAGGAAATACCAATCTGGCAAAGCAAGAACACTGAAGGTACTATACTGGGTGCAGATGTAATGAGAACAGAAGGAATGCTTGTCGACCTTTGCAATAATGTTTTGTGGAGAGATACAAGAGGGAGAAAGCCTGTTATCTTAGATGATACTGCTTTAAGTCCCGTGGCATCTATTGCCTCTGTTCCTTCAGAAAGAGTGTGGCCCATTACTGAAGACAACTATGATCTGCAGAAATTGGTTATGGATTTCCCTGAAGTTTGGGCTCAGCATAAAAATGATTGTGGCATTCTAAAAGGCAGCAGTATTAATATTGTGGGACCTGATGCTCCTCCACAGAGACAATACAGGTTTCCAACAGAAGCCATTGAACCTGTAGCAGAAATTATTGATCAATTGGAAAAGCAGGGTATCATTAGGAAATGCTCTTCCTCCAACAACTCCCCCTTGTGGCCGGTGCGTAAAGCTAATGGCACATGGAGATTAACTGCAGATTTCCGTATGATAAACAAATTTACCCCACCAGTAACAAATTTGGTTGCTTCTATACCTGAAGTTACATCTAAGTTAAGTGCTACCTGTGAGTGGTATTCAGTACTTGATATCAGCAATGGTTTCTGGAGTATTAAGCTAGCCTCGGAATGTCAATACAAATTTGCTTTCACCTTTAGGAATACTCAGTATACATTTACAACGCTTCCTCAAGGTTTTCATAGCTCTCCAACATATTTCCACCAAGCCCTAGCTAAGGTATTAGAAGTATTTTCTTCTCCATCTAGTATAATACAATATGTAGATGATATCTTACTTCAAACACAGACAGTAGAAGAACATATGGCTTTGTTGAGGGAACTGTTTGGCTTGATTGCAAATGCTGGCCTCAAACTTAACACTTCAAAGGTACAGTTGCTCAGACAACAAGTGACATTTTTGGGAGTGACAATTACAGGAGGCACCAGATGTCCAACTAAAGAAAGAGTAATAGCAATGTTACAAGTCCCCAGACCTTGTAATAAGCAATCTTTAAGGAAGTTTTTGGGACTTGCAAATTTTTCAAGGGAATTCATTGAAGGATTTGCTGAAAAAGCAAAGCCTCTCTATGATCTCCTGAAAGGGGACGATTCAGTACAAATCCCTTGGGGTACAGAACAGGAAGAAGCATTTAGGGTTCTGAAGCAATATCTGGCATCAGCTCCAGCCCTAAGTACAGTGGATGGAGAGGCTCCCTTTGCCCTCCAGACATGTACCTCAGACACCTCTATATCATCTGTGTTACTGCAGGAGAAAGCTGGAAAGTGGAGGCCTGTTGGCTATTTTTCCAGACTTCTGTCTCCAGTAGAAAAGGGGTATGATGCATGTGTAAAGGCTCTGTTGGGTGTACATTGGTCAGTGGAAGCTACTGAACACATAGTTGGGTTCAAGCAGTTGTTCCTGCAGACCCCTCACACACCTTTAAAGTTGCTATTTGAAAAATCTCTTAGTGGGGTATCAACACAGCGGCTTACAAGGTGGTTGACAGACCTGCAACATCGTAATATCACTGTACAGCATAATGCAAAATACATTTTGCCACAACTCATGCACATTCAAGGAGAGCCCCATGATTGCACAGATATGCATATTCAGAAAGATACACCACCTAAATTGTTTAGAGACAAATCATCTTCCCAAGATCTACAAATTTACGTAGATGGTTCACGTTTTTGGCATGAGGGAAAATTTCATACTGGGTTTGCAATTTGGGTTCCTTCAGAACAAATATCCCTCAAATTTATGTTGCCACGTTCATTTTCAGCCCAGAGAGCAGAATTAGAAGCCATTTCTATGGCTTGCCATAAATTCGACACACGCCCTATTTGTATCTATAGTGATAGTGCTTATGTCACCAGATCCCTCACAGAGTATCTTCCTATATGGAATTTAAGGGGAATGGTGGACTCAGCAGGGAAGCCTTTGTCACACACTCAAGCACTTCGGAAATTGGTTGATTGGGGACTAAAACACCCTCTACAGGCAGCGGTCATAAAAGTAAAAGCTCATACCAATGCCAGTGATGAGCATTCCCAGGGTAATGCACATGTGGATTTGTTAGCAAAAGAGGCGGCCTTAGATGGAGAATCATGGCATTTGCATGAAAATGACACTGAGACACAGGAAGCATGGGATGAACACTTCACATGCAAAGAATTAGTGACTCAGGTAGCCAAGGTTACTGTACAAGGTTCGGAAGTGCCAGATTTAAAAGAAGAACAAAATAAGGATCCTAACCTTTCTCTTTTGTTACAAAACCAGCAAACACTTCCTACTGGCTACTCTATAAAGGAAGGGTTGTTATGTTACAGTGATCCTAATGACCCACAAGCGAGACTTCTTTTTGTTGTCCCATGCCATTTGCAGAGACCCATTACACAACAAACACATGCTTTTATGGGTCACAAAGTTGGACAAAGTGCATTAGAGTATCACCTTAAACAGAAATTTTATTGGCCTGAAATAACAACTTCAGCTTTACACTGTATTCAGGAATGCCTTGTTTGTGCCCAAATAAATCCACGACCCAAGGGACAACGGCCCATACTTCAGAGAGTGCCAGTTGCAGATGGTCCCTGGAAATCAATACAGATTGATTTCATAGGCCCGCTTCCACTGTCCAAGGGGGGCCTCCGGTATGGATTAGTAATTGTGGACACATTCTCCAAGTGGGTTGATGTAATTCCCCTTAGACGGGACTCAGCATTGGCTACAGCCAAAGCATTATGGGAACACGTCTTTCCTTGTTGGGGTTTTCCCGAAATAATTGAATCGGACAGGGGTACCCATTTTACAGGGCAGGTTATGCAAAACCTGTGTTCTTTATTAGGAATACAGCAGAGATTTCATATACCATATCATCCCCAGTCATCCGGTATAGTGGAAAGAATGAATCGTACTCTGAAGTCCAGGTTATCTAAAATGCTGGTACAATATGGCAAATCATGGGTTAACCATCTCCCAGCAGTACTCATGGCTATCAGAGCTACACCCTCTAATGTCACTAGGTGCTCTCCATATGAATTAATGACAGGGAGAAAAATGGCACTAGGCCACCCAGGTGAACCACAACTTTCAACTCCACTGAGAGAATCTGTATCTAGAGACCAGTATCTCTCCCAAATTCAGGAGCAATTAAACTCATTGCTTCACTTTGCTGCCTCCAATATGGCCCCAACAGATTGCAAAATTTTATGCACACCTCAAACTCTGTTTAAGAAGGGGGGATTAGTAATGATTAAAAATTTTCAGAAAAATTCTCCCTGGGATGCAAATTGGGAAGGGCCCTATGTAATTCGAGACACACTGGGCACAACAGTTCTACATGTACAGAGGTCTAACCCCAAAAAGGCCAGAAGGCAGCCTGGATATAAGTGGGTACATGTAGATCAGTGTAAATTATATAAAGGGACTTGTGATCCAGATACAGAGTTAACTGCTAAGGACTGATGCTTCTGCTTGATCTTTTTAGGTGCCCGAAGTATAACAGCCTGAAATAATATTCTAAGAAGAATGAAGCTCAACATCTTTCTGGTCATGTTGCATTTCCTTAAACAATTGGAACTGAATGCAACTCTTGAACTTAACACAAACTCATTTGACCAACATCCTGAAGGCAATTATACTGGAAACAGCTCTTGGACTGATATAGGCATCACTCCGCCCTCTCGGGACCGCAGAGGGAATTATGCCAATGGAATGAAAGGATGGACTAAAATATGGAGTGGTGGCAATGTATATGATCTGTGTTTATATGTAATACTCAGTGCGGGTTTGGGGTGTTGTTGAAATTTATGGGGAAATAAGAAATAATTATATTTTGGGATTTTGGGTAGATAACCAGGGCAACCAAGATGATTGGGAATGTAAATGGTCAGATTGGGGAAAATTTACTGTAGTTCTAAGTGGTAGGGATGTTGAAATTCAATCAAATTTTAATAACCCAATTTTCTCCCTAGATAGGAAACTGAAAGAATATTCAGTGACCAAAGTAATAACCAGGACACATATTAAACAAGGTATACGGTGGGAGGTGTCAGCAAATAACTTTGGTGAAGAAGTAAAAGTATATTTGAGTATAGATGAAAGGAGAGACCTAGATCCTACGGCACCTCCTTTGACCTATACTGCCTTTGCTCCATCACCAACAGCTATTGATAACAGACCTATCTGTGAAGGAAAGAGGGCAGTTCCTAGTGGTCCTTTCCAAATTAGTGAGCTGAGACCAATTCCTATACTTAGAAATGCCTCCTTCCAGTTAATTACTTGGGAAGTAAAACTGACTGATTGGTTAGTGTCTACACATTTCAAATTTCTACACATTTTCTAAATTGTTCCAGAATTACCTATACTATAAAAAGAGCTTTAATAAGGTGGGCAGAATGGGTAAAAGTAGATATAGAAGAGGGATTGTGGACACAGTTCTGGGAGGTGTAGGGCCTGGGTTGGGTTAGTGAATGCAGTAGACATAGCCAGTATGACAGCAGCATTATAATTGTTAACTGATACTTCTTATATTGTGTGTTTCTGTAGTATGTATTGTTATTCAAGTTTGTATGTGTTGTTACCTGAAGTCATTGATTGCCAGAGTATATCACCTCCATTATGGAATGCAAATGGAAAGAACTCTGTGAATAGCGGGCTGGGCATGCATACATAGTAGATACGCTGCGAGGTACGCTCTCCCTCTTGTCTCCAGTGGGTTTTATAGAGTCCAGGGGTCTCATCCACTTCATTGTCAAAAGGAGGGATGTAAAAAGGAAGGCATGATTGACAACCAACTGTATGCCAATGAAGTGAAATGGTGTTATGATGCAGAGATCCAATGGGCAAAGCCTCTCTATACAAGACCTTAAATTGGTCTCAAACATTAATGGAGATTCTTCTCTGCAGAGCACATGGCAAATCAGTTAGGGCATTTGGTCACCTTCCACTCCCTCCCCCAGTGCAATGTCCTTTCCCTTTTCTATCACCTTGGTCTCTAAGGGTCACTGGAGAAGATAGGTTACCAGGGGAGTGTCCAGCAGAAGGAGGACTTATTGTGTTTATAAAGTCCTGCCAACTCTCTCTCTCTCTCTCTCTCTCTGAGTCTGCGTGGAGATGATCACAAGGGAGTGGTAATTGTATCACATGTTTACAGGCTTATCCTGCTGTTTCTTTGTTATTTCCATTCAATCAATGAATAGTTAGTTTGGTAACAGCATATACTAACTTATAGTAATTTGTATATGTATTGTTAGTTTGTTTAGCCTCTCTTAATAAATATTGTTAATTGCAGAAAACAAGGAGTGTGGACTCTGACTTTACACTCAATAGTTAGTGGTTATTGATAGCATAACAGTGTATATAAATATATATTCATACATTAAATGTTATTCAGTAATCACAGTAAGATACAGACACGTTTTTATATTTATAACAATATCTATATATATATATGTATATATTACAGTATCATATGGATTTTACCCTACAAAGTGGGAAAGCACAACCACTGGGAGTGGTGCTTCAGGGGAGTTGGTGTGTTGTATAATTAGGGTCCCTGCCGTCGTGTATCCAGAAGAGCAGGGTGGGCCAGTTTTCCATCTCACTTTCAGGGAACGCACAATGTTTTCTATTATGCTGAGCCCTGAGGAGCTACAGGTAATTAGGTTCAACTGATGCCCGTTTATATGCAGCTATATAGTTCAACAGGCCACTAGGGTCTGGGCCTATTATGTATTTTAACAGCTTGGGGAGAGGCTCAGAAACTGAGAACTGAGCTGTCTGTAATTCTTTTGGACTGTGTGGACAAGAGGCAGAGCTGCTCTACTGTAGCTAGTATAGTATATATGTATAGTAAGCGCACAGGGAAGCAAAGATTTTGTTTTCACTGTGATACAGCTCACTCTGAGGCACAATAAACATGCCATGGGCCTTTTTGAAAACCTCAATAGGTGTCTAAAAGCATCTTTGGCATCCGTACAGTCTTTTGGGGAATAAATATCCCAGACACACCTAGATTGGCAGGAGCCAATATATATATATATATATATATATACTGTATTAGCTTCATTATAAGACAAGGATTTTTCAGAGCAAATGCTCTGAAAAATACCCTTCGTGTTATATTCAAAGTCGTCTTATAATCGTACCTCCAATAGAGATCCAGATCCCCACAGCGCTGCAGGGCACCTGGACCCTTCTCTCTCTGGCAACCTCCGCTGCTGCCGGCACTTCCTCTGGGACTTCTATGATGGAGCGCCGGCCTCACATGACCTTCCAGTGTTCCATCATAGAAGCCCCGGCAGAAGTGCCGGCAGCAACATAGGTTGTCTGCGCAGATAATCACTGGCTCCCAGAGAGGAGGCTGCAGGGAACCTGAATCCTTCTCCCTGGCAGCCGGTGAATATCTGCACGATGCGCGTAGACAACCTCCACCAGGGCTTCTATGACGGAGCACCGGCGTGATATGACCTTCCGGTGCTCAGTCATAGAAGCCCCGGCTGAACTAATGGGCAGCGGAGGTTCTCTACGTGCATCACGCAGATGTCCACCGGCTGCCCCCACTAGACACCTGGGAGTCTGAAGCACAGGGGGACTAGGGATGCATTGGTAAGTAGGGAGGGGGCAGAGTGGCAATTGGGGTGGTATAAGGCATTTCTGGAGGCAGTGTGGCATATAGGGGGTATGAGGCATATCTGGGGCAGAGTGGCATATAGGGGTATAAGACATATTTTATTTTTTTCAATCATACTTTTTATTAAATATGAAAAAAATAGTTTACATTAATTAATATTTACTAGTAAAACTTTTTTCCTATAGTGTAGTCTTATATTCAGGCTTTCTTTTTTTCCTAAATTAATATTCATATTTTGTGGGGTCGTCTTATAATCAGGGTTATCTTATAAACTAATATATATACACAGCGAAGGAAATAATTATTTGATCCCTTGCTGATTTTGTACGTTTGCCTACGTCTTGACAAAGACATGATCAGTCTATAATTATAATGGTAGGTTTATTTGAATAAATAGCATTTCAAATAAGTTATAAATTGCTTTGCTTTTTACACAGTGAAATAAGTATTTGACCCTTTTGCAAAATATGACTTAGTACTTGGTGGAAAAACCCTTGATGGCAATCACAGAGGACAGACGTTTCTTGTAGTTGGGCCACCAGGTTTGCACACATCTCAGAAGGGATTTTGTCCCACTCCTCTTTGCAGATCCTCTCCAAGTCATTAAAGTTTCGAGGCTGACATTTCGCAATTTGAACCTTCAGCTCCCTCCATGGATTTTCTATGGGATTAAGGTCTGGAGACTGGCTAGGCCACTCCAGGACCTTAATGTAATTCTTCTTCTTCTCCTCTGAATCATTCAGATGTTCATTGGCAAACTTCAGACAGGCCTGTTTCTTGAGGAGGGGGGCCTTGCGGGCGCTGCAGGATTTCAGTTGTCCTTCACGTCGTAGTGTGTTACCAATTGTTTTCTTGGTGCCTATGGTCTCAGCTGCCTTGAGATCATTGACAAGATCCTGCCGTGTAGTTCTGGGCTGATTCCTCACCGCTCTCATGATCATTGAAACGCCACCTGGTGAGATCTTGCATGGAGCCTCAGACTGAGGGAGATTGACAGTTATTTTGTGTTTCTTCCATTTGCGAATAATCGCCCCAACTATTTGTCACCTTCTCACCAAGCTGCTTGGCGATGGCCTTGTAGCCCATTCCAGCCTTGCGTAGGTCATCCTTGGCCAGCTCTTTGGTCTTGGCTATGATTGATTGATTGCTTCTGCGGACAGGTGTCTTTTATACAGGTAACAAGCTGAGATCAGGAGCACTCCCTTTAAGAGAGCCCATCTCCAGAAGGATATAGATATTGTGGAGAAACTTTGGAGAAGCGCTACTAAAATGATCACTGGCTTGCAGGATAAAAAATCATCAGAAAGAACTAAAGGATCTCAGAGTGTAGAAAGAGAGAGAAGGGGTGCGAATGAAACATTTAAATACACAGAGATATACAATGTATACGGTCTACAACTAGAGGTTCTGAGACTTATAAATGTAATAAGGGAAATGCCAGCAAAAGTGGTAGACCTATGACTTTATAAGGTTTGAGGTTTTGACAGCAGAAAAAAAGGGCAGAATAGCTGGCCGGAATGGTTTTTGGTTGCCATAACATTTTATGTTTCTATGTGTGTTTACATCTGGGACTTTTTGTGCACAGTTGAGTTCAACACAAATGTGGACAGGGCTGGACTGGTGATCACGAGGTGGCCCTGGCACTTTAAGTCCAGTGACCGCATGATGGTGTGCACTACGTTTTTATGCTTGCGTGGCATGCAGCCAGGTATATCCAGCTCGAGTTAGTATGGGGCGCAGCTGGCCAGTAGCCCACTGGGCATTTGCCTGGTGTGCCAGATGTCCAGTCAAGGCCTGTATGTGGGCTTGTTTGCAGTAAGTGTGCTTGATTAATAGCAGATGACAAACACAATGAACCATGTAATATGCTGAACCGAAGATCAACAGTAAAGCTATCAGGTAATACATGGCAGATGTCAAGAAGTGAAACCTTTTGTAAAAAAAACAAACAGTGTTGAGATATGGGAGTTGTCCAAAAATGGCAAAGGCTAAAATATAATTTCTAGTTTACAAATAAGTAAGCTATGACCACATCGTTTCATAGCCACTATTCTCTGATTTTCAAACTTCTCTATTAGCACACCATAAAACTGACAGAACTGCCGAGTTTATATACGATTTCTCACATTATTGCTATTCCTAACTTTTTTTTGAATGTCATCATGTGGAGTGATCAGTTCTCAATGGCAAAGGGAACTTTTAGTACTGGATTCACTAACACTGTTATTTTATATCCTTCAGAACTGTTCCTGGTGCATGTACTTAATAGATATATTTCCTTGGTTGCTATGGTGATATGGCCACTGTTTAAACTTTATAAAATAAGTGTTCTTTTTACCACCACATAGTAAGGAGGTCTTTCCTCTAAGGAGGCCTTTCCTCCACCACATAGTAAGGAGCTCTACTACCTCAGGTACATCCAGTAGGCCAGTGCCTAACATTTTTTACTAATAGGAAATGTATTTGGTCATTAGTCAGGCCACCTTTTCGTCCATTTTGTTCAAAATGTATGTTTATTATTTCAGTATATGAGTTGTAGATAAAATGTACTCTATCCCTGATTAGTGCAGTCCCTATTAACAGTGAGTTAGACTAGGTTGTAACACAAGGGCAATATTTCAATAATTAATGCCCAAGGTCTGTCCGCTTGTTCATGTAAATACCCCATATGATAGCTGAGAGGTCCCTTTGGTGGTACCCTCTTTGCTAACTCATGGAGCGATTCTGCAGAAAAAACTATAACATAGTTACATAGGCTGAAAAAGGACATGCATCCATCAAGTTCAGCCTTTCCCATATCTGATTGTCCAATTTTCTCTTCTCAATATATATTTAAAATCCAAAAATATTTATATTTGTTTCTGTACTATGCATCTCAAAAGTTTTATGTGTGTGAATGTCTTTTTTTGTTTCTTTGTTTACTTTGGCAGCGAACACTCAGTAAAGCAAATAAAAGAAAGAGCCGGATCCAGGATACTAAGTAGAGCCGGAGGCAGCAACAGAACAGCCATCCTCTCTCCATCGAGTTCTCAAACTTGATGTGTTTTCAACAAAGATATAACTATTATTTGTATATATAGTAGGTTAAATTCTGCAACAAAATAGCCTAATTATAAAGGTAAAATATGATGTGTTTGCCTAAAATAAATGACAACTAATTAAAAACAATAATGTATAACTTACACACTAATGATATCTTCCTATGAAATAATATCTAGAATGACAAAATATATTTTAACTCTATTTGTAGTTTTGTCCGATTGATGATTCGCTTTGGATAACATTTACCGGTAATTGGTGTGTTTGGTTCTTTTAAGAAATTTCACCTTCAGAGTATTGATTTCACTTTATCCTTCACCAAACATAAAAAAAATGTTGATTCTGCGGAGAGATATCAACCACCTGCTTCATTTAATCTTGTAAATTCCAATCGAAAAGTTGCAAACTACACCTTTTTGTGGCATGTTTTGGTAACTTTTTCAAGCACAGGGATGTTTTTAAATTGATATTTCTAGTGGGGGCACAAAGATGTTTGGGCACCTATTTTTTTTAAATATTTATTGGGTCTTTATAGACTTCAGAGATCTTGTAACAAAACAGTACACCCTATGATGTCAACATCATTGGGTCTTATATACTTTATATAAAATAAATATATATATATATATATATATATACACACACACACATTTGTGTCTTCCTTTTTCCCCTTGATCCTTACTTTGATCACAGAGTAATCAGCAAGCAAGACTTTATAGCCTACACTTCATCTGTCAGCCTGAAGCCAGCAAAGTGGATCCCATACAAACATCTCACAATTCACTACAGTACTTTTCCTAGACAGTTTGTACCTTGGAGTACATCTTAAACCCCTGCAAGCTGCAAAGGACAGTGTCTCTCTTTAACAAGCCCCATTCCATGTTATTACCCTATTTAAAATGATCAGAAAAGTAATCAAGTAATCATCTACATGTGTATAATGCGATCTTGCTGACATACATCTATGACGTATGATTCAGGTGTCTTAACAAGTAAAGCAGTTGCTTCATTTGACTCTACTATTGATACATCATCTATAAGTATGACAACGTTATTCATAAAATTGGTTAAGTGTCAATGTGGGACTTCAACCCCAGTATGTCTAGAGCTCTTCTACAGGCATAGGGTCCTTACACAGAAAGGAGCCAACTCGCTTAGATTTCATCTTATAAATACGAATGTATGTATATATAAAGTATTAATAGTACTAATCAAGGATTAATTGAAGGAACATATGTGAAGTGTCATCTTACAAGGAGCTTCCCAAGGCAGGAGGAAACAGATGGTGACAGCACGAGGCAGGTGGACAGAAGGGGGGGTGAGACCTATGTCATTAAGTAAACTGCTATCTGCCTAATTTGTTCTACAGAGTTTCATGTTATGTGTACCTTTTTGTGACAGGTGCAGTTCAAGGCTCACCTCACAGAACACCGAACAGGATGTGTATTTATAAACTGATATCATAAATGTTAATGTTTTTACATTTTGTGCTAGATTTAACACAGTACACCATGTCTTTGATAGGGTAGGTCATAATGCAAGAATTATTATGTCATACATTAAAAAAGAGCTATCTCCGTGTTATACTGTACATTGGTAAGAACTACAGAGAACACAATCTCATTAGAACAAATTTCCCTAAATACTTTTGTCCTCTTCTTTATTTAAAATTAAATGTAAATTGTAACCCTTGTCAAAAGGTTATTTATTAAGAAAATATTTTACGATGAAAAAATACTTTGATATTCATTTGTAAGCACAACTTGCACATACACACTTGATTTGTCTATGTAACAACCATCCTTATGTTTCTCCTTCCAGAGAGTACCATGCTGTTTTCCTGAGAGATGAGTAGACTAAAACATAGACAGATCTAGAGACACAGTACTAACCTGGGGCTAACTTCTGATAGATACTCTTTTCACCGAGTTGTATCTCCATTAAGATGAAGATGGAATTAACTGGGTCAATTTGTCCAAGTAGGAAACTCATGGCAAATGCTACATTTTCGAACGTTTCCACCAAATTAAACTATACTAGAGGTTTAGTGAATAGACCTGTATATCAGGGTTTAAGTTACATTCAAGTCTTGGCACAATGATATTTCACAATAACACTTAACAGACTGAGGTCCGGGATCTAATGCTGGATTTCAAGTCTCAACAGCAACTTTGTCGTATTATTGTGTATAACAATGTTAATAACCTATATCAATGCTACTTTAGTGATAGAACAAATGCTTAAGATAAAAAGTATTTATTTTGTGAAATGCTGCGTAACTTTATATATGATATTGTGTTTGAGAAAAGACAACATTTTGTTTCAATCATGTAAAAATACAGGATAGTCTACCTACGTTGCAAGCACATGGTCGCACACGGTCTCACATGGTTCACTACAGCCTCTAATAACCATAATTATGAGGCGCGTGAGAAACAATTCTTGTTTTCCTGTGCTAAAAAAACACAACCAGTACACACTAGATGTTACTTCCAAGACAAGAAAATGTACCCAAATGTTGCTGCAGCTATTAATGGGTGATTTGGTGCCATCCACCTTTTATCAAATCCCTCAAAAGTATTAGATTACATTCGCTCTGCATGTTATATTCTACTATGAGCCATATTCCAGCATTCGAGAATGTGTATAAAGCTGAAACTAAAATATTAGTTTTTTTGTTAATTTTAGTTAATTGACACAAATTAATACAGTGGAAAAATTTTGGAGAAAAAGTGGAACGCACAACCTAAAAAGCATACACATTCAGATTCCCAGTTTGCTGCTAAAATAATATTGCACACAAACAATAAGCACACAAGACAAAGCAAGAATTCAACGCATACCCAACAAAAAAAACACCTATTTATAAGCATAAATATTGGGGATTCTGCCACACTATGAGGCAAATATGGCAAAATTACATAGGACTTGTCAAACTTGGGGTACTTTGACGTAGTGCCAAGCTAAGCAATATATGGCCATATAGTGTGACGCAATCCCCAATGTTTATTTTTTGAATGGTATTCGCTAGCTATGCGCTGAATTCTTGCTTTGTCTTGTGACACAATTTAGTCTCTGTATATATGTATAGCCTAAAACAACTGTGATAACCTTTAAATTCACTAACTTATGGTAAGATCTAGGGTCATAAATGCATTTGGAGGGTCTTTCCTCATACATAATCGCAAACCTAGGAGGATGTCGTCTCAGTTTATTTATGAATAAAATAATTAAATTCAGTAAAAGAACAAGTGTGATACAAGCCCAAAATTATTTTCTGAATTTTGCTGATGATAATGAATGAATATATTGAATGAATGAATACATTTGCAAAATTAATTCTATATGATCATAATAATAATTCCGTTACAACTTCTTTATATGATTTCATCCACTTAATATTACAATTGCTTAAATGCGAAAGGTGCATATCCACAGACTGGAGAGGACAAGACATGCTGCCATGTGACTTGCAACAGCTGTCAAGTAACCAAGAGATAATGGAAAATTTCAAGGACTTGTTTAACTAAAAACTGTATGTCAAACATCGAAAAAGCCGAAATATTCACCTAATACCATTTGAATGCAATCCTTTGATGAATTTTAGGGCATCTGAAACAAACATATGGTCAAGTATTCCTTTTAAAGGAAATACATAGGAACAAAGGACTCACTCCTTAAATAAAAGGAGTATACAAATAATAAACTGCCGCTAATTCATCAAAGAACGGATTAATCCAAACTGGCATGGTTAACATGAAAGTTAGACAATTAGATAAACTTCCCTGTGGTTTCTATTTTGACAATGCAAGTTTCTTACCTCCCTGCAAGCATGCAACTGCTGTCCCTGAAGATGGATAGGATTCAGTACTATAACCATGCAGAGGATCAAATGCAATGGAGCTTGCCAAGATGCCAGGAAGGAAACTGTCTCAGGCATGATGTACCTGCCTCACCGACAGAAAGAAAGAAAGAGATGTCAAATTCAGCACCGAACAGGTGCTTTCAGCTACCAGCAGTTATCAGGACTAAGAAAGCATTGGGGATTCAGGAACACCTCTTACTCCGCCCCAAGAGCCCTGCCCTGTCGCTAGGTGCAGCATTAGCCATTAACACATTCAGCTCCTTGGGACCTACTTTCAGAACAAGAGTAACATGGTTATGCTAACATACTAAAAACACAAAAGTCACTTCACTTTGAAATGTCCTTGTTCTCCATTAAAACAGCTAAGTGACCCTGAACTTTTGTACAGTAGTATATATATATATATATATATATATATATATATATATACACACACATATGCCTGATGTTACCTGTGTATGACTTGGTGCTCAACAGCAATAACATCCTAACCTGACCAGACTCTGTGTGTAAATCATATAACTCTAGCCTTGCATTAAATTAACAGTAACCTAGAGAAATGCACGGTTTTACTTATACTTATGACTTTCAACTGACCAGGTCATAGTACCAGGTGACCCAGGCAGCTGCCCGGGTCACCTGAATCAGAGGCTGAGGAGTATTCTATTTAGAAGAGGTCTCAGATGGCAACAGCCTTCAATAAGGGTGGATGTCTGCTGCACAGTAGCTCTGAACGGGCTACTTAGGGACTTGAGTGTCAACGGAGTTCTGATTTTACATGAGTTGGGATCATTTTCTTAGATTTTTGGGGGTTTGATTTGTGCTGTTCAGTTGGGTTATAACTGTTTATATAAAATAAATGTGTTTTTGGCAAGTCTGTCAAAATTGTAAATTTCAGAGACGAATCGGTTTTTTTTTGGACTTTGTAAAGTTGGATAGAAAGGCTGCATATTTGATACAAATTTGTAGGTAGGTTTCCAGCATTACATTACATTTATTTATATAGCACCAGCAGATTCCATATCGCTTTACAATCAGAGTCGGTCGGACAAAATTTTAAATCACAAACAATAAACTGGTACAAAACGAGAAGAGGGCCCTGCTCTTGTGAACTTACAATCTAGTCAGTTGAGGGAAAGTGAAACAGTGGTGAAACAAGATGTGCTCCAGAGCCCAGCCTCCTTGAAATCAATGGGAACTAAACATGTGAAGGACCAGGAGCTGTTCAACAAATAGTTGAGTTGCACATTTTTACATGCTGAAACACCATGTTTTTGTGGGGTTTTTTTTAGATTCTGGCCACTTGTATTGTTTTAAAAATAAAAAAGGATACTTCAGTATCACCTTCTGCATGTTTGGCAAGAATCAAAAACAGTAACTTATGTTATTAGTAGTACTTTAGGCAGAGCCATAGATGGAGCTCTTTGCACCCAGGGCACTGTTGGAGGTCCTGTCCCATGGTGACGTCACATCTGCATCTGGAGGCAGAAGGGACCATAAGGGTATGCAGGGGCATTTCCATCAGGAAACTAAAGTACTCCCTTCACCTTCCAGCACCCGAGGTAGCTGCCCATATTGCCAAGCAGAAGTTATAGCCCTGCTATTAGGTCTGCCATTCAATCTCCCACTTTCTCCGCTATCAGTCATTTTTTGAGCCTCAAGGAGGCTATTCATTCTGTAGGAATCCTCTTGCCTGCAAATATTTAATAATTAACATAATGTAAATACCAACTAAACATGCATGATTGCCCAAGTGTATTCATATTAAATTATACAGCACCTGTAAAAAAATGTTTCTTTAATATGTAATCACAGGTGACCAGTTTAAAATAGTCAAACTTGCAAACCTAATAACAAACCTTTGAAAATCCAGTTTGACTTTAGATGATTATCTTTTCGTGTGTCTTTTGCTACTACAAACAGAAAAGATATTGAGCTTTAAAAAAATATTCACATTTTCTAATTACACAAACACATACTTTCAATTTGCATTTAAATCTACAGTACTGTGCAAAAGTTTTAGAGAGGTGTGAACAAATGCCGTTAAAATAAGAATACTTATAAAAATAGATGTTTATCTTGCCATTTGAGAAAAAGGAAAAGTGAGTGAACATTAGAAAGATCTTAAACAAAGAAATGTTTGGTGTGACCACCCTTTGCCTTTCAAAAAGCATAAATTCTTCCCACTGTTTTTTTAAGGAACTCGGTAGCCAGGTTGTTCCACACATATTTGGAGAATTAACTGCAGTTCTTCTTTTTTCACACCTACCTGTGTATGTGTGTATGTATGTGTATATATTTTATAGGTTCCTCCATGATATAATTTAGATACCCCAAGCTAACTTGTCTCAACAATCCTTGGCTTAGCATGTCATGCCACACAGTTCCTAAACAGGTTAAACTTGTCTGGTATTTAACAATAATGCTGATACCAACTGTAGCTTGCTCTTTACAAGCTTGATGATAAATCAGTATTATTGTGGAGTATTTTATCATCAATATGTGTAGTCAGTGTTGTAAGATCATCTATCTAAATCTGGCTCTTCTACATAAAGTTAGGGAAACCAGCTGGCACATGTGATTGTGCTGTTCGAGTGTTTAGCTCCACATGCTCTGTTTGGTTGGACAGTTCTGTAACTAAACCCAGCATTAGTAACATAATTCCTTGTACTGTTGAATGCTCAAATCCTTCCCAGAAATAATTCGTAAAACATGTAAAATGTTGCTTCTTTCATAAGCTTTGCCAGGAACACCAAATTGGGCACTGATAGATATATAAAAATATAATGAGAGAGATATACAGGATGGGTGTCACTGCTGAGAAAAAAAATACACAACAAAGTGATATGAGAACCCTTACTTCCCTCACCACAGGGAAGGACCACTGGAGTTGTCTGAGGGGGTCACTCACATGGTCTACCACACATCTCTCACCAGAAAAAAAAACAAATCTTCAGAGGAATCCAGCTCTACTGTGGCCCTTTTTAGTGATTCAAACATTTTCTAAATTCTGTGTAAAACAAATCAGCTGAATCTAACGGATTCTTAAATACAAAAAAAGCACCTGCACAGTGCCAATGCCCCTCCCCCCCAAAAAAAACACAACAACAGATGCATCGTGAAGGGCAAAAAGAATACATAAATAAGTGCCATTATTTCCCCAAGCTGTTTAGGCTGGTGTTATAAAAAAAACCTCTACACTACACACTTAATCTAAAAGGTTGGGGCTTGTGGTGGTGAAAGCGCGTGTAACGATCCCAGGTGCACTTACTTAAGTGTATTGGTGTAACCCTCATCATTTTATCCATGGTGACATGCATGCAGATCTGGGACCTGTCTGTGGGATCCAAGCTATCACAGTTTTAATACCAGAGGACACAACTTTCCATCTCTCATGGGTACTCACTTGGCCAAAAGGCAGAGAGGCTCAGATACAGTAATTCTGCCTCCAGGCCGTCATCTGCAGATCTACCTCTCGATGCAAAAAAAAAGAATGAACTATTATACCTGAGGTTCATATTGACAACCTTTTTGTGGATGTATTATTACATCTATAGGGTATATATAGTTCAGCTCAAATTCTTCCACTGTTGAGCAGCTCACTCAGCTGTAAATCCACATACAGTGTGTAAATATCATACACTAAATTAATAACATTAAGGCAGTGTATGAAATCTTAGTACCTTACCAATGTGCTAGATGTAGAACTAGGAGTCCAATTTTAAAAAGCTTTTTAAAAGTTATGTTTTACCATTAATGTTAGAGTATCAGGGCACTAAATTTTTTTTGTTTAGTTTATTGTTTATTGTTTTTGTTTTATACTGTACAGGGTTACACTATACATAAAATGAGAATAACAGATATACAAAGGTGACAATATGTACCACAGATTCCACAGGGAGACCCAGTATTTGGCTTGCCCAGGGCACTATTTTAATGCTAACAAAGCTACACTATAAGATCAAGAAGAAATGGGAGCGTGTTAATGCAATCTATACGTATTGTGCGTAAAGCCCCCATTAAATGTTTGTACTTGAGCAGTGTATATGTGAAATGTAGAAGTATGTGTCAATGTATAATTTGTTGGTTTGACTAATGGGTGTAACTCAGGGTGTGTGTGCTTCGTGTTGAGCCCAGCTTGCTATGCGTCAGACACTAGAGGTCACTGCGCCATCTATCCATCTATAAGCCCCAGTCCTAGATAAACAGACACATTAAAATTAATAAAACAAACGTGAGAAGTAGCCAGTTTTTATCCACATATATTAAAATAATCAGCAGAATGTGCAGACTAAGTGTTATTGGTGGCAACTGGTACAGATTGAAGCTTTTGTAGTATATTTCTACATTTTGGAGTAGCAGAATTAGACCTACAATTACATGAGGCGACTGCATTACTTTGAACACATCCCTGCGCATGTGTGAATTTGTTTCTCAATTATGTGCAGTTATATACAGACAAAGCACACAAATACATCAGTCCTAGAACAAATGGCAAGTGTAAGCCTTGAATTAGTAAAATATAATTTTATGTTCAGCAGCATCCTCCAAGTTAGTTAAGCTGGCCCCAATTTAATAAGCCCTATAAAATTAATTGTTTCTTAAAAGTAGTCAACCCAGTTTATTTTTTGCGGGAGATATTTATTTTACTTGTTTTGCTTTATTTTTAAGGTTAGTTGGAAGCATTGTAGTAGGTGGGAAATTGTTTATATGCAGGATCTCACAAAAGTGTGTAAAGTCTGGAGACATGCTTGGCCAGTCCATCATCACCTTTACCCTCAACTTCTTTAGCAAGGCTGTGGTCGTCTTGGAGGCAGTGGCGGAACATCCAGGGTCACAGGGGTCAGGACCGCGACCGGGCCCTGGAGTTCTGCAAGTCAGGGGGGCCCAAAGGGTGCCGAGCAGTCGCTTTCAGCAACCGCTCTGTGTCCTTTTGTCTCCTCTGCTCCCTGCCGCCACCTGCCTCAGCGCTGTCCCCGACTGCAGTGGTGGGAGCGTGAGGTCGTCTGTCTCGGAGCCGGTGCTCCACGCTAAGCTCAGCAGTGAAGCCGCACACACCGCGGCAGAGCAGTGAGACAGATGCCTCACATTCCCACCACAGGACTGCACGGTAAGTGACCTACAAAGGGGGGTAGGGAGAGGGTAGATAGTGAGAAGGGAGGGGGGGCAGGGATAGGGTAGATAGTGAGAAGGGAGGGGGGTAGGGAGAGGGTAGATAGTGAGAAGGGGGTAGGGAGAGGGTAGATACTGAGGAGGAGAAGGTGGGTAGGGAGAGGGTAGATAGCCTGAGAAAGGGGAGAGGCGGTAGATAGTGTGAGAAGGGGGGTAGATATTATGAGAAGGGGCAGAGGGTATAGATAGTGTGAGAAGGGGGAGAGGGGGTAGATAGTGTGAGAAGGGGGGTAGAGAGTGTGAGAAGGGGGGATAGAGAGTATAAGGAGAGGGGGTAGATAGTATGAGAAGAGGGGGTAGATAGTGTGAGTGGAACCTGTCCTGTGAAACCGCTGTATGGTCTTGCCCGCCATGCTGCAGCTCAGTTTCAGGGTCTTGGCAATCTTCTTATAGCCTATGCCATCTTTATGTAGAGCAACAATTATTTTTTTCAGATCCACAGAGCTTTTTGCCATGAGGTGCCATGCTGAACTTGCAGTGACCAGTATGAGAGAGTGTGAGAGCGATAACACGGAATTTATATATATATATATTTATGAGCAAATCCAAAAATTAGCACTATTTCTCGTAATGGACAGCTTTCACTAGATGGGTCTAGAACCTTATGGCAGAGGGCAACAAAGTCCAAAGGCATCAAAAATCCAAGAGGGGCAAGCAGAATGGAGGTCAGGCAGTCCGATTTTGAGGCAAGCAGCAAGCGGCTTCACCATGATAAGGACGTTTGTTCACGCCAAAATTGGTCAGTGTTTCCAGAAATAAAGACAAGAACTGCTTTTACTACTATTCTGGCTGAGTATTCTACTTTCTTTTCATTCATGATTGAGGGTGATACATTTGTATCCAGTGAGTACCTACAACTGTGTTTCCCCTCATTGAGAGCTTTTTGTGTACTACATTTAACTACATTTAAGTCACCTTTTAATCCATTGGACGTACTGTACACCCAGTAGAAATTGCAGCTGGCCTGTTCTCATTTCAGAGGCCTGCCTCACATCCAAGGCAGTCCAGCAAGAACCAACCAGTAGAGACATGTGATTTTTGTGATCACAGTGGTCGTATGACTGTTAGTCCAGATGCTTAGCCTCTTTCCTCCATATCACAAAGATCATCGTAACTTATGCTGTATTAAAAATATATTCCATTTTTGTCCCTGCGTTTATACAGCAACATCAAGGAATCAGTCCATTGCCTAATGGGAAAGCTCTGTCCCCTCTATATACCAGCCAACACCAGCAAATCACACAGGTATATCCATGAATGTATAAAATTAATTTATTAAACGTCTGTGGACAATAAAATCAAGGAGGGCAACAGAACAAAAACACAAACAAAAAGGCGTTTCGCACAAACAGTGCTTAGTCATAACCTGGACTGGGTCCTTTTGGGGCTGCAGCACCCAGCAACGCTTGGATTTATTATTTGAAATTATATACACCAATCAGCAAGAAAAATCCATCTACTTCACCTTACAGCCCAGAATTGGTGGAGCAGCACCGTCCGCCCTGGGTTAACATTTGATACATAGATACCTTTACTCTCTCCACCTACTAGTGGCAGATTTCCGCAATGAACAGTTTTTTTGTTTGTTTTGACAGGTTGACAGATCAATACGTAATGATAAATTACCCAATAAATTGGTATGGTTGATGGGGTCTTGGGTGTTAATTTAGGGGCAGTTATGGTTAATGGAGTGTTTAGGGTTAATTTAGGGGCAGTTATGGTTAATGGCATCTTTACGGTTAATTTAGGGGCAGTTATGGTTAATTTAATGCTGAGGACTGAGGGTTAATTTAATTAATTTAATAAAGTTAACTTAAGGTGCAGTTAGAGGTGAAGGTGGGCAAACTAAAGGGGAATCTAAATCCTGGGGGCAGTGAAGATTATTAATGTATTTATTTATAAAAGTATGGTGTCAGTGATATTCTCTGAATGATTTGAATCTCTGAATGATTCGAATCTCTGAAAGATTTGAATCTCTGAATGATTCGAATCTCTGTAAGATTTGAATCTCTGAAGGATTCTCTGAACAACTGTCTGACTTCAGTGACATCACTAGAGTAGGCAGGCAGGAGGGTTCATTGACTCCAATGAAAGGGGCGGGACCAATAGTCAGTGTGACTGCAGTTGGGGACTGGGAAATAGTAACTCCACATTGAGTGATCCGAAGATTCGGACCATGAATCGGATCATTTCAATGAACGACTTGAAATGATCCGATTCACTTTACTGATCCAAACTTCCCATCATTACAGGACAGATACAATCAGGGGAGTGGCTGGGAGAATGAGAGAGGCGGTAGATGGTGTTGGCTGCTTGTCGGGGGTGAGAAGAGGAACCCAGTATGTTGGACAGTAGCATAGTAGTAGTAAGACAATAGCCAAGGGTCAGGGCTGTAGACGGCAGTGAAGTCATAGTACAATAGCCAAGGGTCAGGACTGGAGACGGCACCGAAGTCGTAGTACAAAAGCCAAGGGTCAATACCAGGAATAGCGTAGAAGGAACAGCAAACAAATAGCTCTGACTGGCACAATAATTGAGCTCTTGTACCCACACGCACTTACTTCCCATACAAATAACTATAAAACATTCTTTGTATCAAATTATTTGTATTAAAATACCAGAAAGAAAAAGTGTTCAAAGGCCCTAATACATTAAATAGATTAGACATAATGGAATCAAAACATTTGCTACTGCAAACATTTTTAGATGAAAAAGTTCAATTTTATTCAGTGGAAAAAAACAGCGATTAATACCACCACAACTGTTCTAGCACTGCATCATCCAATGAATACATCATCCCAGATACATTATTATTTTTTATTTTTTTTAAATGCACACAGTTCAAAGTGGTCTGCGGGTGGGATGAAGGCCATTGGGCGGCTGCGAGGAAAATTCAAAGCGGCCATTGCGCGGCCGTTAGTCCGCCTCTACCGGTCACTAATGAAATTAAAGCGGCTGGTGTGCACGCAACACGCCGCCCAATGGCCTTCACCCCACCCCTTTTTGCTGTATGTCCCTTAACATTATATAATTCGTATTGTAATGTATTGTATATATTCATTTCCATGCCCAGTTACCGTCATAAAATCTGCAATGTTTTCTGTGTAAATGTGTGTGTAAATAAAGTTGTTTTTTTTCCTCCAATGTGATGTCATAACAGAAGATGCACAGATCTCCACACAGGAGCGAAGCTGTCACTCTGGAGCATCTCCATCTACAGCAGCAAAGAAGTCTGAAGAAACGTCAAAACTGCTGGCCCCCTGACAAAGAGATCTGCGGAGCGTCGGCTCTCCGGCAAAGAGATTCGCAGAGTGTCGGGATCCCAGCAGAGGTCTGAAGATTGTAACCTGCAGATCGACGTTAATGATCAATTACCGTATTTGCTCGATTATAAGACGACCCTGATTATAAGACGACCCCCCAAAATCTGAATATTAACTTAGGAAAAAAAGAAAAAGCCTGAATATAAGACGACCCTAAAGGAAAAAAGTTTTACCAGTAAATGTTAATTCATGTAAACTATTTTTTTTAATAAAAGCTATGATTGAGAAAAATATTTTTTTTGTTTTTATTTCTTGTATTTTCCAACCTGTCCCCCAGTTACGCACATCTGCCCCCAGGCTTGCCACTCCAATATGGCACTGTGGCCCATGATATGCCTTTTAACCCTCTATATGCCACTGTGCCCCATGGTATGCCTTTTGACCCCCTATGTGCCACTCTGCCTCCAGAAATGCCTTATACCCCTATATGCCACTCTGCCTCCAGAAATGCCTTATACCCCTATATCCCATTCTGGCATTTAGGGGGTTAAAATGCATATTATGGGGCAGAGTGGCATATAGGGAGGTATAAGGCATTTCAGGAGGCAGAGTGGCATTAAGGGAGTTAAAAGGCATTGTATAGAGCACTCTGCCTCCAGAAATGCCTTATACCCCTATATGCCACTCTGGCATTTAGGGGGTTAAAATGCATATTATGGGGCAGAGTGGCATATAGGTGTATAAGGCATTTCAGGAGGCAGAGTGCTCTATTAAATGCCCCCTTAACGCCACTCCAGAAATGCCCTATGCCCCCATTTAACACACACACACACACACACACACCCTATACCCCCATTTAACTAACACACACACACACACACACTCTCCCCTCCCCTCCCCTCTCAGCCCTCTCTTACCGGTGCTTCCAGCCGGGGCAGCGGGTTGACGTCGCCTTCTGCTGCAGCCGGAAGGAGGTGGAGTTGGCAGCGGGGGTTTGTATCCGTCCGTCGCGTATACTTTCCCCGGCTGTCAGAGATCAGAGTTCCCCGCACCGGTGCGGGGAACTCTGATCTCTGACAGTCGGGGAAGGTTTGCGCGACGGACGCAGACAACCCCCGCTGCTAGCCACACCTCCTTCCGGCTGCAGCGGACGTTGTCTACGCGGATCGCGTAGACGTCAACCCTCTGCCCCGGCAATACACCAGGAAGCACCGGTAAGTGTGTGTATGATGGGGGGGGGGGTGAGACAGGAGGATCCAGGTCCCCTGCAGCGGTGCGGAGGATCTGGATCTTAGTCTCCTAATCAGACTCTATTTGAGGTCTGATTAGAAGACGACCCCGATTAGAAGACGAGGGGTATTTTTCAGAGCATTTGCTCTGAAAAAAACCTTGTCTTATAATCGAGCAAATACGGTATTTGTATTTTATTTTGAATTTCATTTTTGCCCATCCACAAGATAGAATTGACCTCTTAATGCCCAGAGGGAAGGGCAATTCTTCCAGCCACGGCTTCTCTAAAGGTTTCCTCCAACGCTGGGGTTTTTCCTTTCCTGCGGGCTGGAGAATGACTCTTTGTGAGTCCAGAGGTGGCCCCCTTTCGACCTGCTTTATGGTCGATTATGTCGAAAAAAATTGATTATATAATAAACTTTTATTATTCTCATAATCATTGTCTGTGAATTTTTCTTCCAAATAGTAAAACTGCTTATTTGCTTTCTACTGTCATTCTCCAACGGAGGAGAAACAAATTAATTTAACCTTTGAAGGGTTTTCTGTAAGCAGCATTTTGCGGGGATCACATTATTCACACATTACCATCTGCACAGGGCAGAGATACTTCAGTTATTAATGTCTCGTAGTGAAGTGATAGAGCAGCAAATAAAGGAGAAGGTACATTTTACATGGCAACAATTAATGGTTTAAATACCCTCACTGTATAAGCCTCTACACTCCTGCTTGGAGGCATCTCCTCCTTTGCATAGATAAATCAAGGACACCTTGTCTTTTTTTAATAAAGAAACAACAGATTTATAAAGAAGTAATATTTTTTTATTCATATCTCTTGATTTTTATAAAATTATGTCAACAAATATTTTACAAATACATACATTAATGTTTAAGTCGCACTTTACTGTTTGATGGGGAACTGCCATATATGCGACGAGACTAGGATTAATTCCAGCATTTAATAAAACATTTTTCATTATTATATGTGACTTGTGAACAGAGCCGCGAGGGCAGAATGCGTTGGGAGCAGCTGCTTTCCAGCCAAATGTGACTCCAAGGACAGGCGACCAAAGCTGCATGCTTCATGTTTATTAATCAACGGAAATAACGTTAATCCAGCAGTTATAGGAGCCAACAGTGATTTGGGATTTTTATTTTAAAGGGGAACTCCCCTTTTTTATTGAGTCGTACCACATCGAAATTACGTGTTCAAAATATTGCGCCATGCCGTTTTTTAAAATGTTTTGTTTTTATGAATATATATTTAGCTGGTTTTTTTTTTAAAACCAGTTGTAGTTTTGCCCCATAATATACAAATGGTTAATATGCAGCTGTCTGAAAGTATTATGAGTTCTTGCTCAGTTATCTGATCCCAATTGAATCGACTATACAACACTGGGAGTTATTACTGTATACAGTGCTAGGGGTTATATTACTGTATATAGCGCTGGAAAGTTATTACTGTATACAGGGCTGGGGGTTATTACTGAACACAGCGCTGGGGGTTATTATTGTATACAGCACTGGAAGGTTATTATTGTATACAGCACAGGGGTTATTACTGTATACAGTGCTGGGGGTTATATTACTGAATACAATCCTGGGGGTTATATAACTGTATAAAGCACTGTGGGTATATTACTGTATACAGCCCTGGGGGTTATATTACTGTATACAGCGCTGGAGGGTTATTACTGTATACAGCGCTAAGGGTTATTACTGTATACAGCATATACAGGTGGTACAGAATAACACCTATTACTATATACTGAGGCACACATTGATGGTGGTACAGCATAACACCTATCACTATACATTGAGCCAGACATTGACAATAATGTATCATAACACCTAGCACTATATAGTAAGCCAATCATTGATGTCGTGTAGGCCTACCATTTCAGTGTCTTGTTTAGTATATAGAGATGCACCAAAATGAAAATTCTGGACTGAAACCGAAAATTCAGCATTCTCTTGGCCACACCTTTCAAAAAAACCCATACTTTTTAAGTTCTGCTGGTTTCCTTGTAGATTGTAAACTCCTTGGAGCAGGGCCATCCTCACCTTTTGTCTCTTTAAGTGATGCACTACTTGTTATGTGCGCTTTACTCATTGTACAGCGCTGTGGATTATGATGGAGCTATACAAATGACTTGACAACAGAGGCGTATCTAGGGTATGGCACCTATGGCTCCTGCCATAGGCACCATTTGAAAGGGGCGCCAGTGAGCGGCTTTCAATCGCCGTCTTTTTTTTTTTTGATGCGGAGGAGAGAGAGAGGGGCGCCTAGCAACTGCTTGGTGTGATACCTACCGTGTCCGCCGCGGTCCCTCGCCGGTCTGCCGCTGGTGGGCGGCGCTTGCGCGATGACGCGCTCCCGTCCTTTCAGTGTGACGTGCCCGCGGCACGTACACAGAGAGGACGTGCCGCGCGCACGTTTTCTCGGTGTACTGTGCGTGCGGCACGAGCACAGAGGGAGGGTCGCGTCGATGTGGCGCGCTCACAACGGACGCATGATAACATGCGAGCCGCCGTGGCATGCCCACGACGCACCCGTAGTAATGAACGAGCCGCCGCGACTCGTTTGCGGGGCTCGACTTATACTGCATCTGCCGGTGTGGCACACCCGCGGCGCTCGCGGGTGTAGCACACGCAGATGCCATTTTGTTTATAGTTTTTGTTATCGCGCCGACGCCATTAGTGTGCGCCGGTCGTGATGACGTCTCGCACATTTGTTTCTTTTTGGTTTCTATAGTTTTTCCCGCCCTTCTTCCTATTTAAACCTCCTGTCCCATTAGTGCAGTGCCTGTTCAAAGAGTCACTTGTGTGTATCTCTGGGTTATTGTGATTTACTTTATTCTGATTGATCTACGTGTGCCTGACCTTGGCTCCAGCAAGGACAGAAGACATTGGCCCAGTACACCATCGAATTCCGCACTTTGGCATGTGAGCTCAAATGGGATCCAGGCGCCTTGAGAGCAGCATACCGTAAAGGACAAAATGAGAAAATAAAGGATGCGCTCTTATTTCATGACCCACCATTCGACCTAGAGGAGTTCATCGCTCTGTGTCTTCACATCGATAAGCGCATCCAAGAAAGGAACATAGAGAAAGAGAGGAACCGCAGGTCTCGTCCCTACACGCCTCAGTCCTCGCTCCAGCCACCACCGATCGTCACCAGGCCTCCTAACGACGAACCCATGGAGATAGGCACCATACGCCATCTCTCGGACACTGAAAAGACCAGAAGGAGGAACCTCGGCCTTTGTTTATACTGCGGACAAACAGGCCACCTCCTGCGTTCCTGTCCCATACGTCCGGGAAACGAAAGAGCTTAGGGAGCAGTCGAGGAGAACCCCTAAGCGCGACTATTTCTACTCCTCCAAACCGCATGTTGCTCTCCATATCGCTTAGGTAGCACGACCACACAGTGGTCACCCAAGCGTTCATAGACTCTGGTGCGGCGGGAGTGTTCCTCGATGAACAATGGGCAGTACAACATCGCGTGCCCCTGTGTACTAAGAAAACACCTTCAGTCGTTACTACTGTTGACGGCAATCTGTTGGGTCCAGGCGTAGTCACCCGAGAGACCTCGCCTCTTGCCATGTTCATCGGAGCTACCCACACATTGTGTTCGAGATCATCCAGTCCCCGCATGCGCCTCTCATATTGGGCTACACCTGGCTTCAGACCCACAACCCACGTATCGATTGGCAAAGAGGAGAGATCCTGGCTTGGAGTCCCCAATGTCATCGTCTTTGCTCCATTCCTTGTCGACGAGTAAACCTTGTCCTGGAAATCAAGCAACAGATCCCAAGCTCCTGGTACCCAAGCAGTATTGGGATTTCCTGGATGTTTTTTCCAAAAAACAAGCCGAACGGCTACCTCCCCACAGGCCTTACGACTGTGCCATTGACTTGTTGCCTGGTACCATGCCGCCAAGAGGGCGTACCTACCCGTTATCGGAACCTGAAAATGAAGCACTGGAACAATACATAAAAGAGAGCCTGGAAAAGGGGTTCATACGGCCCTCCTCTTCACCTGCTGGTGACGGCTTCTTCTTTGTTTCCAAAAAGGAAGGATCGCTTCGACCTTGTATTGACTACCGAGGTCTTAATCGCATCACCGTAAAAAATCGTTACCCCCTTCCTTTGATCACGGAAATCTATGACCGGTTGAAAGGAGCCACGATTTTCACGAAATTGGACTTGAGGGGAGCCTATAACCTAATTCGCATAAAGGAGAATGACGAATGGAAAACCGCGTTCAATACGCGATTCGGCCACTACGAGTACAGAGTTATGCCCTTTGGTCTCTGCAATGCGCCAGCAGTGTTCCAGGCGTTTGTCAATGACGTGTTCCGAGACATGCTACTCACTCACGTAATCGTATACCTTGATGATATCCTCGTGTTTTCGCCCAACAGCGAAGTCCATCGTACGCATCTCCGCTCCGTACTACAGAGACTACGCGAATTCGAAAAACGCAGCCTTCCATTCCTGGGGTATATCATCTCTGCCAAGGGATTGGAGATAGACCCTGCTAAACTGACGGCTATCACGGACTGGCCGATTCCGCGAACCGTGAAAGCTGTTCAGCGGTTTCTGGGTTTCGCAAACTACTACCGGCGATTCATCCGGAACTATGCCAGTATTGCAGCTCCCATCACCGCTTTTACTAAAAAGGGAGCAAATCCCAAGGCCTGGTCTAACGAGGCCATAAAGGCGTTCCACCAGCTCAAATGAGCGTTCATCTCAGCTCCTATACTGCAACGCCCGGATCCTGCCCTTCAGTACATTCTGGAAGTGGATGCATCAGAGAACGGTGCGGGGGCTGTCCTGTCTCAACGTAATCCGACCACTTCCAAATGCCTTCCTTGCGCCTTATTCTCGAAGAGCTTTTCCTCTGCCGAACGCAATTATGACGTTGGGAATAGGGAGCTGCTAGCAGTGAAACTCGCCTTCGATGAGTGGCGACATCTCCTCGAAGGAACTAAACAACCCGTCGTGGTCATGACTGACCATAAAAACTTACAATATATAGAAAGTGCACGACGAATGAATCCACGACAAGCGAGATGGGCACTGTTCTTCACGAGATTCAACTACGTGATGACCTACAGACCCGGCTCACAAAACAAGAAAGCAGATGCCCTCTCTCGACAGTTCGACTGTCACCACGACTCCCAACAAGAAGAACCCATCATTCCACAAACACGTATCCTTTCTTTTCTGTCCTCTGCCGTGATGTCTAAGATACGTATGCAACAGGCACACATCACCGCGTCTCAAAGACCCCCTGCGGGACGTCTATTCGTGCCACAACGCTTTCGAACCGCTGTCCTGCGTTGGGGACATAACTCATCACTCGCTGGTCACCCCTGCACACGTAAAATGGACTTCCTTTTACGACAAACGTTCTGGTGGCCTTCCTTGTCTCGTGATATCAACGCGGTTATAGCCGCCTGTCCCCAGTGCTCTCGACACAAGACATCACACACTCGTCCTCACGGCCTGTTGTTACCTCTCCCTGTGCCAAAGACACCCTGGACTCATATTTCCATGGATTTTATAGTTGATCTTCCTGTCTCTCGAGGACACACCACCGTACTCGTGGTAGTGGACAGGTTTTCTAAACAAGCTCATTTTATTGCTCTACCCCGACTTCCCACAGCAGCACAACTGGCAGACGTCTTCATACGAGAGGTGGTCCGGTTGCATGGTCTTCCCCTGCACGTGGTATCAGACAGAGGTCCACAATTTATTTCCCGGTACTGGCAAGCCCTCTGTCTCAAACTGGGCATTCGCATGCACCTCACGTCTGCCTACCATCCTCAATCCAACAGGCAAACGGAGCGCACTAATCAAACCCTAAAGCAATATTTGCGTATGTACATCAACGACTGGCAAGACAACTGGTCTTCCCTCCTGCCCTTGGCCGAGATGACCTATAACAATTCCCTGCACACAGCCTTGCAGTGTTCTCCCTTTTTTGCTGCTTTAGGGTACCACCCTGTCGCCCTACCTCCTCCTTCCTCGTCCCGTGGTGGAGGTTTACCGGCAGTAGAGGAACGGATCTCTAACCTGCGGGCGCATTGGAGGGAGCTGGGTGCACAATTGACTAAAGCCCAGGCTCGCGGCAAAAAAGCTGCCAACAAGAGACGCGCTCCTCCGCCTCGTTATAAAGCCGGTGACTATGTGTGGTTATCCACCAAGCACATCTCCCTTCGTCAGCCCTGCCGGTCCCTGGGTCCCCGATATATAGGTCCCTTTCGTATCCTCAAGAGGGTGAACGAGGTTGCTATGTCCCTTGCTCTACCGTCGTCTATGAGAATCCCCAATACATTCCATGTCTCCCTTCTGAAGCCGTGTGTTGCCCCCCCGTGTTTCTGTTGCTCGTCGCCCTGCTCCTGTTCTCGTCCGTGGTCGCGAGGAACACGTTGTTAATCGTGTCCTTGATTCTCGTTGGCACCGTGGCTCCCTTCAGTACTTGATTGATTGGAAGGGCTACGGCCCGGAGGAGCGGTCCTGGCTTCCTGCTCGCTCCGTTCATGCCCCTCTCTGTGTCTCCCGCTTTCACGCTCGCTTCCCGCTTCGTCCTGGTCCTTCGCGCTCGGTGCGGGCTCCTGGGGGGAGGGATTGTGTGATACCTACTGTGTCCGCCGCGGTCCCTCGCCGGTCTGCCGCTGGTGGGCGGCGCTTGCGCGATGACGCGCTCCCATCCTCTCAGTGTGACGTGCCCGCGGCACGTACACAGAGAGGACGTGCCGCGCGCACGTCTTCTCGGTGTACTGTGCGCGCGGCACGAGCACAGAGGGAGGGTCGCGTCGATGTGGCGCGCTCACGACGGACGCATGATAACATGCGAGCCGCCGTGGCACGCCCACGACGCACCCGTAGTAATGAACGAGCCGCCGCGACTCGTTCGCGGGGCTCGACTTATACTGCATCTGCCGGTGTGGCACACCCGCGGCGCTCGCGGGTGTAGCATATGCAGATGCCGTTTTGTTTATTGTTTTTGTTATCGCCCCGACGCCATTAGTGTGCACCGGTCGCGAAGACGTCTCGCACATTTGTTTCTTTTTGGTTTCTATAGTTTTTCCCGCCCTTCTTCCTATTTAAACCTCCTGTCCCATTAGTGCAGTGCCCGTTCAAAGAGTCACTTGTGTGTATCTCTGGGTTATTGTGATTTACTTTATTCTGATTGATCTGCGTGTACCTGACCTTGGCTTTGTTTCCTGACTTCGATTCTGTGCTGCCTGCCCCGACCTTGGCTTGTTTCTCGTCTCGTGATCCTGTGCTGCCTGCCCCGACTTTGGCTTGAATACCGACTTTGCTCCTGTGCTGCCTGCCTCGACCGTGGAACTTCCTATACCCGTTGTGCTGTGCTACGCTACCGTCTCTGCATTGTGGGTGCATTATCCGTGTTGTCCTAGGTCCCGCATAACACTCGGCGCCCCTCATTCTCCTCCACGAGGCCTCTGCCTCTGTCCCGGTGCCGGCACCAGCGAGCGGCTTTTAAATGCTGTCTTTTTTTTTTTTTTTTTTTGATGCAGAGGAGAGAGAGGGGCGCCGAGCAACCGCATCTCCCGCTCTCCCCCGCATCAAAAAAAAAGACAGCGTTGAAAAGCCACTCGCTGGTGCCCGCTGCTTCAGTGCTGAGCGCTCAGCATTGAAGCAGCGGGAACCACAGCAGTGGTGCTCCTGTCGCTGGACCTCAAGGTGAGAAATACAAAGGGGGGTTAGGGAGTGATAAGGGAGGGAGAGGGGTTAGGGAGTGATAAGGTAAGGAGAGGGGTTAGAGAGTGATAAGGGAGGGAGAGTGGTTAGAGAGTGATAAGGGAGGGAGAGTGGTTAGAGAGTGATAAGGGAGGGAGAGTGGTTAGAGAGTCATAAGGGAGGGAGAGGGGTTAGGGAGTGATATAAGTAAAGAGTGGATTAATGTGTGCATGAGTGAATGAGGGAGAGCATGAGTTAATATGTGAATGTATTGTCTGAATGAGGGAGAGCATGAGTTAATGTGTGGATGAATTGTCTGAATGAGGGAGAGCATGAGTTAATATGTGGATGAATTGTCTGAATGAGGGAGAGCATGAGTTAATGTGTGGATGAATTGTCTGAATGAGGGAGAGCATGAGTTAATGTGTGGATGAATTGTCTGAATGAGGGAGAGCATGAGTTAATGTGTGGATGAGTTGTCTGAATGAAAGTGTGAATTAGTGAGTGACTGTAAAAGTGTTTGTGTGTGTCATAGCTATATAATTGTGGAAGGGCAAAGATGGCACTAGCAGGAGGTTTGAGCCCTGGGGACCAAGATGGCACAGGCAGGGTGTATATGGGACAAAGATGGCACAGGCCGGACTGTTTGGGGACAAAGTTGACTTGTGCTGGGCTATTTGGGGACAAAGATGGCAAATCTTATGTGTGTGTAATTTGGGTGCTGGTCAGGTTCTATGCGGTGCAGTGTGGACGCCAGGGCTGGCTTTGGGGTGTGCAACCTGTGATCTATGCCTGTAATTTAGGGGGTTTTAAATATACCTTTTATTGCTGTGTTTTTATGTGAATTCCAATTGATCTATACCTGCAAAGCTGGGTTTTTGTGTTATTCTGTAGATCCTTATCTGCTATGCTATGTTTCCATACATTATTTATGTATACCTGCAAATACAGGGTTAATATGTCTTATTCAGTTGATTAATACCTGCAATGCTGTTTCCATGTATTTATTTGATCTATACCTGCGATGCTACGTTTCATATATTATTATTGTATACCTGCAAATATAGGAATTGTATGTCTGATTCTGTTTATTTGATATATACCTTCAGTGCTGAGATCACAAGTGAATTTCAATTGATCTGGGTTTGTGTGTTGATCTATACCTGCTATCGGCAGCAGGGTCTAATATTTATATATATATATATATATATATGGGCAGCAGGGGCTAATAAATGGGTTTTAGATATTTGGGGCGCAATTTCAGTGCTTGCCATAGGCGCTATTTTCGGTAGATATGCCTCTGCTTGACAATATTATTATTATTTATTTTGTATTCTTTATTGCTTAAAAAAATGATACAATGTTTCATAGTGGGTTATTTAGAAAAGCATAACGGATTTAAAAATGAGTGAAAATGTATAAACCAAGACAGCGTCTAAAATAGTCAATGAAAAAGACGCACAACAATCTAACAAAAAGTGTCACATCCGATGTATGTGTATACATTTAAAGCCAAGTGGCTACAGCGGGCCCTTATCCCCTTTTCACTGGAACACATACACACTCATGCCAGGATACACTCCCGCTAACCCACACATGCTCTTGCTAACCCACATAACCCACACATGTTTACACATACAGACTAGGGTGACCACATTTTTTTTTCTGCCATTCAGGTACACACTATGAAGCCCATGAGATCACACACACAGGTGTGTGTATAATATATATATATATATATATATATATATATATATATATATATATATATGCATTAGACATTCATTTTTAACTACATAATATGTACTTATCTCTTTGAAGTAAAGACTATGATTGAAATATGACTTCAAAATAACTGTGCAGTTTCTTTAATATTAGCCCCTGCTACCAATATTTATTAATATTAGCCCCTGCTGTCAATATATATAAATATTAGACCCTGCTGCCAATACATTTTATATTGAAAAAAAATTGGACACTACACAAGCATTTTGTTGGGCCCTGCTCCTGCACCACAAAATAGGTATAGATCAAATAAACAACACATAAAACAGCAGTTATTTCAACTGAATAAGACATACAAACCTACATAACTACTGTAACAAGGTGCAGGGTGTTGTCAGGGCCGGACTGGCCCACCGGGATACCGGGAAATTTCCCGGTGGGCCGGCAGATCTGTAGGCCGGGCGGCTGCCCGAAATCTAATCTAAACGGCCGCCGCTACTTCAATTCTTTTTTTATTAAAGTATTTAAGCAGCGCCGGCTGGCGGCATCAGCACTCAGCGGCCGTGTGTGATGGCCACCTACTGATGGGAGCAGCGTGAGGGGTGAAAGCTCCACCCCCTCGCACGGACCTTTCACCCCTCACGCTGCTCCATCACTACGCGACCATCAGAGTAATGGAAATTTAACCCCTTGATGACAATTGCCGGTCCAGGCACGTCACGGAAATTCATGTCGATAACGACAAATGACGTGCCAGGACCGGCACGTCATTAAACGGGTGCAGAAAGCGATCTATTTTCGCTTTCTGCACCGAAACGGCGTTGCTGTAATGCCTTGACCTCGAGGCATTCAGCAACGCCATTATCGGCACAAAGGGGCCATCTCTGGCCCCTCCCCGGGGCGTCAACATCCGCCATACTTTGTATGGCGGCGGACGCCCGTTTTAAAAGCGTTTGAGCGTTGATCGCCTCCTAAACTTAAATGGTGTCGCTGGAATGCCTCGATCAGGAGGCATCCAGCGACACCAAACACTTACCTTTGGATGGGCTGTGACCGCTCCGGAGAGCGGTCACAGCCGCAGCTGCCGGTGATCTTCGCCATCTGCAAGATGGCGGCGGTCCGGGAAAATTCAATAAAGAAACAATAAAGTCTAAAAAGTTCGCTAGACGGTCTCCAGACCCTCTAGAGAACTCTGGCTCCACTTGCAGGTTGAATATAGGTACTGCATTCAACCATGCAAGTCAATGGAGCTCAGCTTTCTAATCACAGTGTGATTAGAAAAAATAAATAAAAAATAAAATAAAATTAATAATAATTAGAAAAAAAATAGTAAAAAAACAGTAAAATGTAAAAATAATTTCCCACTGATGTCACTATCAGGGGAACCTTCAAGTTGAAAAAAAATGTTAAAAAAAAAAAAAAAGGCAAAAAAAAAAAAATATATATATATATAAAAAATATATTTTTGTGAGCAAGTCCTAAAATTAGCATATTAGCTTAAAACAATTCTCGCATGGAAAGAGTTAAAATACTGGCATATTAAATGCCCATGGGGTGTCTACTTTTAAAAAATGTATGATTTGATGGGGTAAATTGAATTGGCCGGGTTCAACAAGGTCCCAATTAACACGGGGGGAAGGATGGCCACACATCTAATTTCCAATTAGAAAAATGCACACGTACCAAATGTGGCCTTTTAGTTCCCCCCAAAAATGACAAACCCATGCATGTGGGGTATCACTGTACTCAGGAGATGTTGCTGAACACATATTGGGGTGTCGTGTGACAGCGGCATATACCAGGAGCTGTAAATTCATACATAAAGTAGGTGTGTGTGGGAAAAATACACACACAAAAATACTACTGCAAACTTTGAAAAAATGCTGGTGGTAAAATGTGTGCATGCAAAGAGTTAAAATACCAGCATTTAAAATACCCTGGGGTGTCTAGTTTTCAAAAATATATGGTTTTGTTGGGCATACTGAAATGGCCCGGCTCAAAGGTGTACCAAATAGGGCACGGGCAGTGGATCCCCAAATGCCAAAGTTCAACATTGAAAAATGTGCATGCCCCAAATGTGGCTCTTTTGCCCCCGAACAGCCAGGCAAAATCATTCATGTGGGGTATCACTGCGCTCAGGAGATGTTGCTGAACACATATTGGGGTGTTTTGTGATAGTGACATATACGAGAACTTTTTAATTCATACCTGAAGTAAAATGTGTGTGACAAAACAAATGGAAAAAAATGACTATCACAAAGTTTGACAAAGACTGGTGGTAGATATGGTGCATGGAAAGAGTTAAAATACTAGCATTTGAAATACCCTGGGGTGTCTAGTTTTCAAAAATATATAGCTTTAATGGGCACACTGAAATGGCCCGGCTCAAAGATGTACCAAATAGGGCATGGGCAGTGGATCCCCAAATGCCAAAGTGCAACATTGAAAAATGTGCATGCCCCAAATGTGGCCCTTTTGCCCCCAAACAGCCAGGCAAAATCATTCATGTGAGGTATCTCTGTACTCAGGAGATGTTGCTAAACACATATTGGGGTGTTTTTTTGATAGTGACATATACCAGAACCTGTTTATTCATACCTAAAGTAAAATGTGTGTGAAAAAACAAATGCAAAAAAATTACTACCATAAAGTTTGACAAAGGCTGATGGTAGAATAAGTGCTTGGAAAGGGTTAAAATACCAGCATTTGGAATACCCTGGGCTGTCTAGTTTTCAAAAATATATGACTTGATGGGGTAAATTGCATTGGCCGGCTTCAAAGATACCCGAAATGGCACATGGGGGGAAGAATTACCAGATTTGGAAAAAATGGCTTTGAAATAGCAAAACGGTACTTGTACTTATTGCTCCATAACGTGCAGAAAAAAGCAAAAAAACATAAAAACATTGGGTATTTCTAAACTCAGGACAAATAGTAGAATCTATTTAGCAGGTTTTTTTATTACCTTTTATAGATGAGTAAAAGATTTTTCAACTAAAAGTTAGAAACAGTCATTTTTTTCTAAATGTTTCACCATATTTTATACTTTTTTTAATAGTAAATAATATGATACAATCAAAACAATGTCATCTAAAGAAAGCCCTTCTTGTCCTGAAAAAAACAATATCTAATGTGTGTGGGTTCAGTAAACGGGAAAGAAGAAAATTACAGCTAAACACGAGCAGCGCAGAAATGTTAAAACGGCCATTGTCACGAAGGGTACAAAAAGTAAAATCAGCCTTTGTCATGAAGGGGTTAATCTAAACAGCTGGTGCGTGCTGACGCCGCCGGCCGGAGCTACTTTAATACTTTTTTTTATTTTACATTATATGGCAAGCCGATCCGGCATATTACATTTTAAAAAAAAAGTATTAAAGTAGCTCCGGCCGGCGGCATCAGCACGCAGCAGCCGTTTAGATTACATTTCCATTACTGTGATGGCCGCATAGTGATGGGAGCAGCGTGAGGGGTGGAAGCTCCGCCCCCTCGCACTCAGACTGCTAGAGCACCGGATGTCGTATCACTGACATCCTGAAAACGGCGGCCTGCAGCTACCAAAGGATGGAGGCCAGGATGAAAAAGCCCTAAAGTGGAAGAAGTAGAAGGTCAGTAAACAAATGTATTTTTTGAACAAACTGTATAATATTTTTTATATAAAAGCCTTATGCCCCACCATATGCCACTCTGCCTCCCTGATATGCCTTATGCCCCCCTATATGCCACTCTGCCTCCCTGATATGCCTTATGCCCCCCTATATGCCACTCTGCCTCCCTGATATGCCTTATACCCTCCTATATGCCACTCTTCCTCCAGAAATGCCTTATACCCCCTATATGCCACTCTGTTCCATGATATGCCTTTTAACCCCCTAAATGCCAGAGTGGCATATAGGGGTATAAGGCATTTCTGGAGTCAGAGTAGCACATAGGGGCTACAAGGCATTTCTGGAGTCAAAGTGTTATATAGGAGGTTAAAATGCATATCATGGGGCAGAGTGGCATATAGGAGGGTATAAGGCATATCAGGGAGGCAGAGTGGCATATGGCTTTTCTGGAGGCAGAGTGCCCCATGGTATGCCTTTTAACCCCCTTTATGCCACTCTGCCTCTATAAATGCCTTTTAACCCCCTATATGCCACTCTGCCTCCAGAAATGCCTTTTAACCCCCTATATGGCAGAGTGGCATATAGGGGGTATAAGGCATTTCTGGAGGCAGAGTTAAAAGGGGGCAAAGTGGCAAGCCTGGGGCAGATGTCTGGCACTCCACCAGAATTGATCTGTGTTTTTTTCTGGATGTAACCTGCAAGACGAAAAGACATCAGATTCTACTAACGTAATCAGATTCTATTAACTTAAGTAATGGAAAGCTCCTTGACATGGGGCTCTGTGCAAAAGAAAATAAAAAGGGGGTAGAAGAGGCTGCTGGTAACCCTATTAGAGGAAGGGAAAGATTGCATCAGGTTCTGTGCAACAGCGACTCTGTCCCGTGATATGCTGAGTGGCATATAGGGGGTATAAGGCATTTCTGGAGGCAGAGGGGCATACAGGGGGTTGAGTGGCAAGTCTGGGGCAGATGTGCATAACTGGGGGGGCAGGTTGGCAAATAAAAGGAAATAAAAACCAAAAACCAAAAATGTCTCAATCATAGCTTTTATTAAATATGAAAAAATAGTTTACATGAATTAATAAAGAAATAAAAGTTTCTTACAAGAATATCGTGAAGAATAAAGACCAGCCCCGGAGCAAGAAATAGGTGTAGGGGCACCATGACCGGGGAAGGAACGAGGAGCACCCCATGACCTAACAAGGGGTTAAAATATTGGTTAGATACATACATCCTCTGTGACTGCTCGGCCCCTGTGTGAACTTTTGCCCCCACACTCTGAATGTTCAGGAACAGGAAGAAGGGGAGGGCACTGGGTGTCATCAACTAAATAAATTTGGGAACCTGCTCACAGATGAGCTTGTAGGTTTTTTAAGTAGGCGAAATTCCCACCCTCCCTTCCCTCTTTTTCTTTTGTTATATCGTCTTGTGTGGCGGTTGGTGTTTACATTTTGGTCATTGTTAATATGTGGTTGGCTGGTTCGGTGCTTGAGACAACTATCTAAGGTATGGTTGTACTCGTGGTGCACATGCCTCAGGGCGGAAGTGCAGAACACTCCCTGGGCGCCTTGCTCAGGTGATACGTTGGGTGACGTGTGGTTGCTGGGCTTTGGACGCCGGCAGCCTCTACAGGTGACGTGGTTTGTTACGCCCTTACCAGCCCTATAGATATACGGTGTTATATGGTTGGCTTGTAGCCAAGAATTTGTGGTTTATAACGTTTAAGAAATATGATAATGAGTGTCACGGTTGGGGATAATACCGGGATTTTGACCGTGGCCAAATTTATCCAAAATCGAACAATAAAGCAATTTTAATTACATACATTGTTTATGTGTCTTATTTGGGGAATGGGGCCGAAGTTGACGATACTAAGGTCATGTGATCACTGTTTTGTTCCACTGAATAAAATGGAACTTTTTCATCTAAAAATGTTTGCAGTAGTAAATGTTTTGATTCCATTATGTGTAATGTATTTAATTTATTATGGCCTTTTAACACTTTTGCTTTCTGGTATTTTAATACAAATAATATGATAAAAAGAATGTTTTATAGTTATTTGTATGGTAAATAGTGTGACTCGGGTATGTATAAGGGGTGCGTGTGGGTATAAGAGCGCGACTGTGAGATAAACTATATGGGGCTGCTCTCCAAATGTTTCCAGGGCTGCTTTTCAGTCCCAGTCCGGCCCTGGGTGTTGTTGCAGATGGCGTATACATACCCCCTCGATTTTGCATGGTTTTGTATGATATATAGCCCCAGGGGGAGTATGTGTTGCAAACCCACAAGTGAACAAAGTAATAAACACCAGGTAGTGAATGAGTGAAAAATAAAATAAAATAGATTTACTTCCGCGGTACTGCAGCAACCCAGACAACACTCCTCTCAGTGTTCAACAGAAAAAGACACAGGTATAGGGGCGCATGTACATGTAGGGAAGAAAGTAAAAAATAATAGTGCAATATCTCAAACAAATAGTAATAAAGAGTGAATGTGTAGTGAATGCACTCACAAAATACCGAAGATATACAGGCTCTTCCAAATAAAATATTCTTTATTTCTTCTATTTCTAAAATAAATGTAAAAGAGAAACAAAACCAATGGTGCAGAATCCTCCTGTTGTGGTATAGGTAATGTGGAATACACTTACAGGATAGTAGGTTTTGCCAGGCACTTCAATTAGTAAAAATCCGGAGATTATCCATAAAGCAACACTGCTTAAGTGGAATGATTTTCGGGTACTTCTCAACGCGTTTCGCCTTACGGCTTCCTCAGGAGAAAATCAGTAAATTCGGCTTCAGTGAAAAGTTTTGTGATATCCGTAGTCTAAAACCGTCTATTTATAAGTCCCATCTGTGTTCCGTCCGTTGTTTCCTTTTCCGGGTTTGTCGTCACTACGTCGTCGACGTCGTTGCCAGGCAACCGGGACGCTTGTATTATTCATTTCCCGTAAGTCTTTTGCGTCTCCAGGCACTGTAGTTCTTGATGCACTTCTGACTCCTCCCAGTAGGCGTATATAAATCTTCTCCCCACTGCTATTGAAGGTTTGGTGGTCGCACAGGGTTTCAGACTTGATCGTGAATAAAACTTTTCGTAGTGCTCGTTTCAAGAGTATTTTTTGGGGGGGGAGAGAAGGAATATATCAGGGGTCTTATGGCATCTTTACAATAAGATTTATCGAAGGAAACACAGATAGGTATGAGAGTGAAAGAAGAAGAAATGAAAAAAGAGAGAGCTATACTAATGTATATACTTTAAAGATATGTGATATGTATTGGTGGGTATATTTAAATATATATTTTAAAATATATATTTTAAAAAGAGACATTTATAGATGCAGATCATATAATTTAATTTTGAAAATATTATTAATAGTGCTAAAATCACATTAAATTGATCATTCGATATGTAGATTAAGAGGTACTGCCATTAAAATTATTGATGTAATTTAAAATTAATTCAAAATAAAAAGATAAGTTAGACTAAAAAAACTTTGTTTTAAAAAGATGAATTTAAATTTTTTTTTTTATTTTTTTTTCTTTATTTAAAAATTATCTAAAATATAATAACATGTTAAAAATACTATAAATAATATAGATAATATAAATAATATGGAAAGGTAAATGTTGATGATTAATCCATAAAGGTAAGTATATCTAGATCTGTATTAAGTCCTCCTTTTTTATAGGTCTGGAATTTGAAAATCCATTGTGTCTCTTTTTTGGACAAGGCTGAATTTATATCGCCTCCTCTCCAATGGGTTTTTATTAAGTCAATACCCAAGATTTTAAAATCTGGCAATGAGAACATTTTACATGAAATACAGTGTCTGGGTACACTGTGTTTAATATTTCCATTACGTATTCCCCCTAGATGTTCTAATATTCTGACCTTCATCTCCCTTGAGGTGCGGCCGATATATTGTTGGCCGCATTTACACTCCAGTAGATATACCACATTTTTACTATTACAATGAATAAATTCTTTTATTTGATATTCTTTCCCTGTATTGTTACATTTAAAAGTTGTTATTTTCTTTCGTTGAGTGTTACATGTATTACATCTAACATAACATTTACCTTTCCATATTATTTATATTATCTATATTATTTATAGTATTTTTAACATGTTATTATATTTTAGATAATTTTTAAATAAAGAAAAAAAAAAAAAAAAAAAATTAAATTCATCTTTTTAAAACAAAGTTTTTTTAGTCTAACTTATCTTTTTATTTTGAATTAATTTTAAATTACATCAATAATTTTAATGGCAGTACCTCTTAATCTACATATCGAATGATCAATTTAATGTGATTTTAGCACTATTAATAATATTTTCAAAATTAAATTATATGATCTGCATCTATAAATGTCTCTTTTTAAAATACATATTTTAAAATATATATTTAAATATACCCACCAATACATATCACATATCTTTAAAGTATATACATTAGTATAGCTCTCTCTTTTTTCATTTCTTCTTCTTTCTCTCTCATACCTATCTGTGTTTCCTTCGATAAATCTTATTGTAAAGATGCCATAAGACCCCTGATATATTCCTTCTCTCCCCCCCAAAAAAATACTCTTGAAACGAGCACTACGAAAAGTTTTATTCACGATCAAGTCTGAAACCCTGTGCGACCACCAAACCTTCAATAGCAGTGGGGAGAAGATTTATATACGCCTACTGGGAGGAGTCAGAAGTGCATCAAGAACTACAGTGCCTGGAGACGCAAAAGACTTACGGGAAATGAATAATACAAGCGTCCCGGTTGCCTGGCAACGACGTCGACGACGTAGTGACGACAAACCCGGAAAAGGAAACAACGGACGGAACACAGATGGGACTTATAAATAGACGGTTTTAGACTACGGATATCACAAAACTTTTCACTGAAGCCGAATTTACTGATTTTCTCCTGAGGAAGCCGTAAGGCGAAACGCGTTGAGAAGTACCCGAAAATCATTCCACTTAAGCAGTGTTGCTTTATGGATAATCTCCGGATTTTTACTAATTGAAGTGCCTGGCAAAACCTACTATCCTGTAAGTGTATTCCACATTACCTATACCACAACAGGAGGATTCTGCACCATTGGTTTTGTTTCTCTTTTACATTTATTTTAGAAATAGAAGAAATAAAGAATATTTTATTTGGAAGAGCCTGTATATCTTCGGTATTTTGGGAGTATGTGTTGCACCAGATTTTAATACATTTCTATATGGGCCCCTGGGGTGGAGCATAGGGCGGCATGGTGCTCCACCGCAGTTTACATACACTTGGACTGACACAGCACTTGTTTGGGGGTTACATACCTCCCAACATTCCAAAATGTTAAAGGGGGACACTTTTTAAAAAAAAATAATAATCTGGCGGAACTCACCAATAGAAACAATTGCACTTTACAATGTCGCGCTCGCATCGCCACTTAAAACACACTTTATTTTTGTCACCAGTCATGAATATTAAAAATAACCAACACATTGAATTGAATTCCCATAAGGCTCAGCCAGACATACTACTTCCATGATGCTGGCTGAGCGCCATGGGAAGTGCAGCAACAGTAAAGCTGCAGATGCTAGCTGTGAACTAAAATTCCTATGATTCTCAGCCAGCCAGGTGTCCACCATAATGCTGGTTGAGCATCATTGGAAGAGTAGTTCACAGCAGCAGATATTTTTTTTAATTAAAGAAGGCTAACCTCCCTCCTTTTATTTTGGAATCAAAACATTTGCTACTGCAAAAAAATTTTGATGAAAAACTTTAATTTTATTCAGTGGATCAAAATAGTGATCACATTATTCTTCACGATATTCTTGTAAGAAACTATTATTTCTTTATTAATTCATGTAAACTATTTTTTCATATTAATAAAAGCTATGATTGAGATTTTTGTTTTTATTTCCTTTTATTTGCCACTCTGCCCCCCCCAGAGGGGCAGAGTGGCAAACTGCACGCCCGGAGTTTTGAAAGCTCCGGGCGTGCAGTTTGTGGGGGGCTGCCAGGCCGTATATTACTTTACTAATATATAACCTATTACTATATAAACTGTCTTCTGCCCCCAGGCTTGCCACTCTGCCCCCAGAAATGGCTTATATCCCCCTTTATGACACTTTGCCTCTCTGATATGCCTTATACCCTCCTATATGCCACTCTGCCCCATGATATGCCTTTTAACCCCTATATGCCACTCTGCCTCCAGAAATGCTTTATATCTCCTATATGGCACTCTGCCCCCAGAAATGCCTTATACCCTATATGCCAGTCTGGCATATAGGGGAGTTAAAAGGCATATCATGGGACAGAGTGCCATATAGGGGGGTATAAGGCGTTTCTGGAGGCAGAGTGTCATATAGGGGGTTAAAAAGCATTTCTAGAGGCAGAGTGGCATAAAGGGGGTTGAAGGGCATATCATGGGGCACTCTGGCTCCAGAAAAGCCCTATTCCCCCCATATACCACTATACCCCCCGCCCCCCCTCGCTTCCTGATGGGGGGCAGCGGGTGGAGGCCGTTCATGAAATTAAAGGTGCAGGTGTGCACGTACGTCTTAAAATGGGTGGGACGAAGAGCTGAGGCACGGCCATTGGGCGGCGCGGTGCTTGCACACCAGCCCCTTTAATTTCATTAGGCGCCGGCGGCCGGAAGAAGCTTTCATTCCCGTTCGCAGCCGCTCAGCGGCTGTTTTGAATGTTGGTCTGTCGGCCAACATTCAAAATAGCCGCTGAGCAGCTGCCAACGGGATTGAAAGCCTCTTCCTGCCGCCCGTATTCTGGTGGGCCAGCCCGGCCCTGGCCTCACCCGTCCTCTGCCCCTGCAAAGCGGGACAGAGGAAGGGATAGGCGGGACGGAGACCCAAAATCGTGACTGTCCCGCCTAAATTGGGACAGTTGGGGGGCATGGGGGTATGAAGCCCACCCAGTTGCATGATTATTGATCGGGGTTACCGTTCACCGACAAGTGGCCCGTTAATCCCGGTTATTACCGTATCTCCAGATCCGGCTACTGGTTCTTCCTGGGGCTTCCAGGACCCTGACGTTTTGAAAGCTCCGGGCGTGCAGTTTGTGGGGGGCTGCCAGGCCGTATATTACTTTACTAATATATAACCTATTACTATATAAACTGTCTTAAAATATAATAGAAAAACACATTTATATATTGCATATTTTTACCTAGTGTGGGTATATGTATGATGATAATAATAATAATAATAATAAAAAATATATTTTATCTTTATAGCGCCTCTATTGGTCTCCGGCAGGGACCTCCTCTTGCATCAACCAATGAAGGAGCTCCCTTGCCTTTAACCAACAGAGTCGCTCGTACAGACCTTTAACTCCTGACGGCGGAACTTTGTGTTCGTTTTCATGTTCGCCGAATACGAATGCACAATTCTACCCCTGACAATTTTTTGGGGGAAATTCTTAGATTTTTGGGGCTTTTTTCCCGCTCTCCTCCGACCTGACGATCCTCTCCCTGTCATGAGAGACACTTCTGTGAGCCTGCCTCCTTGAGTGTCACGTCTTAAAAGGGGCGGATCGAAGAGCTGAGGCACTGCCACTGGGCGGGACGATGTGTACACGCCGGCTGCTTTAACTTCATTAGGCTGCCAGCGGAGGCATGTCTTACAGCCCCACGGCGGCTGCTTTGAGTGTTGGTCTGCCGGCCCACCGGAACATTTCTGGCCCTGCGGACATTTTTCATTTTTTTTATCCGATTAATCGAAAAAATTATCGGCCAACTAATCGATTATGAAAATAATCGTTAGTTGCAGCCCTAGTAAATCTTTCTCTTGTACATTGATCTGCCGAACCTCACTTCCAGCTCACCTATCACACCTCACTCTCATTACTACTCTCACACATCACTCTAATCATACCTCATTCCAATCACGCACCACTCCTACGACCCCCAGCCAGCACATGCCCATTATACCCAGCCACCACATATCACAACTCACTCCTGAAGCTGCCTGTTCGCTGCATTAGAGCGTCAGTGCAGCGTTAACCCCTTCAATGCCGCGATTTCAGCATTTTATGAAAAACGGATTTTGAGCCGACAATATCACTCCATGGGAGTGATTGAAGGCTTGGGGGTGGGCTCTGGGTAGCTGTGCTGTCTGCTCAGACACCCGGGCAGACAGCAGCAGCAGCGCCCCGCGATCAGCATGATTGTGGCAACGTGGGGGCATTTTTTTGAGATGACGTACCTGGTACGTCCCGGTCTGCAGCTACCATTTAACCATGGCGTATCAGGTATGTCTCGGTCTCGAAGGGGTTAATGTATCACGCTACGGTTGGTCATTCTACAGAAAAAAGAGGTTTGTTACATTAAAATAAACACACCCTGATTATAGGATGACACCCAAAATGTTTATATTAATTTAGGAAAAAAAGAAAAAAAGCCTGAATATAAGACTACCCTAAAGGAAAAAAAACACTAGTAAATATTAATTCACATGTAAACTATTCATATTTAGTAAAAACATTCATTGAGAAAAATGCATTTTGAAACGTTTTTGGCTATTTTTGTGGGACAAAAAACATCTTTAGCTATTCGTGGGCAAAACTGAGGCTTTTGGCATTCATGGTCTTATTCTCATGTAATAACACACTGATAAGTCTTACTATAAGAAGAATAGAAGGTCATAGAAGAGAATTCTTCGGGGTTGACCAAGAGTCTCCAGATGAAGTGATGCATCCATGGATCTCCAGGTCAGTTTGCTCCTTCTCAGGGCAGAGTAGTAGCATTGGCCCCACAGAGATCACCTCCAATCCTACTCCACTCAACCATAAGGCTGTCTTAACTAAAATCTCAAAGGATGCATAGAAAACAGTTATTTTTGCAACAGGCATCTCTCATCTTTGTAAGTGGGAGAACTTGCACAATTGGTGGCTGACTAAATACTTTTTTGCCCCACTGTATATCCGTGTATACATAGATATATGTGTATAATTCCTCCTCCATCCATACTTCGGCTCTCACAGACATCTGTTACTGTTATGCTTTGTCTAACTGATGGTACACTTTCTATAGCACGCACACATACACATACATACCAAGTTGTATGCTGGAGAGTCGCTCCACTCCTAATTTATTGATGTGTACATCCAGCTACCATTTGACTTGTGATTTATGTCTAGATACACTACACCTTTTGATTTACCTCTCTGTGGCCCCTGCACTCCACATCACCGCCAAAGGTGCTCTTTTATTTTAGACGACTTTTTGGCACTCGTGTGTGGAGGTATGCCCTGTTTGGATTGCTGAGGTGGTACCTTGGCACACATATAAGTTTAGCCTTTTTCCCCCCTCCCTCCCCATATCTCTATCCCCTTATGCTGTATATTATTCACGCACTGACTTATTGCCTTATTCGCACCTACGTGTGCCTGACGGAGAGGCTGCAGTTGCCACTCTGGTCTCTATACAATACATATTATGTACCTTATTGTTTTTCTTTCCAATACATAGATACTCACCCCCACCAGAGCCTACCCTCCTCGCCCTCCATGGGCACGGACAGGGTTACTGGCCATTCTCTTGGTCCTTCGGCTCCCAGCTAGATACTTCGGCATCGGGCTTCTCTTCTGCCCAAGTTTGGTTTTGTCTTTTGGGTTTCTTTCAGTTGTTTTATGCTTTTTGTTTCTTGTCCGGTGGAGAACCAAGCACAAGATATTTTGTTTGATTTATCTTTTATGTGTTGCTTTGTATAACAATATATTATGCCTTTAGACTCACTTAAGGTTGCGTCCCTCAATGTTAGGGGTCTTAATAAACCTCAACAGCAGTCGAAACTGCTTTATATTTTGCAGTCTTCTCATACACATATTGCATTCCTCCAGGAAACCCACTTTCTTTCCTCTAAACAATATACGTTAACCAATAAATACTACCAATCCTCTTACGTTGCTAGCTCACCCTCCTCCAAGACTAAGGGAGTTGTGATACTCTTGCATAAACCAGGAACCGGAGGGTAGAGGTTTATTTCTAAAAGGATATCTTGGGGCACATAGGGTCACTCTGGCCAATGTTTATGCTCCCAATAAAGACCAGGTCCCCTTTTTAGTGAAACTGCTCTCTAAGCTAGCAGACTACCAAGAGGGTCTCACCATTCTTGGGGGTGACCTGAACATGGTGTTGGATCCACGTCTGGACTGCTCTACGGGCAGGTCTCACATCCCATATACAAAAATCAAACGAGTCAAGGGTATGTTACTTTTAAATCAGCTGGCGGACTCCTGGAGATCCCAACACCCGACCACCCTGGACTACACTTTCTATTCTTCCTTGCATGAAAGATATACGCGCATAGATGCCCTCTTTATTTCGCACAAACACCTCTCTTATCTACGCTCTACTTCTATTGACTCTCAGACTTTTAGTGACCAAGTGTCCATCCACCTTGTCCTTCGCCTGCCCTGCGCCCCTTTGAAACAGTGGTGTTGGCGCCTCAATGAGAACCTGATGGACAACCCCACATACGACTTCTCTAAGCATCTTAAGCATTATTTTACGGAAAATGATCTGGAGGGTACCCCGACCCAATGCTTTGGGAGGCCCATAAGGCAGTCATTAGGGGTCACTTTATTCAGCTAGGGGCTAAGTTAAAATGGGAAGACCAACTATCTATTGTCTCGATCGCGAGGAAAATCGCAGATCTTGAAATCCAGAACAAATTGTCCCTGGACCCAGTTCTTTTAGACCAGTTGAACTCTCTTAGGAGTCACCTTTCGGCTCTTCTTGATTCAAAGGTGAAAAGGAAATTCCTTGCTACTAGGAGCCTCTTTTATGAATTGGGTGATAAGCCCGGGAAGCTACTGGCCCGCGCTCTGCGAGCCAAACGAGCTGCCACTTTTCTTCCTAAGATAAGGGACTCGCAAGGCACCCTTCGTCACGAAACTGGCGAGATAACTAAATGCTTCAAGGAGTTTTATAGTAACCTTTATAATTTGCCTTCCAGTCCTGAGTCAAATGTTTCCTTGACTGACCTCTCCTATCTTGCAAAACATCTCCGCTGTAAGCTCCCAAGGGAAGCACAGTGGGACAGATGCTCCTATTATGATTGACGAGTTAACGAGAGCACTTAAATCCATGCCGAGGGGGAAATATCCTGTTCCGGATGGGTTTACCCCACTATATTATCAGAAATTCCTGCATATTTCAGGGCCCTATATGATCTCCCTATTTGGTGCATTGGCTAAGGGTACTCTCCTGGATTCACAGACCAATACTGCTCATGTCACGGTCCTTCCTAAGCCGGGAAAAGACCCTGAGCTATGTGGCAGTTATAGGCCAATTTCCCTCATTAACACAGATTTGAAGTTACTGGTGAAGGTCCTTGCTCTTCGGCTCCAACCCTTTATCCCTAAATTAATACACAGGGATCAGGTGGGCTTCGTGCCAGGACGGGAGGCTAGGGACAATTTCATCAAGGTGCTCAATTTAATTACCCTAGCTAGACATCAAGATACCCCTTTATTGCTGATTTATATGGACGCTGAAAAAGCGTTTGATAGGGTGTCATGGCCGTTTTTATTCAAACTCCTTGAGAGTATGGGACTGGGTCTAGGCTTTGTTCAACAGATTAGGGCCCTTTATACACACTCTTCGGCACGTATCCGCGTTAACGGAACTCTATCTGAAAAGATTACACTTTCCAATGGTACACGGCCGGGGTGCCCCATGTCCCCGCTCCTCTTTATTCTTACGTTGGAACCATTGGCTAATGCAATAAGACATAATCCCCTTATCAAAGGGGTTGCAGTTGGGGGGACTGAACATAAATTGGCTATATATGCTGATGACATGTTGTGTTCTATTACTGACCTTCTCAATTCTATTGCACATGTCATCTCAGAACTTGACACTTTTAATTTACAAAAATCAGAAAATCCCCCCTGCCCATAGATCCCTTCTCGCCCAATGCCATCCATTCCGTTGGTCTGCCGACTACATTGGGGGTCCTTAAGATGAATATCTTGCCGCGTCTTTATAATTTGCCTTCCAGTCTTCAGTCAAATGTTTCCTTGACTGACCTCTCAGACTCCTATCTCGCGAAACATCTCCGCTGAAAGCTCTTTTGTATCCAATCACTCCCCATTTTTGTTCCTAATGCGTTTTTTAAGTCATGTCGCAGGACCTTCGCCAGCTATATTTGGTCTACTACTTCGCCCAGATTGGCGTTCTTGTATTTGACTCGGTTTAAGGCCGCAGGGGGTATGGGACTTCCTGATATGGAGGGGTATTGGGTGTCCTCACATTTACGAAGGGTGGTGGAACGGACGCGTGGTGCCTCGGCATTGTGGGTGCAGTTAGAGGCTTCATTCTTTGCTTTTCCTGTCTCTGTTATACCTTGGGTGGCGGAAAAGTATCGTTCCCCTCTCATACGACCGCTTCCCACCATAGGTCGGACCCTTATGGTCCTGAAACGAGCACAGCATAGATACCGTCTCACTAGCTTTCCTGTACCTCTTCTGCTGTTATCTTTCAACACAGACTTCTCAGCTGATGGGACCGGTGCCATCGCTTGTTAATTTCTCCTACCAGGGGAGGGGATTCTCCGAGTCTCCAGGTTGCTAAGTGGGGGCAGATTTTTTCCTCTTGCATCTTGTAGATGCCCAAACCTCTTCTAAGCCATACTATCTCAGCCTTTGGGAGGGGGATCTGGGTTTGACCTTGGAGACGGAGGACTGGGATAGGGCTATCTCTTTGACCCACTGCTGCTCTATCTCCAGCAGGATCCAGGAAGCCGCCTACAAATTGCTGATGCGTTGGTATAGAGTCCCTGCGGAGCTACATCGATTTTTGCCGCACGTTCTGCCTGATTGCTGGAGGTGCGGTTCCCCTAGGGGTACTTACCTCCATCTGTGGTGGGAGTGCCCTCTGATAAGACCCTACTGGGAGACCATTATACGGATCATTAAACATGTGGATGATCCTGACATTACCTTTGAACCCGCCAGTGTTCTTATACACATTACTAACTCCCCGCTGGGAACATATAGACGCTCTCTCTCCATCCACCGCCTTAACGCTGCGAAATCAGTGATCCTCAGGTTTTGGAAACAACCTAAGACTCCACCACTTTCTGCATGGTTGAGTCGTGTGAACTTCATTCAACAAATGGAAGAACTAGGGCAGTGTATGTGTGTGTGGGGGGGCACAATAGATGTTGAAAAATGTAAATGGCAGACAAGCAAGATACAAGAAAAAACGGTAAAGAAGATAAGGAAAGGTGTCAGCTAGTGAGAATAAGAAAAAATAAATAAGCCAAAAGAAATTACCAAAGAGGGGAGAAAAAAAGAACAGAAGGAAAAAACTGCAAGGGGCAGATAGAGAGGGAAAATGAGTTTACTAAAAACAGGAAATGCCTTGATGCAACTTTAAATGTAGGGGAAATTCACAGAGCCCCTGTAAGCATTTGCTAAACGTTGTCTAATATAGGATTTTAATTGCTATGAAGCTGCTACTGTAAAATAAAAGAAAGAACACACATGTGCATTATACATTTATAGTATATACTATCCTTCTTAACATCTCTGTGTAATTACAGTTAGGAGGAACAGACTTGTGGATTAGTACACCCCCTGCCTTTGTCATCATCACCTAGCAACACCTATCAACAAAAGGCTGCAGCTACATAACGTAAAGGGCCAAAGCAAAAGCTACCGGGCTTGTCACACGAAGACACCTAGGATCTCTTATCCTAGTTTTAATCCATGCCACCCACAAGAAACCCATTCCCGTATCCACCTTACGAGAATGATAACCCCTTCAGAGGGAGGGAAATGCAGGTAAGGGGGAAATGCTATTACAAAGTGCTAAGGATACATAATGGTATAGTTCTCAAACATTATATGGATGTACAGTAACTTTGGAAGTAATCGGTGATCACAAGCATAGATCCTATAGGGAGGGGACCAAAAGGGTGAATGTGTGCAGTGATTATACATACAAATGTAGACAATTTATATAGGAAATTAAATAATTTGTTAAACAACAATGTCGCCTTTGTTCTGTCTGCGTGTTAGAAAGTGCTTTGAGGAATGCATTGATTTAACATTTCTGTACATGTACACCATAGGGTCTATTCACTTAAGAGGCTGTAGTCAGGAGAGTTTCATATCCATCACCGAGCCTAGTTAATGTCTGCTCTAAGAATAGCTTGGGTAGCTGTGTATAAAGTACTCATATTTGCTCGATTATAAGACGAGGTTTTGTTCAGAGCAAAAGTCTGACTATGAGACTAAGATCCAGATCCCCTGCAGCGCTCTAGGGGACCTGGATCCTCCTGTCTTATGCCCCCCCAACTTACCAGTGCTTCTGACTCCCTGGTGTGTAGCCGGGGCAGCGTGTAGACGTCAACTTCCGCTGCAGCCGGAAGGAGGTGCGGTTAGCAGCGGGGGTTGTCTGCGTCCATCGCGCAGACCTTCCCCGGCTGTCAGTGAGGAGAGTTCCGGTGCGGGGAATTTTCAATGACAGCCGGGGAAGGTCTGCGCGATGGACGCAGACAACCCCAGCTGCTAACTGCACCTCCTTCCGGCTGCAGCGGAAGTTGCCTACGCGAATCACGTAGACATCTACCCGCTGCCCGGATTAGTATACACTGGGAGTCAGAAGCCCCGGTAATTTCTGTAGGCAGAGTGCTCTGTGAAATGCCTTTTAACCCCCTTAATGCCACTCTGCCTCCAGAAATGCCTTATACCTCCCTATATGCCACTTTGCCCCATAATATGCCTTTAACCCCCTAAATGCCAGAGTTGCATATAGGGGTATAAGGCATTTCTGGAGGCAGAGTGGCACATAGGGGGTCAAAAGGCATATCATGGGGCACAGTGGCATATAGAGGGTTAAAGGGCATATCATGGGGCACAGTGGCATATAGAGGGGGGTATAAGGCAGAGTGGCAAGCCTGGGGGCAAATGTGCATAACTGGGGGGGCAGGTTGGAAAATAAAAACAAAATATTTTTCTCAATCATAGCTTTTATTTAAAAAAAAATTAACATTTACTGGTAAAACTTTTTTCCTATAGGGTCGTCTTATATTCAGGCTTTTTCTTTTTTTTCTTAAATTAATATTCAGATTTTGGGGGGTCGACTTATAATCAAGCAAATGGTATATTTAAATCACTAAGACTCTTTAAGCCACCTCCCCGATTGAACTATGCATGGTGCAAAGAAGTTTGCTAGGGATGGTCTTTTATAATGCACAGTGAGTTTACAGAGTCTGAAACCATAACTCTATAACCTAATTTACCAAAGTGCCTATTATTTTGTGCTTTATAGTGTGTACAAAATGAAACCTATTTTACTAATGTATTATTTCTCATTAGAAATTAACCAAACCACATTTCCTAAACCCATGCAAATGGTTTCCTGGAGGAACATATTTAGAGTTTCTAAACTCAACCCCTTTCTGGCACCAGATTGATGAGCAAACGACAGTGACAAAAACTTGACCAGGTTCTGTTGTGTTAAATGCTAAAACTGGCCAGAAGAGGTAAAACTGGTTATTTGGAAAAACAAGATTAATGATAATGGGTATTAACTTTAATCCAATTCAATTTGCATGCAAAGTTTGAAAAGTTTTTTTTTCTGCCATGACAAACAGTAGTATGTTTCCGCCGAAAGGACCATTCATACTATGAAATCAAATCACAGAAATAAACACATTTGCAATCAACAGTGTAGTATAGCAATAACAGTCTCCTCTTGGCTATAAATGTAGAGAAACAGACATTACGCTATGTCAAATCCTTGAAATTCCACAGTGAGATGTAACCATATATTATTCTGGGATACTTCATAACACTAACATGACATTCAGCTGCATTAGCAATCCAATGGCTATTGTACCTGTTTGCAAGGAAAACATTTGGTCCACTGGCTTTAAGGCATAGGATGCATGAAACTTCAGGTCCTACATAGAAACATCGAATTTGATGGCAGATGAGAACTATTCGGCCCATCTAGTGTGCCCATTTTTCCTGAAATAAAGACTCATATCTTAATCAATCTTTGGAATTGTCTTAGATTTAAGATAGATTTATGCCTATCCCATGCCCGCCGTGCGCAAGTGCACTATTATTCAAGGAATGCCTGATCACACGATCAGCATTTCATTACTGTAGGTGTCATTGCTGACACCCTGGACTTTCACTTGAGGACAGGAGAGCCTAGGCAGGGTGTTTCTAGACCCTGCTGGGCTTTTCCAATGCTCCTTCTCCTGGCTGATTGCAATTATTGTAATCTGCAATGCTTGCTTGCAGATTACTTCCACTATAAGTAAATAAAAAAAAACTTCTATTATTTTAAAAGAAGGCCTTACGTCTCCTAAACAAAAAATATGTATAACTTATGTCGTTTCATTAAATATATAAAAAGGGGAATCATGCTTTAAAAAGCATATGGTAAAAATATTTCTGTGCTTTGGTTATGAAATCCTCCAGGACTAAAATGGTTAATCTACTAAACTAAAGGGGGGCCCATGTATAATAACATGTTGGTGTTTTGGTAAGCAATACCCTAGGTATTGTGGAAGCATTGGTAAGCACTCTGTCTACAACTTGGACACACTTATTTTGTTCCCACACCAACCCAGGTCTGGCAAGTAGAAGATCCATTTTTATAATACCAGCCAAGGGTTTACATGTTTGTAATTGAAAATGCCACAATTGGGCTGGGTTTCTGAAGATATGGCACCAGTGGTTCCTCTGTTTGGCAATCTGGTCCTCCAGCCGATCTTTTGGTTTGAGAGTTTGCAAAAGGGGTCATACCTGGTTTTGAAGAGGTGAACTCCAGAACATGAAAAAAAACAGAGGGGCTATTTGTCCACTGAGACCCTCTTACAGTTTGACACGGAACTTGAAGTCTGGCTTCAAAAAAGAAAACAGATTCTCATGTACTAACACAGAAATTACTATTTAAAATTTAAAATTTTGAAATTCAAGTGAATTCAAGTGTAATATTTGCCTTTGGTGTCACTAGCTTATTTACTTCAAGTTTTCATGTTTTTTTTTTATTATTTTAATAATAGCATAAGCATATGCTAATTTTCAGTTAAGTTCATATGTTTACATTAAAATGTATTTATGTGGCCCACAGAGAGCGACTTATAGAAACCCTCCTCACTTAGAACAGGAGGACCCGTGGAACCGTCTAAATGCCACACCAACCCTATCAAGCGCTAGGAGGACAGTTTATTATACTGATCCAGAGGTGAGCCAGAACGCTTCATTTTGCTGTGCAGAGGTGCACAGTGAACGTCCCTGCAAGGCTTCTAGTAGCCGGAGTGCTTCCTTTGAACCCAGTACTAATGATGTATGCTGTGATATATTTTATAATTATTAGTAGGCATCCATATAACGTGCTATATTTATTGAATCCTTGCATTTGCTTTATAATATAGCCTAAATCAATACCAATTTTATCCCCTTCAGTCCCAAGGGTCTTTGGTACCTCAAAGCCCGGAGCAATTTTTTTTGCAGTATGTAGGTTCAGCGATTACGGTACCCATGTAAACTATATCGTTTTTTCAAGGAGAGATTTAAAGTTATTATTTATTGTATTATTTTAGTGATTTTTTTTTTATCTTAGTTTTGTTTTTCAGCATGGGAGAAGAGTTAGAAACATGGTTTCTCACTCTCCTCCCTGCGATTCCCCCTGCACCGATCACACTGTGATCTCTATGCAAGTCCCCACGCGACCCGGAAGTGAATGCCCGATCGCGCTATCGGGCATTGAAAAATGTAACAGTTTTCCAGCGTTCGTGCCCAGCCTATCAAATGATAATATATCACACGAGCTTATGTGATTTCCCTCCGTTAGTATATATCTCCAATTATACAATGATTTTATTTTTTGCAGGCTCCATCTGACAGTTTAGATTTCCATCTGAAATCCTTGTATGATCATCATAATTCTCTCCTGAAGGACCGTAATGAAACACTGTTTCAGATGGAAACTTTAACAGACAGCCATGGGTGAGCAAATTTGTAAGCAAATAAAACCCAGAAAAAGGAAAAGGGAGTGACAGCGCTACTTAATATAAATACAGTAACATATATCCTAAAAATATAAAATCAGGCCACTCAACAAGCAAGAGTAGCAGCTCCTTTTCTACACTTAAAAGTGAAAGATAATAGAACCAAACAACCCGGAGCACCACCAGTGAAAAAAATGCATATGTGATAAACACAAAAATATACTTAATACTATCTCTTCAATGACTTTCCAGAGGGATGTTTTCTTCTTTAAGTGCTGTATATGGATAGAGAAAAACATACAATAGCGCTCTCTGCATATTTGAGAGGTAGAATCCTTACACTAAAGGGAGCAACTTGCATACCTTCAAAAAGCCTCTGGGCATAGGATACCAAGGAGGAGTCTCATCTACACCATCTATTTAAACATTCATTTGGGGCTGGAAGTTGGATAAACAAAGTATCAGACTTGCATTTATTCACACATACCAAGTGCTTTGTGTGAGACTCCTTGTGGTTTCTTCAGACATAAGCCTTATATTATATCCGTTAATACATTTGTTTTTATGGATCTCACTATGATTTGTTTTTTCATTTCTGTATAATTTGAGTTCATCCTCTGATTGTAGTTTCTGAACGCAACCTGTGGGGTGCCTGCCTATACACAATTGGTGAGCAACAAGTTGCTCCCTATTATGTAAGCAAGCACTTGGATTTTTCATACCTCTTGAATATACACTACTGTATTTTTATTTTTCTCAAGACATATCATATGAAGAAAACATCCCTCTGAACAATAATTGAAGTGATAGTATTACACATATTTGTGTTTATTAACTATATATTTTCACTGTTAATGCTCCAGGTTGTTTGGTCCTATTATCAAATAACATAATCACCCGCTATTTAGTAAAAGTGGTATAGGATGCCAGAATTGGACAAAGAGAAAGGATTAAAATACATAAAAAATTCCATATAGGGCAGGGGCTCTGGCAGCAGTTAGGAGACAAGCGTAAGCTCGGCCAACAATGTTCAATGCACACAATGCCCTTTGATGCATGTTTGCCAAATTAGACTGTATAAAAAAAGCACAGAACGGATATAGACATGGCATAAATGCTACCCAAATCCCTTGTTACTCTAGACAAGGGCCCAAAACGTTTAAATCAGGATCAATTTTGATTTAAATGAAAGCAGAATTCACACCCCTTGCCCAGGATCAATTTTGATTTAAATGAAAGCAGAATTCACACCCCTTGCCAGCTCTCCCATGATATTAGAAATTCCAGTAATGCTAGTGGCACACAGCACATTATAAAAAGTTATTGCCAATAAAGAACAAATAAGAATAGTCCCAATGACAAAAAATAGGCACATTTTCACTATATGCTCTCAGTCCCAAGTCACTAACGCAGTTTCGCCTTCAGGAGGATCCTAAAAAACAGAGTGAAAGAGACACCACCTCCTCAGGAGGAAAAGTCAAATATCCGACAGTGGGTTAATCCACAAAGAATCAGTGTATATAGCATTGATGGAGCCATTGGTGAGTGATATTTTTCAATTTCAACCAATCTTTTTTTTATGATTCTGTCAACTTTAAGAATTAATTTGGTCTTCAACCATTAAGAATCTAAAATCAGACCTTGAAAGGACAAAGAACTCCAACAGCTCATATTAAAGAAGAAGAGATGTGCAATCATACCCTAGAAGAACAAATAATACAAATCTGAAACAAAAATAGGGTTTAAGTATTTGCCAATTAAGATATAATAAAACAATTATCGGGGGTTAGGTGAAATCTCCTTTTCATAGTTAGTGGCTATTGGACATCTGTAGCATTGGTTTAAAAAATATATATAAAACGTTTACATTATGTAGCTTATAAAACAGCATGCATGCACTGAGTGTTCCCATTTATTTAAATGCAAGCATCTGGAATACCACGTGTTAGCTAATCCAAGTTTAAAAGATGGATTAATAGAACACCCTTTTGCAATTGTGCTAGCACTGTTATAAATTTCATGTAAACAGGAAGTGCAACCCCAAACCTTTGAACAGTAGTGTAATATGTATATATATATTGTATGACCAAAAGTATGTGGACACCTCTCCTAATTATTAAATGTTTGTGCTTCAGCCAAACATTGATAATAGGTGTATAAAATCACATCAGCATGACTTCTCCATAGACAAACATTGGCTGTTAATGGGTCATAATGGAGAGCTCAGTGAGATTAACAATGACACTCTCATAGGATGTCACATTTGCCACAAGTCAGTTTGTGAAAATTCCACCCTGCTAGATCTGTGTGCTATTATTGCAAAGCGAAGTATCAACAGCTCAATCATGAAGCGGTAAACCACACTCACTGGTGGTGCACGTAAAAAAAATATTCGCCTGTCTTCTGTAGCATCACTTGCTACAGTTCCAAACTGCCTCCGGACTCAACATCAGCACATGCACACAAGGAATGAAATGGGTTTCCATGGCTGAGCAGCCGTACACAACCTTAAAGTCACTAGGCACGATGCCAAGTGTCGACTGGAATGGTGTAAAGCGCACTGCCACAGGAATATGGAGCAATGGAAATTTGTTCTTTGGAGCGATGGATCACAATTCACTGGAAGTCAGATGGACAAATCTGTGTTCGGTGGATGCCAGAATAACACTACCTACTGGATGCATGGCGCCTACTGTATAGTTGGTTAGAGGAGCCGTAACAGTCCGGCCTGTTTTTCTGGGTTACATTACATTTATTTGTAAAGCACCAGCAGATTCCGCAGCGCAGTTAGTCAGAACAACAATTTAGAATCACATACAATAACAAACTGGTGCAGAGGAGAAGAGGGCCCTGCTCTTGCGATCTTACAATCTGGGCTAGTCCCCTTATTTCCAGAGAAAGGAAAGGCTTTTTCAGCACACAACTGCACGCTTCCAACACCATGTCCTTTCTTGTTTCAGTGGTGTGCAAGGTCCATAAAGACATGCCTTGATAAGTTCAATCTGGAGGAGCTCATGTGGCCTTTGCAGAACCCTACTGACCTTACAAATACTCTTTTGGCTGAACAGTCACAAATTCCCTCAAACACACTTCCAAGCCTTGTGGAAGGCTTTCCCATTAGAGCGAAGGGTGTTGTAGCATGTCCATATTAATACCTTTCGGAGCAGGGTGTCCAGCAAGCTAATACAGGTGTGATTGTTAAGTGTCCACATACATATAAATGTAAAGTGTATATACAATGAAAAGACTAGGAAAAGCTTTCCTGACCCCTGCACCCGCAGGATTTTCTATAAACTACGCATGCACTGCAGCATGATATTAACAGGTTATCACACAGCGATCCCACTCTGTTCATGAATTTAAACTCTATTAAAAAAGGAATGGTAATAGTTTTACATGCAATACAAAACTACTCCATTGGTTGCCATGGTGATTACCACAAATGTACTAAAAATACCTCCAAACATCTACCTTTCGGTATTTGCGTAGTTCGGCATTTGCTTAGTTCTGAGCTAATAAACTAATGTTAGCGAAAGTGATGATTAAAGTACAATTATTTTTCATGAAAGCTTGATTGGCAGAGCAAATGTGTAAAGGGAGAGGACAGTTTCCCCTACGTCATTCATATTGACCAGTAAAGCTACCCAGAATCCCACCTCCCCAATTTATACCTCAAGCGCAATATAAAAAGATGACCGATGTTTATAACCTCATTTAATGTCTTTGTATGTAATTCTCCATCAAAGTACACGCACCTTAACAACAGAGTGAGAGTGTGTGATCATATGCATAAGTCTTTCAGATGCTAATGAGTACCAAATACTTTGTATTGAAACGTAAACAAACAATGCTGGCGTGTACATGTTCATTTGCACACGTAGGGTGGTTAGGTAAAAGAGGACGTATTAACATGGGCCAGTTTGCAGATTAATGCTGATTTTCCTTTTTTTCCCCGCTTTCAGTAAGCCAGCACACAGCGGCAACCAACCGAGGATACTCCCGTAAACAAGATGGGGGCTACTACAGCATCTGACAGAGTTACCACCGCTGTTCATTGCAATTCACGTTCCACACGAGAAAATAAATAAAATGCATAATAAAACGAACGTGTGACTCCTGTTACCCACGGGGACTGTAAGGCTATGCACGGAACTCAATACATCAGGCGAATCGGGGAAACTGATCCTACTGTTTGGGGTGCCGCTTGAAAAACACAAACGCACATACACTGCTTCACCGCCAGGCACTGTGTGAGTCCGCGGGCCAAGGCCAGCTGCTTACTCCAGATCAGAATCGCTTATATACTCACAGACCAGGCGTAGAAGGGCAAAAACCCTACACCGCTGGTTTAGTATATCTGATCAATTCATCATATCAAGAGTTGCAGCCTGAAGACCTGAGCTCAGCGCACACAGCCAGAGGCTTAGCGTGACGTGTTTTTTATCATCTCTCCCCTGGCACAGACTGCAATACACAGGGAGATCAAATAAGATCAGTGTGTAATAGAAAATTAGGAGCGGCAGCACAAACACACACTCACACACTCGCCCACTCGCCCACTCGCCCACTCGCCCACTCGCCCACTCGCCCACTCGCCCACTCGCCGAGCCACACACACACACACCTTCCGCCCTGCTGCTACTCCTGGAATACTTCCGCCCATGCATCCGCTTTATATTGGTTCCACCTGCAATGCATGATGGGCACCCTACTGCCTCTTCCTGTTACTACAACCAAAAGAAATATACTGCCGCAACGTGGCGGGAGGAGTTTCGTTATTCTCCATTATCCAGAAATGAACCCCAGTCAAAGATTAAAGCAGACGATAGTGTACTTTGGCTAATTAGATTTTATTTTCTAATTGGCTAATTAGATTTCCTTTAACATTAATACACAATGATTTGTATTCACATTTCACAAAGCGTGTACTGTGTATACGTTTGTAATTTTTCAGAATATCATGTTTGTGATCATAGGTGCGGGAAAAACCTCCCTTGTTTAGTAGGGACGCTATCTCTGGGAATTGGAACCCACATGCCCCGTTCTCTCTTGCCATTTTTCATATTGAAGGGTATGGGCATATAACATTGCTCTTCAGTCCTAAATTCATACGAATTTGTATAGATCGCATCTCCAAATGTCTAGCTTTGGATATTTGCTTTATCATCTCCACTGCCTCTTAAGGTCTAACTGAAGTTCATGCTGATGCTTAACAACCCATGTTTAATTGCCCCTCTCTATTAAATACATATTAAAAACACTGCCGGTTTCCGTAAATGGAAAGAAAGCTTATGTCAATCATATAATCAAAAAAGTTACATGTCCCTAATCAGTACCCCATGTGCCATATAAAAAGCAAAGGACAGATGTTTACAACTTTGCATATAATCATACGTCAGAGTACATGCACCTTAACATAAAGCTAGCCCTGGGCATCACAGAGGCAATACACACACTGGTAGTCACATAATTCCATTGTGCAAGTGTTGTTTGCCAAAGGTATGACTACACTACAAATCACAGCAGGAAACATTCTTATTTGGCATACGAAAGACATTTTCTTACACTGTATATATATATGTAACGTTTGTGGAGTCTATCATATGAATACGTCTTTCAGAACCTAATGAGACTTTGAAAGAAATATAAATAATGGTGTATTGTACGTTTATTTTGCACACGGCCCGGTTAGGTAAGGGGCGGATGTGTCGCAACACAACCAGTTTGCATACGAGAACTAATTTTCTTTTCTATTTGAAATGCTGGGAGTTATGATACAGGATTGCCACCTCGTTAATAATTCATCTTGGTCATCTTTCACACTGGGCAAGATTTAAGATGGGTCCTAAAAATATCTCCAAACATCTACCCTTTGCATTATCATCTCCACGGCTTCATGAGGTCTAGCATGATTACTGCTTCATAAGGTTATGTGGATGCTAACAACCCACGTCTCTCTCCATCAGAGACATCAGTTCTGCCATTTTTCTGTAGCAAAGTTGCCCGAGATCCTGGGGGCCACTGGCTGACAGCACACGTTACTCATTACTGTGCTGCAGTGTGTGGCCACAACAGCTGCAGGAGTATAAAGAAACATAACCTGTGTATCCAGCCAGTAGCAGCTGGTGCCAGGGCCACCTAATCATCTTCATTCTGGCCCTGATTACCAGGATTGAGTAAACCAATGCCACGTAACATAGGCGTATATATAATTCTGTGTGTTTTAGACATAAAAGATATTATGTATGAAGGTGTATTTGTCAAAACAGTAATGCATTTGCAACAGGATTCGTACCTGGAAGAAATCACCAAGTATAAAAAGCCTATTTAGAAAAGACTGCATTGAAAAAAAGAAGAAATCAAAACGCAAATCCAACTTAGAGGCTAAACTCACCATGGGCCATAGCAAATTCAATACAAAACTCATTGAAGATTACATCCAAATACAGAATTTTTTTTAGTTTTCCAGCAAGTTAGTAACATTCCCTTTGACTTTAATCTTGAGCCAAGTTCATTGTGAAGTCAAAGGGACATGCTAAATTAAACTTTAAACTTGAACCACGTTCTGCAGTAGTTTAACATTTCTAAAATGGGTTGTTAATAAACATCAAGTCCCTCTTTGATCGTATCACAAAGTATAATCAAGGAAGCAAGACATGTAACATAGTAACATAGTAACATAGTTCATAAGGTTGAAAAAAGACCAAAGTCCATCAAGTTCAACCTATATACATATTGTGTCCCTACTGTGTTGATCCAGAGGAAGGCAAAAAACCCTTATGAAGCAGATGCCAATTGCCCCATACCAGGGGGAAAATTCCTTCCCGACTCCAAATATGGCAATCAGAATAAATCCCTGGATCAACGTTCTGTCCCTATTAATCTAATATCCATAACTTGTAATATTATTGCTTTCAAGAAACACGTCCAGGCGCCTTTTGAACTCTTTTATTGAGTTTACCATCACCACTTCCTCTGGCAGAGAGTTCCATAATCTCACCGCTCTTACTGTAAAGAACCCCCGTCTGTGCTGGTGTAGAAACCTTCTTTCCTCCAGCCGTAGAGGATGTCCCCTTGTTATAGATACAGTCCTGGGTATAAATAGGTCCTGGGAGTGATCTCTGTACTGTCCCCTTATATATTTATACATAGTTATTAAGTCCCCCCTAAGCCGTCTTTTTTCCAAACTAAATAACCCCAATTCTGATAATCTTTCTGGGTACTGTAGTCCTCCCATTCCCCTTATTACTCTGGTTGCCCGTCTTTGAACCCTCTCCAGCTCCACTATATCTTTCTTGTACACTGGTGCCCAGTACTGTACACAGTATTCCATGTGTGGTCTGACTAGTGACTTGTACAGGGGTAGAATTATTTCCTTGTCGTGGGCATCTATGCCCCTTTTGATGCACCCCATGATTTTATTTGCCTTAGCAGCAGCTGCCTGACACTGGTCGCTACAGGTAAATTTACTGTTAACTAAAACTCCTAAGTCCTTTTCCATGTCAGTCGTCCCCAGTGTTTTCCCATTTAATACATATTCCCAGCCTGGATTTTTCTTCCCCATGTGCATAACCTTACATTTATCTGTGTTGAACCTCATCTGCCACATCCCAGCCCAAGCCTCCAACCTATGCAGATCCATTTGTAATCGTGCGCTGTCCTCTATTGTGTTAACCACGTTACAGAGCTTAGTATCGTCTGCAAAGATTGATACTTTACTATACAATCCCTCTACAAGGTCATTAATAAATATATTAAAAAGAATAGGACCCAAAACTGACCCCTGTGGTACCCCACTAGCAACAGTCACCCACTCAGAGTATGTACCATTAATAACCACCCTCTGTTTCCTATCACTGAGCCAGTTACTTACCCACATACACACATTCTCCCCCAGCCCAAGCATTCTCATTTTATGTACGAGCCTTTTATGTGGCACCGTATCAAATGCTTTGGAAAAATCAAGATATACGACATCCAGCGATTCACCCCGATCCAGTCTTGAGCTCACCTCCTCATAAAAGCTGATCAGGTTAGTTTGACAGGACCGATCCCTTGTAAACCCATGCTGATATGGAGTCATACACTTATTTTCATTGAGATACTCCAAAATAGCATCTCTTAGGAAACCCTCAAACAGTTTACACACAACAGAAGTTAAACTAACAGGCCTATAATTCCCCGGGTCACTTTTTGTCCCCTTTTTGAATATTGGCACAACATTTGCTATGCGCCAGTCCTGGGGAACAGACCCTGTCACTATAGAGTCCTTGAATATTAGAAATAGGGGTCTGTCTATTACATTACTTAACTCCCTTAGAACGCGGGGGTGAATGCCATCTGGACCTGGTGATTTGTCTATTTTGATTTTTTTTAGGCGGCACTGCACTTCTTCCTGCGTTAGACAGGCGACATGTACTGGGGCATTTATCTCATCCTGCTGTATATTACCTGGCATTTCATTTTCCTCTGTGAATACAGCAGAGAAGAATATATTTAATAGATTAGCTTTTTCCTGATCCCCGTCTATAACTTCTCCCTCATTACTTTTTAAGGGGCCAACGCTTTCATTGTTAACCTTTTTACTATTTATATAGTTAAAGAACATTTTGGGGTTTGTTTTACTCTCTTTGGCAATGAGTCTTTCTGTCTCCAATTTTGCTGCTTTTATCTGATTTTTACATATTTTATTTTTTTCCCGATAGCTTTTTAGTGCTTCCTCACTGCCTTCCTGTTTTAGTAGCTTAAATGCCTTTTTTTTGCCATTTATTGCCCCCTTTACATTTTTATTTATCCACATTGGTTTTCTCTTGTTCCTGACTCTTTTATTCCCATACGGTATGTACCTTTCACAGTGAGAATTTAAGATATTCTTAAAAATCTCCCATTGAGCGTCTGTACTCTTGTTTTTGAGGACATTTTCCCAATTTACAGTGTTAAGGGCTTCTCTTAGTTGATCAAACTTTGCCCTCCTAAAGTGCATAGTTCTTGTGGCTCCTCTAAGAGTTCCCTTATTGAAGGACAAGTTATAATGCATCATATTGTGATCACTATTTCCTAGATGTCCCCTGACCTGCACATTAGTTACTCTGTCAGGTCTGTTGGTTAATATTAAGTCCAGTAGGGCGCCCCCTCTGGTCGGGTCCTGTACCATTTGGGACAGATAATTATCCTTACTTATAGTCAGAAACCGGTTTCCTTTATGAGATTCACAGGTCTCGGTTTCCCAGTTTATGTCGGGATAGTTAAAGTCCCCCATAATAACCACCTCATTGTGATTAGCTGCCTTGTTTATTTGCTTTAATAATTGTAGATTAGTGTATATATTAAATCTGTGTATATATAGTCCAACTTGTCTAGAAAACCAATTTCCTAAACAGTTTTTTCCCCATTGGCTTCAGTCTATCCATTAATATTCACTCTAAACCAGAAAAAAACACCTGTATTCAACAAATCTTGGATGTTAGGAAGTTACTGCTGGTGTCTGAGAATCAGGGAAATTAGAGAATTTCACCATAAGATCTACTCTATAAAAATTACCTCATCACAGTGTCGGGGAAATGTTGAGAACATGGCTCAATGAAGCGTAGAGGAGCCACTTAAAGTTTGCTAGGTTTGCTTATATATATTATATGCACACACATACGCTCTACATAGTGATTATGCTATTAATTTTCCCCTACCTACCACCAAGCACTCTACATCAACCCCCAGGTTCACCCACCCAATCTTTTTTTTTGGGGGGGGGGGGGACTTAGTTGTACACCCTGCTATATGTAACGAGAATGGCCTTTTATGCCTTCCTTATTCAAAATTGAAACTCATGATTTGGGGTCTCTTGCAGCCATGTAACGCTGACATACCACACAAACGCAGTATCTTTGTACTCAGGAGAAGTGTGGAATAAATTCTGTGCTCCCATTATACTTATGGTTGCAGTGGACCACCTAGGTAAGATGTCTGAAATCTTCAAGCAGTGCTTTTTTAGAGAATATATTTTATGGAGTTTAATTCATGTTCGGGACCTCTACTGTGTCTCATAATACGTTGGCCCAGTAAAGTGAGCTATACAAAATTCTAAGTTAGAAAACGCGCATGTTCCAGTATTCTGTGAAATATGCCTACATGTTGGGTATTGCTGTACTCGGTTGGTGGTTTTGAATACAAATAAGTTGTTTCAATAATTGTATGTACTCAGGGAAAGAGATAATTTTTATGTCAAAGTTTGGCGTAGGTTGGAGCTAAAATGGTTAAAAAGTCTTAAGATGATCCTAGCGAAATAGTTTTGGTTGGAAAAATATATACTTTTACACAGCAGTTTTGCTTTTTCTAGCTGCTACTGAAAACAGTGATGCACGTCTTTCATGTTTACCTTCGTAACTACCAAAATAAATGGAAATACTAGGTAGATAACTACATCAAATATATGTATATTTTTTATTTGCACTGGCTATGCATAGTTTTCATAGGTGAAACTATGAGGAAAAAAAATGTAATTCTTATACTAAATAAATAATTTAAAAAGAAAAGTCTAGGTTTTCAAAGAAAAAAACAAAACTATACATTTGTGGGGAAATCACAGAATAAAGACATGTCAAAACATGAAAATTGAAGAAAAACAAAAAAAAAACCCCACAATGACCCTGGTCTTTAAGGGGTTAAAATCTCATTAGTACGCAGATTTAATTTCTTGTTTGCATTACTAGTGCAGCAATTGTAGCTACTGGTCATGATACGCGTTAGACAGCTTCTAGGAGAGGCGAGGTGAAAGGATGCAAACTTACAGCAGAGAAGGAACTTTGCTATACAAGCCACTGAACACAGCTTAGGTAAAACACTATAATTTAATTAAACACTTATGCGATAACTCACGGAACTAGGTTTATACCAGTATATATCTGCCCTCACACAATAGGTTAAACTGAAGTTACGTTAAGGTATAATAATGTCACCGTTGGATTTAAAACTGGTTCTAAATCATTTTTTATTTAAATGTAAAATTCACCCTGACATCATATAATGGATAATCATGCAAATCCTGTGAAGGCATATATATGGAAAGGGGAGGGGGCCACATAAAAACACAGCTAATTAAAGTATTAGGACATGACAGAATTATTCCCACTAAACGTCATCACGTTGTGTTTTTATTCTCCTCAACATGTAATTAACAAGCCAAGACACTATTTCCATTATATATAATCACCTTGATATTTAATATGTCTGCTGAACCAATAATTAGCACTGCTTGTATATTAAACCGATTTTGCATTGTTTAAAAATTTTTCAGCTTGTATATTCACAGCGCACAAGAGATACCATCACAGAAAGGAAAGGAATAAATATGTTTTCATAGGAAGGGGGTTTAAAATGATACCATAATCATAGGATTTGTATTTGTGGAAACAGTTGACCCTGCTTGACACTGGAGCAGCATTGTAAAGCTAGCGTTCCTTAATAAAATGGAGATGTTAACTATGTCTTCCACATCAACTGTTACAAAATGGGTTTGTATTATAGAGGCAAAAATGGCTTCCTGATGGGGCAACGATGTACAGCCCATGTCACTGCAGGAGGGAGCGTTGCCAAATCAGTCCAAACTCTGCTTTTCCAGTCAGTCCATGGAATTCTCCAGCTCCCTTGGCATTCTAGTATGTTCGCTTCTGGTTCCAAAATTTGGTACGGGTTGAATGGAAGTCACTTTATAAACAGGACATAGAAGGCCATGGTAAAGCAGGAAACAGCAACAGCCAAATGCAAACGGGAGCCGATAACTGCAGCTGTACAAGAAACTTTATATGAGATTCAGCACATAGCAAACAGATCACAAATATATACATACTTTCAGAATGTGAACGTATTGTAAACCGGGAATATACACGGGGGAAATAATTCTGATCACAAAGCTGGAATGCTCTGAATTACATGCCAAAAGGGCTCCAATGGCCGCATTGTTTGTTGATGGATTAATGAGCTACGTAATGCCACACTCTCTGTATTTATGTTGAATTTGTGCAGTGTGTCACTCAAACATTGTACGGCTATTAACATGATGTAATAAGCAAGAGCATACGTCAAAGAAGATCAATGCAGTCTGGCCCGATACAACTAGGTGGCCTGGCACATCTTCTGTGGCCAGACAAATGTAAATTTCACCTACTGATGACCGGCACGTGTAAAACTCTAACATGCAGTATGTGAATTATGAAACCGATTCCCATCTGTCAACACGTGCATCCTACACACAACATGGGAGAATTATTCACACGCTAGTTAGCAACATCCTAGAGTTGGGTCCATCAGGACGTACTTGAAGCAAGGGTGCCAGACATGAGTAACGACAATATTTGCTTTGCCAGACCCCCCCACTTATGAGGCTGTATACTATTACCTTTATAGAACACTCCCCATACACCCTTCTTCTCAGACAGGAGCCAAGTGCGCAAACGGGGTACCTTCCTGAAGTATGCGCAGGTGCAGATAAAGAGGAGAGCAAAGACCAGGAGCCCGTCCAGGGAGTAGGCTAAGGAGAGACAAAACAAATCTCTATATATTTACACACACACACAACATGAAATTACATATATACATATAAATATACTACGGAGACAAAACATAAGAACAGACTTCAAATGTGAAACGTGTACAGTGATGAGATGTAATAAAGTACGAATTTCAGCGAGACTTTCAAGAAAACACACAGACACAAAACCTCTCTGTGCGCGTTGAAAAAGACAAAACAATTGTCTCGCGTGGGCACTCGTAGTATGTTAACGACCCCTTACCGTTAGTCATGTCGACTATAATTTCGATTTCCCTCTGGTGGTGCCTCCGTTCTTCACTTCCTGGTCCACCTCACCAAGCAACAGCCAGATCCGGGACACCAATTTCGTAAGCCCTAGGCGGCCATATTTGGTGATGGCAAGCGTCAGGGCAACTTAAGTGCGCTTGCGTGTAAACTCTACCTCACTTCCGCAGCGGTATTTTAATACGGTGTTTATTCACTATATTATACCTATATTTTGCCGCATGACCGTCTTTGATTTGGACTGACAATGCGGAAGGCGAGTGTTAATGGCTTAATAACGCCGTTCTGTCTGCATACATGATCACTACCATCCATGTTTCTCTGACGCGCTTTCACCGACATGGATTGCATACTCTTATGGTTCTGCATGGTCTGTTAGTTTGGACACCTCCTTGTGGCTGTATGGTTAACTGCACATTTTAAAACCCTTTTTTTATTTTGTTGCCCAAAAGTATTCAAAGACCAGGTTCCCACTTAAGAGTTAATTCGAGGCCCCGGCCCTTTAAGGCCAGCAGCCGTCCGCTGATGTAAGCATCACCTACATCTAGAGATGCGCGCCTGTATGCTACATTTTTATACTCGTGTAGTGTGTGGATGGGCATGTCGAGCCCAAAGTGACATACAAACGCTCAACTCAAATAAAAGGGGTTTTCTATTAAAGTTTTTAGATCCTTCCTCCTTTGTGATCAAAAAATGGGAAAAAAGGATTCACCGGAGATTGACTGGCTGTAAATATAGCTCTTATATGGAGATGTTTAATCATAGTAAGTGGAAGATAAAAAAAAAAAAAAAAAAAAGCTGAGCTGTACAAATCGTAGAACGCTACAATTTACCAGCAGACATTAACTACTGAAGAAATGCACCACTAATGAACTAAAGCATAATGAGAGTGGAGTAGATATGATGTTATGTGAATTCTACTGCTGACACAATAACAGGCAAGTGTATGATGAAGTAAAAAGGGCATTATAGAATGGAATGGGAGTTTCTCTCACGCGTAATTGATAAAAGGTCTCAAGTCTTTCTTTCAAGTAACCGGACTGTGGTTTAATTTGAAATGACACTTTTATTGTTGCGAAACGCTGGATTATCCATAACACACACTAGGAAGGTGTGGGAGAGAGAGCGTGTTTATGTGTGCGCACGGTGGTTTACAGCATAATCTACTACTACTAACACCCGCCTACTGTACGCCATTGCATCCTACTGAAAGAAAGCCACCTATCGCTCATATTGTAACAACGCAGCTGAAGAAGGCAGAGCAGTAGGCAGTAAAACACAAAAAAAAGGATGAAAGTAGTATTTATTTCACCAACAGTGGCAAAGTTTCGATCCTACTATGGGACATTGCCCTAGCAGCAGGCAGGAGAAAACAAGTCAGCGACAGAGAAACCGAATTTGAAGTGTGTTTAAGAATGTCTTAATCTAGTACTGCTTGGTGCCAGATGATGCTAAACTGACAACTGTAGAGATCATACGCATAGTGTCACATACAGACAGAAGATGCATCTTTGGTTGGATCCCACCAATATTTTATACAATATGGGGAGTGTGGGAGCTGAAAAAAAGATTTCTTATATCCTTTTATTAACCTTTTACTGCAATTTGTTATTAGTCTTGAAGGAATTTAAATGGACATTTTTTCTCACTACAGTTGTCCTCTAAAAAGTCAACATTTTTCAATTAAGAAAATATTTCATTTTTCTTTTAAACCAACTGGTTTAAAGCTAGACCAGCTATTCCCCCCCAAAAAAAACCCCCACAAACAATGAGGGTCACACACTTTGTGCCCAAATGCTGCTATTTTAATAGCGGGTAACCTCTTGTGCAAGGTTTTATCTCATTTTCAAATACCTCACTACATAATTTCCTTTCCCATCAGAAACTGTGCGTAATTATATATATATACCGTATTTGCTCGATTATAAGACGAGGTTTTTTCCAGAGCAAATGCTCTGAAAAATACCCCTCGTCTTATAATCGAGGTCGTCTTCTAATCAGACCTCATTCTGCTGGGGCCGTGCTGCTTACCGGGCTTTGGTCGCGAGCAGCGTCTCAGCTATTAGCAGCAGGAGAACAGGAAGCTAGCACAGTCCTCACATAACTCTGCCTCCCCCCAGGCATATCATGGGGCACAGTGGGATATAGGAGGGTATAAGACATTTCTGGAGGCAGAGTGGCATATAGAGGGTTAAAAGGCACATCATGGGGCAGAGTGGCAAATAGGGGGGTATAAGGCATTTCTGGGGGCAGATGTGCATAACTGGGGGGGGCAGGTTGGCAAATAAAAGGAAATAAAAAAAATATATATATTTTTCTCAATCATAGCTTTTATTAAATATGAAAATTAGTTTAGATGAATTAATATTTACTAGTAAAACATTTTTCCTATAGGGTAGTCTTATATTCAGGCTTTTTGTTTTTTTCCTAAATTAATATTTTGATTTTGGGGGTCGTCTTATAATCGAGCAAATACGGTATATATTTTAGAGGAGAATACATATTGTTTAACATCCCGACCCTAAACATTAATATTGCATGTATACAGCACCTATCTTTTAAAATGTATTAATTTAATACACACTAATGTATCACAGAGCAACAAAATTATTTTAATATGGAAAATCTGTTAATTCATGCACGCAACAATGCAAAGTGTCCCCTTTAAAATAACTCAGATTTACACTGTTGTCATGATTCACCACCCCTAGGAGGACCACTGCGAAATTCATGCCACATTTTCACTAGAGGTTCCCTCTTCTTCCAAATAAATTCATGGCCATATAGAGCATACCAGCTGAGAAAAAAAAATAAAATATAAGGCTTTTAAAATAGGAACAATCTTAACACAAAAATAGGGGGGGGCATTATAAAATGTATATTATACATGTCCAAACACATATATATCCACTAAATATCTCAACAAAGCAAAGTAACAGATCTTATAATTGGAAGGAACACCATGGGGTAAATCAGCTTAGAAAGCGGTCAAAGAATGCTTTGCTCAGCCAATGTTCATGAATATCTCAATATTGAGGCAATGCATCAACACAAAAAATATGCAAAAGATGAAAAAGGTTGCATGAGGGTCCAGACCCTCCTGAGACCTCTGAGCTCCCCTTGCAGGTTGATCACAGGTACTACAGGTCATTGAACCCTATAAAGCAGGGGCGTCCAACCTCCGGCCCTCCAGCTGCTGTAGGACTACATCTCCCATAATACTCAGCTAACGGACCGGCTGAGAAGTATGGGAGATGTAGTCCTGCAGCAGCTGGAGGGCAGCAGGTTGGACACCCCTGCTATAAAGCAATATAAAAATCTAAAAATATTAATAAAAAAAATGTAATAACATTCCAAAAGTCTCCAGAGGTGTCACCTATAACTTGCACACACACACACAAAATAAAAAAAAAAAAAAAAAATTAAATTGGAATTTCTAATATCAGGACAAAAAGTGGAATCGATTTCTTGGCATGTCCCCTTCAACATACCAACACATTGTGGACAATGCTATGTTTCCAACTTTGTGGGAATGGTTTAGGGATGGCTCTTTTTTTATTCTAGCATGACTGTACCCCAGTAAAACATGGCTGGATAAGTTTGGAGTGGAGGAAGCTGACTGGCCGACACACAGCCCGATCTTATCATAAACACACACTTACTCTGTATAAGAATTAGTGTTTACTTACATCCCAAATAAAGCACCTCCAAGGTGTGCTGCATGGTCAAAAAACTTCCATCCTAGGATCAAACCAGCCGAATCCAGGGCAAGGATTGCCTTGAGGGCCTGCATTTAGATTGGGGATTAAAAACACACACACACACACATATATATATATATATATATATATATATATATATATATATATATATATATATATATATACACACACACACACACAATTTTAATCGCCAGCAGGTTTGTTATATTGTGTTTGCTCAACAACAATGAATGGAAATATACATACACTGCCGGCAGTGAAAGTGAACATAGGCAGAAAGATAATGGCTAGCTTGGCTTCAGGCATCTTGGTGCAAACCGCAGCAAGAACAGTCATTATTGCGCCAGACTGAAAGAGAGGGTTAAAAGAAAAGAAAAACACAACAATAAAAACTGTTAATATCAACTATCACATTGACCACTGATGTTTCAGTACACAAGTTACAAACGCTGCGTTAGCTATCTTTCAAGTAGATGTCAAAATACAAAAAACAGTAAGTATCTTCACTCTCAAGACACAGAATGTATCCTATATTAAATTTGCACAGCAAAGTGACATGTAAGCAAAAAAAAAATAAAAAAAAAATACAGCGCTGGATTTTCAAATACATACTGCTCCCAATGATGGGCCAAAACGTCCTGTGACTGTTTTACAGACGTAGCTTGCGAATGTTGACACTACTCCTATAAGATAAAAAAGGAAAATATATGAATATCATTTTACAACCTTAATCTTGCAATTCATTTTTACAGGATGGGCGCAAATATTCAGGCTCCAAACCGCCTGTGTATTTCAACCCGTACACAAAAAAAAAAAACCCCACACACCTATCTGAAATATATGCATTAACTTGATAATTACATCAAAAACACATTTTTACAAAAACTAATTTTAGAAATAATGTGTCCGAGAGGAATGTTGTGCAAACTGTTTAATATGTCATCAGAAAAACATCTACAGGTTTTGGGAGAAACAAAGTTCCCTGCTAATCATAAACACTAAAATGAATACAAATACTGGGTTATTTTTTTTTATAATAATACTGATGGTGATCTAAGCCTCACCTGCAGACATGTACACAGCCAGAAACTGTTCTGGACCCAGCATGGAAACAATGCTTGATGAGAAGCTCCACAGCACATACATATTTGCTGCCATATGGAACAGTGAGAAGTGACTGAAAGTTGAGAGAACCATGGGAAGGCAGAGGGAACCTGGGGAAAAACAGAAATACTATATATAAAATTCAACATAAAACATTGAAACTTATTTAACTTGGTGGAAGGGGAGGAAGACAGGGCAAGGCAAAATATAAAACAAAGCCACAGATGGGCTAAACAGCAAGACAGGATAAATGGACATTTCTTTTTTTATTTTATATAGATCCATCAGATTAGCTATAAAATGACACTGACACAAAATATAGCCATTAGCAAAACAAAATATGTATCTATGTACAATATGTAACCCTTTTAACCCCTTAAGGACCGGGCTCATTTTTCGTTTTGTACCCTGTGGGACCGAGGCTGTTTTGACACTTTTGTGGTGCTTGTGTTCAGCTGTAATTTTCTCCTCACCCATTTAGTGTACCCACATAAGTTATATATTGTTTTTTTCAGGACAAGAAGGTATCATCTTATTTACTATAAAAAAAAATTAAAAAAACATGGTGAAAAATTTAAAAAAAAACACATTTTATGACTTTTATTTGAAAAATCTTTTACTCACCTAAAAAAGCAAGTAAAAAAACTAGCTAAATAGATTCTACTACTTGTCCTGAGTTTAGAAATACCCAATGTTTTTATGTTTTTTTGCTGTTTTTTGTAAGTTATAGGGCAATAAGTACAAGCAGCGTTTTATGATTTCCAAATCTTTTTTAACAAATCTGGTCAGTCTGCCTCCATCTCCTCTGTGGAACATCTTTGAAGCCGGTTAACTCAATTTAACCCATTCAAACCATATATTTTTGAAAACTAGACACCCCAGGGTATTCCAAATGCTGTTATTTTAACCCTTTCCATGCACCAATTATACAACTACACTTTGTCAAACTTTGTAATAGTATTTTTATTTATTTATTTTTTTTCCACACAAATTGTACTTTAGTTATAGATATACAGGTCCTGGTATATGTCACTGTCAAACAACACCCCAATGTGTGTTCAGGAACATCTCCTGAGTGCAGTGATACCCGACATGCATGGGTTTGTCGTGTTGTTTGAGATTTAAAATGCCACATTTGGGAAGTGCGCTTTTTTTCTCCATTTTGGAAAGTTTGTACCTATGCCCTATCTTTGAGCTCGGCCACTCCAATTTACCCCATCAGCCATTTTTTTTTTATATTAGACATTGGGTATATATTGGGTATTTGAAGTGCTTTTATTTTAACTCTTTGTTGAGATTTTTGAGAAATTTTAGCACTTGCTCAAAATAATAAACTATTTTTTTTATTTTATTTTTTTAATACTTTTTTTTTTTATATTTTTTTTTTTACACATTTTGCTGGTACTGGATGGTTCATCTAGTGACATCACTGCATAATTATTTTTAAATGTTATCACATTTTTTTATTTTTTCCATTTTTATTTTTTGAATATTTTACTAATCACATTGTGATTAGAAAGCTGGGCTCCATTGACTTGCATGGTTGAATGCAGTACCTGTATTCAACCTGCAAGTGGAGCCAGAGTTCTCTAGAGGGTCTGGAGACCATCTAGCGAACTTTTAAAACTTGATTGTTTTTTTTTTTACAGGGCGGCCGCCATCTTGCTGATGGCGAAGAACACCGGCAGCTGCGGCTGTGACCGCTCTCCGGAGTGGTCACAGCCCACCCAGAGGTAAGTGTTTGGTGTCGCTGGATGCCTCCTGATCGAGGCATTCCAGCGACACCATTTAAGTTTAGGAGGTGATCGTTGATCGCCTCCTAAACGCTTTTAAATACAATGTATGGCGGCTGTTGACGCCCCGGGGAGGGGCCAGACATGGCCCCCGATGCCGATCTCGGCCTTGCTGAATGCCTCGTCATCGAGGCATTACAGTAACGCCGTTTAAGCGAAGAAAGTGATCGTTGATCACTTTCTAAGCTTATTTAATTTTTTGACGGTTCAGGACCGTCAAAGGTCATTTAGTGACCGTTATGTCATGACGGTCCTGAACCGGCAAAGGTCATTAAGGGGTTAATAGATGGAAACAAAGGATATATCATGTAAATATTCGCCCATACCCTAGGAGTGTGCCAGTGGTGGATCCAGAGCCTGACTTTGGGAGGGGCACTCACACCAACACATTAACTCACGTGCACACAGACACTAACATACCCATGTTCACACTAACACACATACTACCATAGCCACACAACTTGCACTTGGATACTCACACTAATGTACACATCAAGAAACACATTCTCCCAGACTCACACTAATACACCCATACTAACGCAATCAAGCACTCAACACTAGCACACACAAAGCCAGACACTCACACTAACATACCCAGACACACAACCATTATCATACCCAGACACACACAAACGCACCAACATACCCAGACACACACAAGCAGAAACCTAAACATACCCACACACAACTCACTTATGCTAAATGTTTTAAATGCAGCTTTCACACCCAACTACCGTGAGGTCATGCAACGCAACTTGACCCAGCCTCCTCAAAATTTGGAGAACAAGGTAAGTCTGGATTGGCCAGGAGGGCTTTAACTTTAATTTCCAACATAACACACACTTTGAAAAAGGGTGAACTGTTCTTTCAAGTAGTTTCTGAAACTTGAAAAGATACAGGAATGCATTTTGCTTATATGCTGCCTTTTATAAATATCGCTTTTTTACCGATTTCTTCGACCACTGCTATGACACACGCATAGTTTTTATGTTTCTCAACGCTCCCCAACAGAAAACACTATCTTCTTTTAAAAACCTTTGGCCTATGGTGGTAAGTTCTGTTTATATCTCTTGAGAGCACTCACACCAAGTGCTGTTACGCCTAATCTGTCATTTAGAGCCATTGCTGGTGGCTGCTGACAGAGGACAGTCTGAACTCCCGTACATCAACAGAGCCGGCATTGAGGCCACTTTGGAAGGTTGTAATAGTACCTCCTAAGGTCAGGAATACGCAATAGACAAAGCTTTTTTCCCCTCTGTTTAGGGAGTTTATAAAATATTTATGAGTACCGTATTTGCTCGATTATAAGACGACCCCCCAAATCTGAATATTAATTTAAGAAAAAAAGAAAAAGCCTTAATATAAGAAGACCCTATAGGAAAAAAGTTTTACAAGTAAATGTTAATTCATCTAAACTATTTTTTTTTTAATAAAAGCTATGATTGAGAAAAATATTTTAGTTTTCTTTCCTTCTATTTTCCAACCTGCCCCCCAGTTATGCACATCTGCCCCAGAAATGCCTTATACCCCCTATATGCCACTGTGCCCCATGATATGCCTTTTAACCCTCTAAATGCCACTGTGCCCCATGATATGCCTTTTAACCCTATATGCCACTGTGCCCCATGATATGCCTTTTGACCCCCTATGTGCCACTCTGCCTCCAGAAATGCCTTATACCCCTATATGCCACTCTGGCATTTAGAGGGTTAAAAGGCATATTATGGGGAAGAGTGGCATATAGGGAGGTTTAAGGCATTCAGGAGGCAGAGTGGCGTATAGAGGGTTAAAAAGTTATTTCTGGAGGCAGAGTGGCATTAAGGGGGTTAAAAGGCATTTCACAGAGCACTCTGCCTCCAGAAATGCCTTGTGCCCCCCATTTAACACTCCCCCCCCCAGACTTACCGGCGCTTCTGACTTCCCTGTCATGTAGCCGGGGCAGCGTGTAGATCCCACGCACTTACGCTGCAGCCGGAAGGAGGCGTGGCTAGCAGCGGGGGTTGTCTGCGTCCATCGCGCAGACCTTCCCCGACTCTGAGATCAGAGTTCCCCGCACCGGTGATCTCTGACAGTCAGGGAAGGTCTGCGCGATGGACGCAGACAACCCCCGCTGCTAGCCACACCTCCTTCCTGCTGCAGCGGAAGTTGTCTACACGAATCGCGTAGACATCTACACGCTGCCCCAGCCACACACCGGGGACTCAGAAGTACCGGTAAGTGGGGTGGTGAGACAGGAGGATCCAGGTCCCCTGCAGCTGCGGGGGATCTGGATCTTAGTCGTCTCATAGTCAGACCTATTTGAGGTTTATAAAACGAGGGGTATTTTTCAAAGCATTTGCTCTGAAAAAAACCTCGTGTTATAATTGAGCAAATATGGTATTTAACTTGCTGTTAAACAAATGTCTAGAAAATAGTTTGACATTTTTAGTTGAATTTAGGATGTAGAAAAAATATAATGGATGTAGGATGTAGAAAAATATAATGGATACTCAAGTTAAACTGTTAGGTGTAACATTTTTACACACAATGGCTTCCCAATTGTCTTGCATTGGTCTTGCTGTATTACCCCAATTCACATGATAGTTTGGTAGTTTTATAACATACCCGCATACATGTTCATAACAATCCACTAAAATTAAACTATACTTACGAGAAGCAGGATTAGATGTAAAGTATCGGATCATTGTGCGTTGCAGGGAAGGCACTCTCCAGAGGCAGAATACCAGTATATTGGCAGCAACAATACCTGTAATGAGAGATTAAAAATTACAGTGTACTAATCTAACCGACAACATAACTGTTCTTAGCATGTTGTTTCAAGCAGTAACACATGATCCTTACCCGATACGGTCTTCTGTCCATCACTGAGACTGTTCCACCACTCATTCACCTACAGGGACACATGCACACCCGATGTTAATGTCTCTGACAGAAGACGCCTGCAACACAATGGCAGACATTTTTCTTTTTTCAATGGCCAGCAAAAAGACTCATTAAAGCCAATTCTTAAGGGCACACCTTTAGGTAGTATGAAATAGTGACGTATCGTTTAGAACAGTTTCTTAACATTGTTTGCAGAGTGCCAAGTGCAAGATTGCAAGGCTTTGTAGCATGACAGGTATGCTGTGATCTAGCCATGATTATATAAGGAAATCCTGAATAACTGTAGCACAGACACTAGATAAACGATGCTGTCCTACAACAACGTTGAGTCATTAAACGATGCACAAACGACACACACTACTGCCTCTTTAATGTTATCTCGTTAACACATGCATATTTTACTAAAGTGGGTGGAACGTTAGACATGTTGTCTCACACAATGTGGAACACAGATCTAGAATCCCTCTAGATTGTAAACTCGTTTGAGCAGGGCCCTCCTCACCTGTTGTCTCTGTCAATTTGTTATGTTACATACTACTTGTTGTTTCCTGTCTACCCATTGTACAGCGCTACGGAATTTGATGGCGCTATATAAAATAAGAGGAGCTGTCAAATCTGAGATAAACCCATAATTGAATCCAACAGTGAAAGTTTAAAGTTATACCAATAAATCATCCTGCTCTGACATCTGCCAAAGGCATGGCCAGGGTATTTCATTAAGCCTCAGTGAAGATTTTATTTGAAGCCAACTGTCAGTCTATTTTCGCAGACTACACATCATCGTACGGTCTAGAGATTGTTTACAACTGTATGATGTATGAATCCGAGGCAGCAACGCACCAAGATGACAACTATCTCCTATAGCACAGCAACATACAGAACAACGGTTTTTATATAAATACTAAATTGAACAGAACACATCAAAACACCTTTGATAAATTATAGACACGCATAAAGAAAGAAAGACCGAAAAAAAAAAAAATATCCCAGGGTAATCTGGGATGTGACAGCCTTTTATAATAACATTTGACAGATGAAAGGGTCAATTAAGTGAAGTTCTAGCAAATGACATTGAAGGTCTGCAGTCGTCCATACCTGCTTCCTAAATTCTCCTTGCTTCTGCGGCCGTAACTTCTCCAGCCAATCTGCTCGAATATCATCCAGGTAATTCCTCATTCGCGATTTTAAAGATTCATACTGCCATATAGCAGCAACACCAAAAGAGCAGCCTGAGAACTGAATATAGACTATTAAGCGGGTCTCATTTGTTTATTCTACATATGTGGAAGAAGTCAATGTACCCATGCACTTTTTATGGCGTTTTGTTTTTGTGTATCTACATATTATATTAGGATGTCTAACATGAATATGGCATTTTTGGTACTGAGCACATGTGATGTTATAAAATAAAATAAAAAATTAGTGTTGCCTTAAACTTTCTCTACGATCCAACCAGCACTGTTTATTATGCTGACTGAAGTGAAGGTCAAGCAAATTGATCATTCTTATCACACTGGTACCTCTCTTCTACCAGCTCAGTGACTTGTCAGGCTTCCAAAAGTTAGACGGATATATAAAAAGTGTGTGTGTCAATAATAATATAATCTGTCAACTGATGATGCATACAGGGATCAAGAAAGCATACCCCGACAGTGAAGATAAAAGGTTTGTAAAGTTGCTTCAGAATGTGAGAACGTGCCGGAGATATTGGTTCTGCCAATGGCGGTGTAAAGCTACTCCTCATTGTCTCAGGACTCCCCCGAACCTCAGCTTCTCCCCTCTCAGGTTTCTTTGGGGCTTTCCTGAACCCATTCCTTTGTTCTATAAAAAGTCTACACAAAAAATAAAAAATAAAGAGCATTAGCCAGCATATAAAATGCTTTGCATAATACCAAATAAAAACAGAACAGCACCAAGCACCTCACACATATCCATATAAAGCTAAAGACATCCTATCACAGACTATATGGGTTAAAATTCGCACTGTAATTCCCATCAGTCACAATAAGAATATCAAACAGCTACATAATTACTCTCCATGCATATTTAAATATATACCTTCGTCCTTGACACCAGCTTCTCCCTGTACAAGCTCTTAGTGTCCAGCATGCAGATGTCATTTTGGTAATCTGAGAACGATAATATACTTTCAGAATTTCTTTTCGTGATTCATATTCTTTATCTCCTGAAACAGCAAAGGATAAACATAGTACAGTATAACAATAAATAAAAACAAAGTGAAAACATGGAAAAAAAAAAGTGATGCAATTGTGATATACATTCACCAAGTGTCATAAACGTTAAACAATTATTTATAATAAAAAAGACAACCACTCACTGATATGAGAGGGGGTTACAACTCAACACTAAAGGTCTCTTAGGTGACGGCTTAAAGATCAGGCCTTGTTAACTCTGACAGTTCACAGCACGGAACCCAATTCACCAGACGCGTCTTCGCAGACTCCTCCCTTTCCGCTATACGTAAGCAGCGTAAAGAAGCAGCGAGGGCGAACCGTTTAAGTATGACCACTGCAGCGCCCAGTACGAATGTGGCTATGATGCCCTGATTTAATAGTAGTTGTGAATACAGAGATTCGGTTTCAGTTGTAGATAGTTTTAGTCGAGATCCGAGGTATTTATGAGAACGTGGATGTATTGGGCGATTATTTTCCCACAGCCATCTCTGTTTAAAGGGAGATCGCATATGCATGGATTGGAAACTGACATGTAAAGTGCTGTAGTTGAAGAACAATATGTAAATTTTTCACTTTTTAAGAGCAAGTTGCTAATCAACTCCCAGTATAGCTCGGTTGGATCACTGAAAATATTAATCACATTTTGTGTGTGCGCATATATATATATATAATATAGTAACCAAATGTATACAGCAGGTCTGCTTTAAATTGCTATCCTGCAATTTTCAAATCAAGACTATTGTGCACCTTACCTAATTTATACCCCACTGTTCCCCAATGACAATTTTAGGGTCCTAAATCATTTAAAAAAATGCTGTTTACCCATTAAAACCTTAGTGATGTTACATGGCGTCATGAAGAAATGTGCAGAAAAAAATAACTACTGTGTAGAACTTAATAAAGTGGAAGCGTGCGTGCCTGTACAAAATGGCCTCAGTTTTACTGCACATTTACTGCACTTTTTTTTTTATATTGCAAACCTACGGTTGTACTTCAATGTACTGCAGCTTTATTGCATTTGTACTTCCTTACAAAAATAACTGCAGTACAGTGAAGTACAAATGCAGTAAATGTGCAGTAATACTGCAGTAAAAGTGCAGTATTGCAGTTTTTTCATGTCCAAAAACTGCAGTATTACTTCAGAAAAACTGCAGTAATTTTTTCGTAAGGGCACTGCTAAATAATGTTTTGCAATGTGTTTGATCAGCAAGCAGGGGGAGCAATTGGAGATCCCAGCAGGGTTTAGAAAGTGTCCTGCAATGACCTTCTGGTGGGTGCTCGCATTACTTATAATGACTTACTTAGTGCACCGGTGCTTGTCCAGTCCAGGCTGTCAATAGCCGAAAAACTATAGTCTACTGAAGGGGTTAAAGTACATAGTACTAAGGTACATAGGCCAACATTAGGACCACTGTTGGCTGCATGAAGCCAGTCAGTGGCAAGGAAGCGCTCAATGGGAGGACATCTTCCACATATGTACCAGACTGTACATCTAGATCCCCTAGAACTCTTGCGTGAGCCACCAAACACGTCTATCTACACGCTAAGGAGCTTGGAGGTCGGGAGAAGAGGCAGATGCATGTGGGTTTTGGAAATTTAAAGGGACCATTAAAATCACATGCACTGACCTGTTTGCGCCTATTAGGACAATCTCAACAAAGTTTCCCCCCCTTCCAAACAATGAAGAATAAAAATGATGGGGGAAAAAATCAAATATAAAAAAAAATGAAATTTATTTGGAGCTTAGTGATGTCAACATAACGACACTGGCATCCAAAATGTATAGGAGAGATGCTCAAATACTGCAACAAAATCACTACATCCTTAACTTAGTAGTATTAATACATGTATAATATAGGGCACCATGTAATGTATGGATGTGACGCTCTTGAACATATAAATATATATATGTGGGGTATTACTGTTATCACTGGATGCTGCCAAACATACATTGGGTCATTGTTCAGCTGTGAATTTCTAGACATATTGCATATATATATATATATATATATATATATATATATATATATATAATTCTATTTTAGTATATTTATTTTTACCTTATTGTCACTAATAATTATGTTTTAGGTATTTCTAGTAATTTATAAGAAGGCCATACCTGAACAGAAAAATGTATAATTTTTGTGGGTACATCAAATATGGAAAAGCAGGAGTCATCATTTAACAAACATGTGGTACAATCACAAATAAAAAACCCTAGTCCTGACCCAGGGTTAACTGCAAATGAAGGCGTGAGTGTCCCCTGTTTTCTAACATATTAGATCACTGTTCAGATTTAGCTGCTGATTACATGCTGTAGACTGCTCATCTTCTCAAAGCCACAAAAAGCTTGTTTTTGTTTGAACACTGATATCAGTGTTTTTGTGTACACTTGTGTCAATTATTACACATTTTAATTTTAAATATAACCTTTAACTGATTAAATTAGCATCTATAAAGTTAAACAGTAACCTGGTTATTGATTGGTGAAGCCCTCTCTGATACGTGCCTGCATACTCTCGTATCTTCATACAATAATGTATAGCTAAAGACATCGTAGCTGGAAGACATGGTACTTTGTAAGTCAAGTCCTTATGTGTCCAAAATCTACAATGTAAAATTGGTTTATTATTTGGTTTATATTCATGCAAAATTAATATAATCTATACATTTATTATATAAAATACTATTACATTATACCATTACAAGCATCTTTACATTGAGAGAGGTCATATAGAACCTCTTTCAATGTAACTGACTTGGAACATGCCAGGTGCAACTGTTATCAGGACACACGTTCAGTTCTAGGTTTAGCATGTCTATACATGTGTTAATACTGATGGACTGCGTGTCAAACATTATTATACAACTGTAAAGAAGCACGTTATATCCCATAGAAGAGAATAGATTGTGTGGGTAATTGAAAAACACTACATTACATTATTAATATATTTTTCTGTAACATATTCTATGGTTATATTGAATGATTTTTTAAAGACAGAAAGGTATTGAGGACCTTTATTTCCTTTTAAGTACCAACACCGACATATTTAAGAAGACTTTTCATGTTCTATGGCAACAACCTATTAGCATAGTTGGGAACTCTCTGATTTTTTGTGTCAGTTTCCTCTTTCTCTGGGCAGGGAAATAGTATGTTAGCCAGCCCACACTGTCTGGCTCCTGCAGACTGCCTGAGGCTAGCCCTGTCCCGTCCATGGCTAGCCCTGCCTCCACATGCAGTTAGCCCCTGTTCCTTCATGAAGCAGCTCCCCAGAAGAAGGAGAGTTCCTGGTAGCCCACCCTTGGAAGTTCCTAGATATGCCCGCTGTCGTGTCACATGACAAGTATTCTTGGCAAAAATGACCAATGAAGCAACGTTTTACATAATTAAAGAGACCCAACAGCCATCATGTGCCCTTTTAATGAATATAATTGCTTTCACCTTCTCAACGTATGTTATATAACCATGCGGGTTGCCTTTGTTACAGAGGTGCCTGGGTGCAGTGCACCCGCTGAACCCCCTTGAGCACGCCATGTTTGTATATTAGTAAAACGTAACTGAGGGCCACCTGATTTTTGTGAGTTGGGGTGTATTGCCTATTTAATAACTGTTACATGAACAGTATAAGTTACTATGTGTGATGCGATAAGACATCCACGTGTCACCAGGGCTCATGGTAGCCATTATGGACCTGCTCAAACATCTGAGATCCAAACTCAATGTGATAGAGGAGTGAGAAATGCCTTGCCTCTCTTCTTATCTACAGCTACAGGCAGATTGGCTGTATGAATGGATAACCATCACTGGTACTCATAATACCTGCCTTTCATTATGGGTTTAGGTTGGCTGCCTGAACAGCAGCGAAAATGCATAAGGATTTTTTATTTTTACATTATGGTTATTGAATCTCTAATGGGGCATGTAGATCATTTTGCCCATATGATCCTATATGGGAGGTACTAGAATCACAAACATTTTACTGTTCATTTATATGTGGATTTTATGTATATTTCTTGGGAGACCGTGGCAGGATTTTAAATTTTTATTGCTGTTTGTGTTAAAATGATTTGTTTTTCCCCAATACATATGTTTCTTTGCTGGTTGCAGTTTACTTTTTTGTCCGCTGTAGTATCCCTAACCAAATAGTGTTTTATGCCACTTCACAATGTGTTCAGTTCCAGGTGGGTGTTAAGAGCCTGGGGGGAGATTGAGAGCTACTCCTAGAACTCCCTAACCCCCTGTCCGTGGCTGGGGGAAGGGTCTCTAGCCATGCAGCAACTTCCCAGCTGCATGAAAGGAGAATTACCCATTTTCATTGGTAGGGAAACTTGCTTTCCAATTGCTGTTTATTTTAGAGCTGAAAGTTGGTAGTTTGTTATATATTAAATTTTGTGTCATTAATGATTTCTAGTTTTTAGCCTAGTAAAAAAAAAAAAAAAGTAACACTAGATAGGACCAGCAGGCCTTGGATACACGGGGTCCAAGCCATTCTGGAACACTATTTCACGTTAATAGCAGAATACTTCAAAGCACCACTCTTTCCTTTTCATCTAAAACTGCATTTCCTTCTATCTTCTAGCAATGCACTATGCATTTGGTGTTGATGTTCTCAGTTCTTTCAGCATTACTGTGTTTTTTGCATTCCTTTGTATTTGCTAACCACATTCTGTGCAGGCTTTGTTGCACTGTATTCAGAGTTTGATTGACATCCCATGTTGCCTTAGGCATGTGATTTCCACCTTACCCCCCATTATGTACTTTAAGTACGCTTATATCGGTGTATATATATATATATATATATATATATATATATATATATATAATGAAATAAATCTCACTGTTTTATTAGTATCATGGTTGTGCAGACTGAAGAAATGCACATTTTACTGTTTTACTGACTTGGTCAAATTCAACTACTCTTTTTTTAATTTATTTTTTAAGTGATAGTATTCCAGTAAATTGTTCTAGAGTTGGGCCTACATTGGCTGAGAATCCAGTTCCCCTAGTATACCCAATCATATGTATACGTCCTTTACTTTTAGGAAAGCATTACACTTTGGGTCAGACAATATTTTCCAGTACTACAGTCGTACAAGTGGTCTAATAACAAAGGAAAGGATCTCATGGGTTAATCCGTGGGGTGAAGGAATCCTATTGTTGAATTGTCCCACCCTCAGCACAGAGGGGGGTATTACCAGGACAGATGTCCCTAAAGCTGGAGGACAGTCACACATTTTAACTGGATAAGGCATCCAGGGGATATAACCTTTTTGTCAAGGTATGTAACAATCAACACTTTTCTTTAACGTGTTATACAATGTTTACATTTATTTTTGGAAAATGACAACAAAGCTGGTTTAAGTGACCCAGTTTCTGTAAATTCATAAACTTCTGCCATCTCAGAGGTCTGGATTATTTGTATTTAGAAAGTAACTTGTGGTTTCAATTGTAAGGAAAGGCAGGATAAATGCAATGGGAGATGATAGCTAATAATACACATTATATATACCACATATCGTATATATTAGTCATATATCAGCAGATGTGGCATTAGCTAATGAAAATTCGGTCATTTTCCTAATCTAAAGTGGGGGTTTTTTGTTTCTAGCTAACCCAAAACGTTTTATTGTAAGTGATGCTGATAATTGAACAGGAAGCTGTTTAGTAAAAAAAAAAGAGGCAGATTTTAAGGTTATTTATACATACGTTAAAAAACAGGTTTTATACCCTGGAATTTCAGTTTTAGAATCCCTGATGCTTTGGATTTGACCAGTGGCATAATAAGATGCAGAGAGTCGGTTACCCTCCCAAAACTTACCCCTGTTCCCACAACCCTTCCCCTGACAGACAAGCTTGTCCAGTGCTGACACCCTTTCGTGGGTGTGAATACTCCCATCAAATCCAAAGATCAACAGAAATCTGCTGGTTCCACCCTCACCCGCGCACCTCCTCTTGCAGAACACCTTTACTTAACTGTAGAACTGTTCATGCTGGAATAGTGTATTACCTAGAACTCCGAATCAGGATATTTATTCTAGTAGGAAAAAGACACCGAGATAGACACAGAGATAGCTGGGTTTCTTTTTTGGTGCACTTTATTGATCAATTTTAGGATGAAACTTAGCGCTCTTGTGTTGAGTATCGGTTGCTTTGGACACAGGATGTGGGGGGTCAAGTAGAACGGTTCTCACTAAAAGATATGGTCTACAACAACAGTAAGGAGTATCTCTTAATTAGCGGATTGTATTTGGAACATGCTTTAGGGGAAATATTTGGCAGATGAACCCTTTGGAATGTTTAGGAAGGGGTGGAGGAACAAGTACTCTTTCAGTCACCTAGGATACTGCTTGTCTAAATAAATAACAGCCATCTGCTGATAAGGGGTAGAGGTTTGTTCTAGCAAAAGAATTCCCTCACTTGTATTTACAGCCCTGGTTGACAAACATATGGGATACGCCTTTTAAAGACAAGTATTAGTGATCCAGAACGTTCCCACAAAAAAAAACTTTAATTCTTTAAACAGGGCCACCCTAATACTCTTACCCTTTCTTGAAAATTTACCAAAGTAGTGATTTCGCGCATGTGGCAGATTGCTTACCACCTGATTCAACAATGTTTTGTCTAATATTTGTATAATTCAATACTTATTTTAATGCTGCCTTGAACATACAAAGTCCAATAACAATTTAGAGAATTTTGAGAATTCAAGAGAAGTAATGGCAAAGATGACCAGATTTTCCCATTAAAAGGGATTGCTTGCTAAAAATGATTGCGTATTGCAGGGCAGGAGAGGTTGTAATTGTAGTCAATGCAGTATACATTTGCTACATGTATTTAAAGGTGAAGTTTGGACCCCGTTCACATGAGATGTGGATGCAAAATATATGAGAGCAGGATTACAGCCCCTCCAGTTACAGCACCCATCCTATTGTCATACCCGTTGACATGCATGCAGTTCCTGATGTGAATTGTGGTATCTAACTGAATAATGTCTGTTTTGCACTAAAAGCTCCAAAAATGTCATTTCATCAAGCAGCCAACACTAAAATGCATTTTGCAATAAATTAAAATAAAGATGCACCAGATCTACAATAAGCAGATTCAGCCACACTACTTGCACTTGATCTTCTAGAAATTCTGGTAGATAGAATAGGTAGTATAGGGTGACCAGGTCAGCTATGATTTAAAGCACATACACATTTCACACGTTACTGATTGGCATATATAAAGTTCTGTATTGGAGGCCCAGACAGCCCATCTGGCAAACAGGCAAATATCTGGTGGGCTGGTGGCACTGCACACTTACCGCTACTGCCATGAAATGTATATGTGTCCCGAAAAACATGGTCAATGTGAAGACCCTAGATGGGCATTTGAATGAGTTGATCTTCGGAAATGCCCTAGGGTCTCTGGATTTTTGCCCCTTGAAATCCTTTCAGATCCTTTAAGAAAATTATGGAAATATCCCAAAGGCAACTTGCTCTGTTGTTTTTATTGACATTATTTAAAAAAATGACCATTGTGCAATCAACGCAGATGCAAAACAACTTTTTTTTTTAAATGCATAATTATTTAAAACATACAACATATTTAATTCTTATAACACTTTTTTTTCACACCCCCATCCACCACAACGTTTTTAACCTAATTACATTCTGAAAATCTGGTCAGCTTAATAAATACATCATGCATTTTCAGTGTTTACTAATCTATGTTTGTTCAAAGCTGATTAAAACAAATGTAATAGCGGGATAAATGTATATGAAATATGGTAGGTAAATTAACATACAGTGCCTGGCTACAATGGGCAATTTACACATTTGTCAGGGGGTTAATGCACTCAAATCTGTAGATCTGCTGAAAATGAAATGTGAAAACTGGCAAGAACATTACAGACCATGCAAGTGTTGCATTTTTAAGCAAATCATTGTTTTCAGATGCGGAGCTAGCAGGAAAGGCTCAATACAATAATAGAAGTCCACAGGGAAGGATACTAAGGGTATTTAAACCATAGACGGAGCAGTACATTTAGGAAAGTGCCTACCGTGATGATATTAAAACGTAACCTTTACTAGAAGAGACTAAAAAAGTCTGGAAGGGTACTCTATGAACAGTTATTGGATACTTGCTTGCTGTTTGAATGTTTGTTGTGGAGTTGCCTATACTCAAAATAACCCGAGTGAAAGTGCTGAGGGGGCAGTCCAAAATAGTATTACCTTTTATTTATATAAACAATTTACGAGCGGTTCTTCCAATCCGTATATTTATTATATATGACAAAACTAGAATTGACAAATTACAACAAACTGGAAAATAATAAAAAAGAGAGAACTATTCTAAGTAATACTCAACTAACTGTAAATAGACAAGCACTTAACTATCACCACACCTCAGCATGATTTACAAAGAGTATAGAACAAGGAGCTAAAAAGCTGATGCGTTTCACCATTTATATCATCACTACTTTGTCAGGGAATTGCTCACCAGTTATGCTCTGGAGATTCGTATGTGCTTTAAAGGCCTAACAAAATGCTAGACCACGCTGCAAGTCTGTCTGATGGGCATACGTGGGAGCTCTCAGGGTTTGACCTTGGGTCTCTGTGTTTTTTGCACAATGAGGGGCAGTTTCACTAAGTTTTGAACTGATTGTAAATAAGGCTACAGACTGGTTTTGCGTCCAGTATGTTATGGTTAATATCTGTGCCTGAATGCAGGTTGCTCAAGGTTTCCATGATGACCAGTATTAGAATAATTTGGCAAGTCACTACGACATGTGGTCTAAACAATGGTTAATTTTTAAAGTGTTTTAGGGTCTGCTCATGTATAAAGTTCCCAGGTATGTGCTGGAGTCCACTTTCCTTGCATGCTGATGAGGCTACCTGTCACTCCACTCACAAGAACAAACTATACAGTGGACTGTCTTTTGTCTCAGGAACCATCTTCCTTGCGACAAAAATAACACCTGACATTGAAACCAAAAAATCCCAAAACAAAAGAAAAGCAGAAACTATTCATTATTAGTAAAATATTGAATATGACGCAACCTTATTGTTCAATTCGTAGTACATTTTGGGGGTCCTCTGAAATTATTTTTTAAATTATTTTGGAAATTTAAACACTTGACTTATCTGCGTGATCCTGTTTGACACCATCCAGTCCTGAACACATCAATGACAAAACATATATAGAGGTTAGATAATACTTAATAATACATAAATATTCCTTAAGTATTACTCTGAGTGCAGATAAGATCAATACTTTTTTTAACATAATGGTGTACATGATTATTAATAGTAATACAAATAATACCATATCACTGAGCGGTTGAAAAAAGCAAATAAATTCATGGAACTTTTTTTTTTTATGGAGAAAAGCAGGCATTTTGACATCTTTATAGATATACTCTGAAGTGCGTAAACGAAAATAAGATACTCACGTTAAGCATTAGCAACAATGACTAATGACTGTTCATTAAACCCTGACTTGGCCTGAACTGATAACTGATGAAAATGCATGAACGCGGCAGTTCATTGTTAATGTTGATTCATACACAATTCAACGTTTAAGCATTACAGTGCATTGAAATGACTTCCCTTCATTTCACATCCATACTTTATAGTAAAGCTTTTATTTGAAGGGGTTCAAGGTGGTGTAATGTTGATAAAAAGGCATTTTACGTTTGTATCATACTTCTATAAATATATAGGATGTGAGGAACCCGAGTTGTCAGTCATAGACAAAGTGATACATAAGGCATTGAGGGACTTGCTCACACACAGCCTATCGATACATTCTGTATGTTAGCCATAAAGTTATATACATGGATTGTCTATCTAAATGTCTATATAGAAAAGTACCGGTATTAAGGAACGCGTGTTTTTCCATCGGCCTCTAATTGTGAAATAATCTTAGAATTTGATGTATTTATTAATCTTATAGCAGGCTGCCGTTTTCCAAAATGCTGCCCAGCAGGTAATCGGTGATACTTCATGCGTGCAGAAAGTCCAAAGGCAGCTAAAGAGCCTACTCTCGGGTGCACAATGTATGATTAAGGCTGTGCTCTGATTGCGAATGTCTCTTTTTGTGCATGTGTTTGTTTATTAAAATGTGAATTGAGTTGTATGCGTAGTACCACCCGCTTCCTGTCCCACATTCCCTCACCCCACCCCACCCCTCAGGTACAGACAGGTAACTGGCTTCCTTTCATTCCTTGCATATACAGCCGCACGGCTCCTGCGCCTTGCTTCACCAGCAAAGTCCTCCCGTTCCAGGTAGGCTACAAACAGAAACATTGTAGTTAACGATTTGGTATTTTGTGGGCTTTTGATAAGCAGCATAATATTGTTGTGATGGTTGTTGTATAGTAATTTATTGTTGGAGCCGGCAGTGCCTGCGCTGACTGTGAATGTCGCTGGCTTGAAGATTGTTGAGTGGTCTGTGTGTCTCCTTCAGGCTCTCCACGCTGTGAGCTCTTCTGAGCACTTTGTTCAAAATCTGCAGCTGGTTACATTTACTGTCATAAATAATCTTTACATTTTCTTCACCACGGCCACTGGCAATGATTTTGTGAAGAGTTCTGTGAATCCTCTGCCAGAGTTGGCTCTAAAACGTTGGTAAAATATGAGCCTATTACATGTTTTGAGATATGTGTATATAGGTGCCCTCACATGTTAACGATCAAAGGTATTTTAAGTAAAATCACCTTAAAGCAGGGACTTGAGCCATAACTTAATCACAAGTAGATCAGAAATGGAGTGATTCTTTTTGAAGTCTTAATGCAAATTCTGGTAGCTTGCAGTGAGAATTAGAATTAATGTTAGCAATAATTGATTGCCTTCATGCCTAGTACAATGTACAGAATCCCATGCTGGATGGGTGTAGTGCAGTAGTGAGATATACGGGACTGCTGTCTCTGTTCACACTAGGGCGAGTAGACTTCCCCTGAAACCCAGGACACATTTGGAAAATGTATTGTTGATTTGAATTAAATCAGCGCAGTATTTTCACGTGTCTTCCGGTCAAAGGATAATTTTTTACTTTACTGAGCGGTTAGTAGATAAAGGGAACGGCCTGCCATCAGAAGTGGTAAAGGTTATTATTGTGAGGGACTTTAAAACATGCATAGGCATAAAGCTATCCGGAATCTAATGGGCAAACGAGATGGGACAAATGATTTTTAACTGCTGCTGAATTCTGTTTCCATGGTCACTGTAGTCGTTGGTAGATTCACAGTGAAAAGCTTATAAAGTATGATGGTTGAGGGTTCGCACTTGTAATATTTACAAATGCACGTTTCTGTGTTTCTTTGCTCTACATGCTAATGGTATACGATTTGGACAGAACTGCTTACTCTGGCTTTTTCACTCCCGGTCATGTTTACGTGTGTATACACTTGTTGCATGTCTGGGAAAGGGATCAATACAGGATCTGATTGAGACGGTCTGGAATGAATCACTAGCACATAAAGCGGCGGAGCCAGACAGGGAGAGGAGGGCAAAGGTTATTACTCAAAAACTATATTTTACCATCATCTTAATCGTTTTTAAGATTTAGCTTAGTACACCACGATTTTCTCCTTAGGTAGTATTGTTGTTGCCTTCGTATCCAATAATTATTAATTATTTTATTATGTATTTCTCATTAGGTCCGACAGCAGATCCTTGAATTCAAGAACTATGGGAAAACAAGAAGCATTAAATGAAGGAGAGACACATTATATCGTTCAACCAGGTGAACGCATGGACTGTCACATGGTCACAAATGGGCCATAAGGTTCACCTTTTAATTTGTCAAAACAAACCAAATATCTCACTCACACAGGCTCAACAACGTCAGAGACCATGTATTACTAACCTTTTAAAAACAGAGCAGCAGTTGGCTTGAGAGACCAATATCGTCCAAAGCATGCTGTGTGGGGGTCATTATTTGATCCCCAGCTGTCACACGGTGGTGGCATATACAAACACACTTGCTCCAAGCCTGCAACAGCTGTTAAAGGGGAATTATTCCTTCCCCCTATCTGCCCCCTCTACTAAATTATAACTCAAAATCTCAGCGACCAAACACATGTGTATATCTGATTTCCCTGAAATACAAAATAAAAAAAAAAAATAGTGTCAGTATGGGTATTTTGAAAATTAGTCCTTCAGTGATTCCAAAATGTGCAATTTGGAGTGCACTTAAAGGAAGTGGAGAAATGTAAGTAAGGACGCAAAGTATTTTATATATATATGTGTATATATATATATATATATATGTGTGTGTGTGTGTTCCTAATGTCATGTTTGTTTGAATGTCATGTAACAGAGCAGAGCACGGGCTTTGGGAGATCTTTGGCCAAAGATGGCAAAATTAGCAATTTTCTGCCCTGGTTCTTTCTGTTGCCCCATACACCGACTTTAGCTGTAAACCCCTCTAAAGAAGGACAGATATACTCTTATTACTCTTTGAGTACTCTAATGTGCCTTCTTTCAAAATAGCACTTACCTGACATAGAAGTTGCAGCCCTACAGCAGCTGTCTTTCTCTAATGTGGTCAGACATTTGTTGCCTTGAAAATATTGTCATAGAAATAAATTGGAATGCTTGCCACGCATTTAGGAAATAAAAGTTCTGTCATTGTTGCTTGCTCCAGTTTGTCTGCTCAAGTGGAGCTTATGAAAGCACATATGTAATTAGAGACCATAGGCATCCAATTAAATAATTGTGTATTCTAACAATGCATGGCAGCCTTTTCATGATGAAGTTCCTGGTTATTTTTCTAGCTATTCCCACAGCTGTGTGCCCATTTTCTCGAGCAATTGTCTAACATACACTTTTTGTTACCCTAGGTCATGAAGCACTTTCTCCTGGCTGCAGGGAGCTGACGCAGGCAGTACGTATACAGCAAAGGTCTCTGGAGCAGAAAATGCAGAGCTGTCTGGATGAGTTGCGCAGGCTCTGCTTGCGGGAGGCAGTAAGTTCTACCTGTGAATTTTTTATACACAAAGTACAAAAACAAAAGGAGGTTTATTTCATATCATGAAACAATAATAGACACCCAGACAGTGTTTACTTATCTGATCGATTGCAAGCAGGGGACTCAGCAGGGGACATTTTGTTTATATTTTTCAGTTAAATGTATTTAACTTTTATAATAACTTTACCAGTGATAGTTTGAAAGTTGCTGTAAAGGTGCCTATAGCTCGGTTTCTTTCCTGTCTCTCGAAATTGGAATAAGGATCACCCAGATATATCTCTGGTTACACAATAAACCTCTTAATGCTGTACAGGTTCTCATCCCACTAACCCGCGATTTTCTTTTGACTGTCCAGGAACTCACGGGTGTATTGCCAAAAGAATATCCACTTAAAACTGGTGAAACACCCCCCAAGGTGCGGCGGAGGGTTGGAGCTTTGTTTAAACTGGACGAGCGAGCGATTCAGTATAAGAGAGAGGTGAGTAAGGGTTCAGTACCAGATACTGGATTTTAAAGGGTAACACCCATTATTTTTTTATTTTATTGCCGGATTTTATTTTTCAAATATATTGTGTGGTTTTCTTTTATATTAAAACGGTTCTAGTTTTTGCATGACACATTATTTTCAGGTGGCTGCCTGTTAGCCATGTGTTGTAAACAGCCTACTGCCTGTTGTAAATAATACAATGGCTCAGTATTAATCACCCAGTAGAATGCTCTCATAGACTAATAAAGAGTCTATGGAGACCTAAATATGTCTTTGATGAATTGCCTTAAAGGGGCACTCCAGCCATTATATGCACTCTAAAGCATACAATAGCTGTGTGGATCCTTTTTTCATGTGGTTTGTTTTACAAATGCATGGCAGAATCCCCCAATGCATTTGCCCCTTTCCACACACACACACACCAATCTAAATGCCCTGCAGGAGATGTGTTATGTTGAACTTTATAAATATACATCCGGTAAGTTCCAGCACTGGATCTGGGAAAGCTGTGGTGTTCGACCCCAGTGTGCATGTTTGTTAAATTCTGCCTTCGAGTTCAATGGAAGCACTTTTCTGACTCTGATTGACAGCTTTAAGCAGCCATTCAGTGACAAGAACAGTCGGATCACGGAGGATGGTCTGCAACTTCCATTTCAGGAACCTTATTTTCATTTTGGAAGAATACTCAGAGTAGTTTAATATGCATTATTCTGTTGTGGGGTGTCAAGGACATCAGACAATCCCTTTAGGAGTGAAGTTTAAGCAGAAAAAGTAAAAATATCACATGACTAACAATGGCAGCATCCAGCTCTGCAGATGAATGAAGTTTTTTTTTTTGGTTTTTTTTTTAACAAAATGAGATAAACCATGTTTTGTCCATGCTTATCTAACACTGTATTGGATTTATCATTTAAGACAATACATAGATTAGCTCTCATCCATAAAAGTGGATTATTTAAATAAATGATAGACAGTGGTATAAAATTCTATGATTGAAGTTACAGTATTTGGCTTCAAATAGGGGGTGTTTTTAAACAAAAGGGTTCAACAATGGGTGGGAATGCGGAGGATAGAAAAGGTTAGTTGCTGGAATTCCACTGAAAACCTCACAAAATAAGCTCTGTGGGCGCCTCGAATGCACTCAGTAATAGTTTGACAAGCTCAGCAGGAAATTTTCAGTGCCTGCCGCAGGAGCTAGCACTGATAAAGTGTCACAGCCGGTGGTAGTGTTATCTGTATGGGATCTGGAAAAATGCAGTTTTAAGCTTAGCCCACTTATAAGTCTTGCTGATTATGAATTGTTACATTTGCAAAGACTTGGAGGGCCTTCTTTAACGTATGGATTCAATAACCGCTTCAAAAAAATGTTAGATAGATTAGTTAACCCCTTAAGGACAATGGGTGGTCCCTAAACTCATTGAAAACAATGCATTTTGAGTCCGTACATGTACGGGCTTTGTTATTAAGGGGTTAAATAAGTTTTAGGAATAGACTTTTTGTTTTGTTTAGACTGTATATAGTGATAAGGGTTTACCGCAAGCCTTGCCCTCTCCAACTGTTTTTCTCTTATCGTTGACTTGTTTGTCACACCACATTAGTAAAAGTTATAAACGTTAGCCAGCAGGAAATCTTAAAGTACCTTAACTCATGAGATTTCTTCAGTCCTTTCTTTTCTTTCTTTGCAAACTAAATTAAAAATTCGTTAACAAGTCTATGGTTAGTTGACTTTGTGAGCCACCACATTAACGTTAATACAAGTATCTGTAATGGCAGTGCTCGGTGTGAATAGGCACGCGTAAACTCAGTTACTCAAATTATATATTCTTACACAAAACGGGTAGTTTACACACAATATTATAGAAAAAAAAAAAAATCACAATTCATCTATACACACATTTTCCTGCTATGCCTTGTGCAGAAAAAGAGAGCCACCATCTGTCCACGAATCTGTAGATTGTGTTGTCCATTATGAATACAAATATTATAATAATTGTCTGCATTGTTGCAATGATGTCATTTGGTGATTCACTTTATAGCTAACCTTAGTCTGGTTTCAGCATGGTTCTGTCCCAGTCTGCATCCAACTATACGTTTATTGAGCATTTGCGCAAGCATTCTCGCAATCACTTGGTGTACAGGGAATGTTTTAACGTATGTAATTGTAACATTTAAATACATAAAGTGATTTAGGAACTTTATTTGAAATGAGAAGAAATGTTAGTACAAGAGATCATGATCTAAAACTCGATGTAAGGAAATTTTACTTTACTAAGACGTTGAAGATAAATGTAATAGCCTCCCAGCAGAAGTGGTACAGGCTAATCTAGTGAGGGAATTTAAACATGAATTTAACACGAGACCAAAGATTTAGTGCTTAATCACTAGGTGATATTGTTCCTTTAAGATTCATATCAGAAATGTACATTTTTAGTTTTGACCAGTAGCTTAATGAACAATATCACTCTTCACAGGAATTACCATACGATTTTTTATTTTTAGTGCAAACATTCTACACGCCATTCATTTTATGTTTGCTTTTCTGTAAACTGTATTCCTACCTACATATGAAACTCTACAGTCATGACTAAATTGCAGGATTCTTGTTTATGGGTTAAGCTGCTACAAATACTGACTTTGTCCTCATTTTGCAAAACTGTGTTTTGTATTTACTGATATTATTAAAATACTTCCAGTACCAATGGGTCTGTGTATGTTTTATAGGACCTGGTGTCGCTATACATCAATAACAATTTTTTGTCTGTGTCATTCTAAAAGTAATTTCATTGACCGCTCAGTAATATTAAAAAATGATCCATGATTTCTCTGTTTATTGTTTGCAAAAGGAATATAATCTATATGTTTACTTTCCTATTGATGTGTAGGTAGCCATGCATCACTTATATGACCTGTCCCTCACTCTTGGCTAAATTCCAGCTTTACAGACCTGTTTCTTACTGTCACCATCCCCAGGACCCACTCAGCTCCCTGGAGGCAGATATTTTACTGCAGCGGCAGATCACAGAGGCAGCCCGTCGCCTGTATCTGGAGGATTCCCTGTCCAAACAAGTCCGACATCGGCGAAAGGTAGCACTGAGAGCTGCGGAGCAGAAGCTTCTAACTCTAGAGGACAGGCTAATCCAGGAACGCAGCCAGGGAGGAGGTATGCGATTAGAAGGTAAGAGACCAGACACAGTGAGGATCAGAGTTTTGAGAACAGTGAAACAATGGTATATGAATTGGTTGGTGACATAGATTGTTATATTCAGTTGAGAAATGTGGAGACACCGAGTTAAATTGAGATGAAAAATGTCACATCCAGTCTCTAATCGTACCGCGGTCCTTACACATTATCAAGGGTCAACTCATCTCTTCTATAGAAACTAGCCTTGGCTGGGTATGCATACCATAAGTCACGATGTAATGAATAGAACCCTTTGCTGTTTTACAGAGGAAGTGGGTAAAAAGGAAACGTGATAATTATAAAGCCATTTAAAATATTAATTAAACGGGGGGGTTGTAGGATTAATGGTTATTGCTAACTATGGAACACCACTGGGCAGCAAGACAGCTATGTTCTAATGCCTTCCTAATCTTTACATTTAGACAGCAGTGTGTCCGAATCAAGCTCCATGTCTGACATCACAACCTTGGAAGATGGTAAGACGAATGATTGGCAATTAACATTAAATTATCTAGAGGTATTCTATTGGCTCCAGAATAATGATTCTCTAAAATTGTTTTCTGTAGATGACAACCAGAGGGTGCCTTTCTCCGTTTTGCCATCTGTTACCCGACCTCTTCCACCTCAGACACTTGAGGGATTGCGTCCTGTATGGAGTGAGGGTGAAAATGAAAGAAATCCACTGCAGAACAGCCCCTGGAGAGAATCTAGCCTTGACCTGCCCTATGAAAAACCACCCAAGGGTTTGAATAACTCCCGAAGCCAGAGCAGGTAACTTACTTAGAGTGCATTTTAACATTAGGGATATAACATGGGCCACTCCTGGCAAATATCTTATAGTGCATGAGTTGAGTACCATATAGTCTTATATGATAAGATAATTTAGTTCCTTGTTGGAGTTGTATGGCAGTATGTTTGATATAGTTAATGCTGATAAATGAGTAAAGTTTGAGTTGAATCTTGACATAAACCTTTCTATTGTGTAAAGTTGAGTAGGATTAAACATTGGTATAGTGATGATAGGATGCATAGAAAAGCAGATACAAGAGCAGAAGAAGAAGCAATTGTAGTTTGCCTTGGACCTATAAGTGCTTTTAACCAAAGGATCAGTAAGGCATGGAAAATATCTATAACATGCCACATTGACATAGTAAGCAAGCAACACAATACACCAAAGGAAAGGCAGGCAGTTAGGCTGACAGAAAAAAATATTGGTTAGAAGTGTGAGGTTGAAGAATGTGTATCTAATGTGCTTTTTTGTCCTTATAGCAGTCCTGCTGTCACACCGTTACCCAGTCCCCAAGAACTGCCTACTGGAAACAGAAATCACAACACCCAGAACATTGATATAATTACACTAACCATACAAGGCAGCCCAGAAAGCAGCAATAGAAGCAGGGTCTCAAAATCTGTAAGGTGAGAGGGTTTCTCATATTTGGATCAGCCAAATATTGCCAAAATACCTCTATTGTTTTTGTTCCATTTAGCTATGTTGGCTTTTTTTTTTCTTTCTAAACAATGTCACTTTTATATTCTATAGAATTCAGAGCAACCACGAACTCGGTGAACCTAGAGGACGCAACTTATGCCGCCGGGCGACCAGCTTCAACACTTCATCTAATTCCGTATACTCCTCTTCTCTTTCAAACCCCTTATATAATTCCTCTAACCCTTTATACTCCTCCTCTTCTGACACACTGTTTGAGTCACCATGTTTGCCGCCATCGTATAAATTAGCTTTCTGCCCTGTTGCTCCACAAAGAGAAGTGCTTAAAATTGTCCATGTACCAAGTATAAGGGAGCATGTTGTGCTTGCCGAACCCTCAAAGCCTGACATTACGCAGGAGCTGCATTATTGGCACATCAGAGCCAGTATGAGGGGATCCAATGGTTTGCGGCCAAGGTCACTGGACCGACAAGGAGCCATAAAGCTGCGCAGTGGGACATCCTGGAGCCAGAAAACCCAAGTAAGGCACTTTATTTTCTTTAAGACTTATCTTTGTGGTTATCATGTCCATGGACAGGTTTACATACAGACAGGCAGATAGCTAATCTCCATGCCTATTATTTAAGGAAATATGATTATTATTATTTTTATGCTAATTTTACCGTTAAAGGAACCATTTGGTTCACACACCTCCAAAAATCTGCTGTAGATAGATATTTTCCAAATCTGTGTTCTCACATAGAACGCAGAGGGAAGATTGAAGGAAACCATGTACTCCTAAATTGGAATTTTTGCTTTGAGCAAAGAGATAAATGAAAACAGTACATTGACATATAAACACCTGGTTTACGAAGGTTGTATTTCACAAAATGTGTGATATTGACTCTTCCTGTACAGACATGTTGGACAGTTTCTGTAAAATTGTATCTTGTTTTACTTGTCCTTCCCTTTCTGCCACACCTTGATGGGTGTATTATTATTATTATTATTATGATTTTATAATTCTTCTTATTTCTTGAATTAAACATTACCAGCCAAACAGATCTTACACTTATACAGCACTTTAATGCATATGATAGCTGAATGGACCCTTTCAATTTACTTGGTGTCCCCTTGAAAATGCATGAGGGAATTCTGCATTATCCCCGTTTATGCATTTGCCCCTTTCCCTGTCCCTTCTGTTTGCCAAGCAGGAGATTTGTTTGGCCAAACACATTCCCTGACACATGGTATACTTTCCGCCAGTCTGCTTTAGTGTCGCCCCTGAGTGTATGGAAAGTGCTGCCATTGATTTTAATGGGAGTGCTTTCCTGCCATTGATTAGCTGCTTCAAGCGAATCGGCAGACTACAGTAGAGTTCTGCTGCAGCTTCTACGGAATGTTAATTATTTTTTCCCCTGACATTTCTTTGAGGTTTAAATAAGCCATATTAAAGTACTTAAAAGTATTTTAATGTTAATTATTTGTTTTGTAAAGAGTTGCCTGGTGAACTCAAGTGCCCCTTTCATTTTTATCTTTTATTTATATTGCGTCAACAATTTACGCAGAACTTCATACAATACATATATTCAAGGAGTATGACAAAATTAGACAGACTAATACAAACCAATAGGTATTTTAATCTTGTTTTCCCACTGGAAGAACTCCCAAAGTTTGAACCCTTGCATGACTGGTGATAATTCAGGTGGAACATTTATAGTAATTGTGCAGTTGCACAGATGAATAAATCCTGCCATGCCCCCATCCTCTGGAATGCCCTTCCCTGGCTTATCAGACTCTCCCCTTGCCGTCAGGCTTTTAAAACATCTCTCGAGACCCACATCTTCAAAGATGACAGCTTAACTCCCTTCCTCGCACCTACCTGTAGCTCACCATCCTAGCCTCTCCCCTGTTGTACTTATGGCTAGCAATAGTGTTAAAAACTAGATACATTCATATGGCTGGTCCATTGCAAAGATTGGCACTTTTACTTCTTGTGTGATATACCCCAACCCTTTCTAGATTATAAAATCATTTGGGCAGGCCAGGACCCTGCTTTTCTTTGTTTCTGTGATTTCAGATTGTTATGTTATCAACTACCATGCCAACGGTCCCGAATTTGCCAGGAAAGTCCTGGTTTTTTTTAATCCTCTCCTGGAAAATTGGTCTTTCTATGAGACACATACAGCCTAAACGCTGGTAATGAGCTCTAGACACCCCAGGAAAGAAGAGATGGAGCCTAAAGTCGGCGGTCATGCAGCTCCACATAACTCTGCCCACTTTAGGCTCCACTCACTTTGGACTTATGTCCTGCTTACCCATTGTACAGTGCTGCTGTATAAATCAATCAATAACTGAAAATGGGGGGGGGTAAAATTAAATTAGACATAGGCTCTAATATATTATGCTGAGCTGTGTATCCGTTCTCCTATATTAATTAAGCTCTGCTATCTTTCGTTCGGCAGGTATCCCACAGGCATGTGCTGAGGAGAACAGCAGAGGGTGCTCCCTTGCAGTGGTATGACCCAGAGGAGGCCCAAATTATTAGCCAGGTCTAGAGAGTCCAGGATCCTGTAAAAAATGCCTATGACAACTCTGCACTGAACTCCACGGCTGTCTTTATATGTCTATTTTTGCCAGGACTATATTATCTGTTTCTCTGCTGGACAGAGATTTTTTTATTATGTTTCTTCCTCAAGGACACCTTTTTGATATCTGCTTTACATTGCAGTAGTACTGCAGATTCATGCGCAATAAGTGGAATTGATGCTTGATAACCTCTAATTATCAACAAGCTCATTAAAATGAATGACACTTTTAATGGATAAGAAAATGTGTTGCTTTATATCTAATATATTATGTAATCTATTGAGGTTAGACACAAAAGTACAAATGTTGCTTGATCAAACTAATTTTCATTCACTGTTTTCCTAAGCAGTTTTTTTTTTTTGAACACTCTTATCGGACTAATTTGTTCTAATGCTGCTCCCCAGTATCACTTAATTTCTAAGTAATGATGTTCGCCGCAACCTTTTGTAGCTTCAAACAAAGTTCTTTATAGATGATTAGTTTTACAATAAAGCAATCATGAACAGATAAAATAACATAAGTTCAAACAAATGATGAATGTTTATGGGCGCCAAAAAAACCTTTGAGGCCTTTTAAGCATTTATTTAAATGCTGTAAAAATTCCTAATTGTTTAAGGAACAAACTTGTTGATATTGTTTCATTCAATCAAAATATGCAGACGTTTATCACTTGTTCTTTTACTACAAATTTTGCACAAAGTTGTACCAAAGCTGACTACCTCATACTTCATATGGACCATAGTTCAATCACTTCCTCCTGTAAGCAAATAAACCTTTGTGTACACATCTGGACTATGTACAAAGGTAAACACAGTCAAAATGCACCCAACCTCCGTCTTTCATCTCCCTCACTTCCACCGGTGAACCTTAAGGTGTAGGATATTTTCAAAAAGCATTTTATGTTCACACCCTCCAGTGGATTCCTGGCAATTACTTTATTGACTTTTTCTTTTGTTATAAATGTGTAATGTTTGATTTTCCCAAAACTGCTGCATTAGTCATATATTTCTATATGAATTTGACCCCCATGGATAATAATGATGTACTCCAGCGAGGGCCACAAAGGTGGTAGACTTCCAAAGTATACCAGCAGAGGATACAATCTTTTCACCAGCAATCATTCCTTCACAAAACCTTATGCAGAGCTGGCAGTACTTGATTTTCAGGGCAGTGTTAAAATAATTCAATGTCATCATCACATATTAAAATTATTTCTCCCTTGCTGGCCTTGGTAATGTGAAATAATCAATACTGGGTCATAAGATGGCTGAATATTACATTTCCAACTAGCAGGCCTTGAGGTTTATTTTTATGCTTGACCATTCTATACTTCTAAATAATCAGTAGCCATACTTTTTAAAAACTTCAATAACACAGAGAACAGAGAGTTGTTATAAATGGTAAATTTTCAAGCTGGTCAAAAGTGGTAAGTGGTGTCCCTCAGGGTTCTGTTCTGGGACCAATTTTATTCAACGTATTTATAAATGACCTGGCAGTAGGCGCTGAAAGTCATGTTTCTGTGTTTGCAGATGACACTAAACTAGGTAAAGTAATACAGTGTGAGCAGGATATTACAGTACTGCAGAGGGATCTAGATAGACTGGGGGACTGGGCATACAAATGGCAGATGAAATTCAATGTAGACAAATGTAAAGTTATGCACTTCGGGGTAGCGAATGCACAAGCAACCTACACCCTAAACGGTAGTGAATTAGGGGTAACGACAAATGAGAAGGATTTGGGAATTGTTATAGACAACAAACTAGGCAACTAGGGCTGCAACTAACGATTATTTTAATCGTTTAGTTGGCTGATTATTTTTTCGATTAATCGATTAATCGGATAAAAAAAAAACAATATGCAAACTTTTCGTTTATTTAAAATGTAATGAACTGGATGTTAAAAAACAACTTAAAATTTACATTAACATTCTTATTTTGTTAAGAGAACCCAAACACAATATTTATCAAACTAGTTTTAATACCTAAACCACTCACTTTGCACCCTGCACCCAGCACTTTGCACCGTGCACCCAACACTTTGCACCCTGCACCCAACACTTTGCACCCAGCACCCAACACTTTGCACCCTGCACCCAGTCTCCCACTCTGCCCTGCACCCACACTCACACTCTGCCCTCCACCCCCACCCTGCACCCACACTCACACCCTGCCCTGCACCCACACTCACACCCTGCACCCACACCCTGCCCTGCACCCACACTCACACCCTGCCCTGCACCCAGTCTCCCACTCTGCTCTGCACCCCTGCACCCAGTCTCCCACTCTGCCCTGAACCCACACTCTGCCCTGCACCCCCACTCTGCCCTGCACCCCCACTCTGCCCTGCACCACCACTCTGCCCTGCATCCCCACCCACACCCAGTCTCCCACTCTGACACATAGACATTCACACATAGAGAATCACTTACCTCAGCTATGGACTCGTTCCACTTCCAAGCTTCAAGAAGTTGAAAACTTTATTTGAACGGCAGACCAACATTGAAGCGCGTCACGTAGCTCAAAGAAGGCGGAGACTGCAGCGCGCGTAGCAGAAGCCGGGAAACGCTCGCGGAGGAGGTAAAACGAGCCGAGTTCTCCAACAACTAATCGATCGCTCGATTAATCGATAACGGAAATTGTCGACAACGATTTCCGTTATTGATTATTATCGATTTTATCGATTCGTTGTTTCAGCCCTATAGGCAACAATGTGCAATGTCAGTCTGCGGTTGCCAGTAAGGTATTGTCGTGTATAAAAAGGGGCATCAAGTCGCGGGATAAAGATATAATTTTGCCTCTGTATAAATCAATGGTAAGGCCGCACCTTGAATATGCTGTGCAATTTTGGGCACCTATTCTAAAGAAGGATATCATAGCACTAGAAAGGGTGCAGAGGCGGGCTACAAAATTAATAAAAGGAATGGAGCACTATAGTTATGAAGTTATTTAAATCTGTTTAGTTTAGAAAAACGTCGCCTCAGAGGGGATATGATAACACTATATAAATAAATTCGGGGCCAATACAAACCATTGTGTGGAAATCTGTTCATAAACAGGACTATGCATAGGACACGTGGTCATGCGTTCAGATTGGAAGAAAGGAGATTTAGACTAAAGCAGAGGAAAGGGTTTTTTTACAGTAAGGACAATAAGGATGTGGAATTCTCTGCCTGCAGAGGTAGTTTTATCGGAGTCTGTACAGACGTTTAAACTGCAACTGGATGGATACCTGGAAAAACATAATATTCAGGGATATAATCTTTAATTATGGGGAAACAGCTTATTGATCCAAGGAGAAATCTGACTGCCATTTTGGGGTCAAGAAGGATTTTTTTTCCCTGGTTAGTGCAAAATTGGAAAGAGCGGAACCGGGGTTTTTTTGCCTTCTTTTGGATCAACAGCAACAAATTAACAAATATAGGAAAGGCTGAACTTGATGGACGCATGTCTTTTTTCAGCCTATGTAACTAGTTGACATTTTTTTTAAAAACTTTAGTAATTTGGGATACTCAGAAGTGGCATATGGACCGTAGGTTGCAAAGATATGAACATGAAAGCAAGCTTGGGAGTACTGGCTTAATAGGTGCTGAATCTTGTAATGTTGTTTAGTAATACATTTCCCAAATCCACTAGTGTGTGTGTAGGTGGACAGCGCCCTGACACATTCATTCACCTAGGGCAGGGGTGGGGAACCTTTTTTCTGCCAAGGCCCATTTGGATATTTATAACATAATTTATAACATAATTCGCGAGCTATACAAAATTATAAATTAAAAAATTAGCCCCACATTGTATATATATATATATCCCACCACCCAGCCCCCCTTTTAGTATTGATTTATATGATGCCCCAGGCAGCACCCCCTTGTGAATTAATGCCACATAGAAAACCTATTGGGTGAACTGAAGAGCAGTGTCCCAGATGAATGGTCTCAGATCCCTTGCCATGTTTTCTCCAACCTCATCAGGCATTTTATGAGAATAGCTGTTATCTTTGCAAACGGAGGTAGCACAAAATCAGGGGCGTAACTAGAATCCAAAGTGCCCCAACTTCATCAAGCAACATGTCTCACAGTGCCACATTTGCCCCAAACATCTTGTGATTGCCTTTGGGGCCAAGCAGCTTATCAGTGCCATCCTAAACCCCAAACAGCCTGTCAGTGCCACCTTTGCCCCCGCTTGTCAGTGCCCCCAAACAGCTGGTCTGTGCCTTCCTTGCCCGTTGCCCGACCACTTTCTACATAAACTCCTTGGCATACATATGTAAACACACACAAATGACACATTCTTACTCATACTAACACACACATTCCCTCTCACACTATTTACTTACACACACTTATGCATGCACATTCATGCTCACATACATACAAACCCTCGCCCGCCCCCGCTTACCTCTCACCTCTCACCTCTCTTGCAACTTCAGGTTTCAACGCAGGGTCATGTGACATAATGTGACCCCAGAGACATTACTGTCTCTCTTTGCCCGGTTCAAAATAGTTTAGAAAGGGCTCTTTCGACCTAGACCGGTTTGTGCAGTGGACAGGACCGGTCCAGGTCAGAACGGCCCTTTCAGAACAATTTTGAACTAGTACGTGAAGACAGGAATAAGTGGACCCCTTAAAGAGATGGGCCCTGTCGCAGTTGTGACCACTTCAACGCCTGTACTTATGCCACTGCCAGTAGTGTACCCAGGTGGGGGCATATGGGCCAGCGGTCCGCCCCCGGTTGCCACTCGTCAGGGGCTGACCCGTTGGCCTGACGAGCAGATATCTGCTGGCCACCTTATGTGGGGCACCACAGTAGTGAGTTTCTTTACACAGTGTGCAGGCGCCACAGTGGTAAGCTGCGGGCTCGTAATAGTGATGCTCGGCCAGTACCCGGACCAATGAATTCTGCAAGAGAAGTAAGGGGGTGCAGGAGAGTGACTGGGTGAATGAATGAGTGTTTAGGGGCAGAAATGGGTCAGACAGGCTGCTTAGGGAGACAGAGGTAGCACAGGCAGGTTGTTAAGGGGGCAGAGGTGACACAGGCAGGTTGATAAAGGGGCAGAGTTGGCACAGGCACGCTGCTACAAGGGTAGAGGTGGCACAGGCAGGGTGCTTCAGGGGCACAGTTGGCACAGGTAGGCTGCTAAAAGGGCAGAGGTTTTTTTATGGGCAGAGGCCTACCACGTCACTATCTGGCTTAGTGTATAGTGATAGGGGTTATGCTCACTACCAGCAATGTCTGGCTCAGTATATAGTGATGAGTTACGCTGTACCATATCTGTTCAGTAAATGTTCTTTATTTCAACTTATTTTGTTTATTTTTAAATTAATTTATTTTTTAAAATTTCTAGTTTTTTCCAGTTGACACAGTTGACAAATTTGTGAAATAAATATTCTTACCAACGTAATTTTTTTTGTGAACATTATAAAATGTTTTTTGTGAACATTATAAAATTTGGGAGGTACGGGCTAGGAAACATTTTTTTTTAAAATTTGAACATCATTTTATTTCAGTTTTCTTATCATGCTGGGGAGCAGCAATTCAGAGTTTCACCCAAACCTCCCAAAAGGGACATAAAATCGATTCATACATTAGAAAATTGACTAGTACAATTAAAACATCATGTACCAAGACACATGCCATCACGTGATGCTTTTATGACAGGTGACCTTGTAGCATCACGTGACCCTTTCATGACAGGTGAACTTTTTACAGGACATGAAGCGAAATAATAGTGCAATATAAATACAGTGTGAAACCGCGTATTACACAGTCTATACACCACATTACGATGTCTTAGTTTTCATTCAATCTAACGCCAAATAAATCCACATAAAACTTAAAATGGAAGGTGAGGCAATGTAATGCATGTAATTACTTGGGAACGGGAAGGCGTGGCATTGAATTTACTTTCACTTTACATGCCTCTGCGCCGGGTTTCGTGTACGTTAAGGAGCTGCGGCGTCTATGGGCTCTCCGGACGAGTCTGCCAGAGTCTGTTTCTGTGCATTGTTCGTAGTGTTATTTTAGGTTTTACACGAAACACCGGAACGTTGAGAGTAATATGTAGACGTGGGTTAGGGCGGCCTGTGTAGTGTTTATTGAGGTCCTAAATTACGCATGTCCATTTATAATTACGGTGGTCGGTTAACGCAGCGTGTTTCTCCCCCGCCCCCATTCTCTCTCTCTCTCTCTCTCTCTTCAGTAGATGGCCAAACAGGAAATTTACCGTCAAAGCTTTGGGTGTATATCCGGTCAGACAGAAACTGTAAGTACATTTAGGAGTTTGTTGTTTATTCCTGTCACTGGATCAATCTTGGAAGCACCTATCCGGCTACTACTACAGTTTTTACACTTGACCCGTTCATGACCCCATCTTGTATAGTCACACTGAATTGCCGTATGTGGTGAATAATATGTGATACATGAGTTGTATATTTATCACATGATAGATCAATCACTGTTTGACAGGATTGCTTTACTTGTAATACTTGAAGTAAAAAAACAAACTTGAAATACATGCCATGGTAAATCCTCCCTTTCTGCTTAAGGCAGCTTTAGATCATAAAGCATATAGGGTCCTTAAAGGTGGACATTATTAACAACACTTTGGTTTATTGCCATTGTATATAATGTGTACCATTTTGAAATTGCTATTCCTACAGAGTGACAATAGGCCACAGAGGGATGGGATTTTTTTATGGCTTTTAAGTGTATTTTGGGGTCTTTATAGACCTCATTTGCTGGCACTCCTGGTGTCGTGATTTGACTGTAGTCTTTATAATTATATAATATATATATATTCTCTCTGATCACATATTGCGCAGTATGTGCAATCAGGCAGAGAAGAAGGGGGGGGTCACCAGAGATTCACAAGGGGGGGGTGAAGTGGTGTAAGACAATGTAGAAAATCAAAGTGTCCATTTCTTCTAAAAAGGTTGTAAAGAACCAGTTTGTCAATGTTCAGATACTATATGTCCAAAGGTATGCGGCCACCTGACCATTGCATCTGTATGAGCTTGTCGGAAATCCCATCCCAGGACTGTGGGCATTAATACAACGTTGTGACCCCCTCCCGCCTTTGTGGCTCCATTCTTTTGAGAAGGCTTTCCACAATGTTTTGGAGTGTCTGTGAGAATTTGTGCTCATTCAGCCAAAAGAGCATTTGTGAGACTGCATACTCATGTTGAACGAGAAGGCCTGACTTGCAGTGGGGGTTTAAATTCATCCCAAAGATGGTCAGTGGGGTTAAGGTCAGGGCCACTTTGCAGGCCATTCAAGTCTGTCCGAACTAAACGCATCAAACCATGTCATTACGGACCTTGCTTTTTGCACAGGGCACAATTATGCTGGAAACTGGTGTCACAAAATTGGAAGCATACAATTGTCTAAAGTGTCTTTGTTTGTAGCATTATCTTTACCCTTTACTGAAACTAAGGGGCCTGGCTCAAACCCTGGAAAACCGCCCAGAGCATTATCCCTCTCTACCAAACGTTTTAGTAGGCATTATGCATTGCGGTAGGTAGCCTTTTCCTGGCATCGGCCAAACCCAGATTTTTACATAGTGAAGTATACTTTACACCAGTGCTCCTTAACCCTCTCCTCAAGGCACACCAAACAATGCAGGATTTAGGTATTACTCAGGTGTGTGTAAGGTGTTGCAAAATTAAAAACAAACAAACATACCTTAGACACACCTGAGTAATAACTAAATCCTGGACTGTTAGGTGTGCCTTGAGGAGAGGGTTTTACACCACTCTGGTCGACAATTGGTATTGCGCATAGTGATCTTTGCTTTGTGTGCAGCCAAACAGGCCACGGAAACCCATTTCATAAATTTCCTGACACGCAGTGCTTGTGCTGATGTTGCTTTCAGAGCAAGTTTGGAACCTTGTAGTGAGTGATGCTACAGAAGAAAGGATAATTTTACATTCTACAATCCTGTGAAAAAAGTATTTGCCTCCTTCCTATTTTTGTTTCTTTTTTTTGGTCTTATCACATTTAAAGGTTTCAGATCATCTAAATAATTTTAATATAAAACAGACATTAACCCCATGACGACAATTGAGGTGCCAGACACAGCACGGAAATACATCCCATTAACGACAATGGACGTGTCTGGCTCGTTATGGTGTTAAGCAAGTGTAGGAACAATTCGACATCCAGGCAGTCAACACCAAAAAAATGTAGGGGCCCCATACGACTACTCCTAGGAATGATTGTATTAATCTTATTAAAAGTCTATATGCCTTTCAATATAGCAGCGCTACTTGGGATGCGATCAGCATCAGATGTCATATAGAGGCATTCAGCAAAACAAAAAAACAAAATATATCAAGGGCCCCATTTGATCGCTTCTAGGGGCATTTTTAAAATGCCACCTGTTAGAAACATGTTGCCTTTAACAAGATGTCGGCGCCCATTCAAAATAAGCGTTCCCCTTGTAGGTTGACTACAGGTACTACAGCCAACCATGCAGGTCAATGGAGCACAGCTCACCAATTGAAAATGTAAAAATAAAAAAAAATCACAATGTAAAAATAAAAGACCCCAGTGCTGTCACCATATAGATAAAAGAAAATATATACAAAACATTTAAAAAAAATAAATAGTTGAAGTCCTAAAATTGGCACTGTATCTTCCACAAAATACTGGAAGATACCAGCATTTGAAACACCCTGGGGTTTCTAGTTTCGAAAACATACGGTTTTATGGGGTAAATTGAGTTGGCCTGTTTTAAACTCGATGTAAAAATAAAAAAATGCGCCCCTCACAAATGTGACTTTTTAGCGCCCAAACAAACCAATGCATAGGTGGTATCACTATACTCAGGAGGTGTTGCTGATCATATATTGGGGTGTTCTTTAGCTGTAACATATACCAGGAGCTGTAAATTGTGTGTGTGGAAGAAGAAAAAAAATGCAAACAAAAATGACTACCACAAAGTTTGACAAAGTCTTGCAGGAGAATTAGTGCTTTGAAATAGTTTAAATACCCTGATGGCTTCAAAGATGTCCTATATATCAGGGGTCCCCAACCACCGGGCCGCGTACCGGTCCATGGCCTATAAGCAACTGGGCCACACAATAGGGTGACCACATGTTCCGGAATCAGTCCTTTTGACGCGGAGGAGAGAGAGGGACGCCGAGTGGTTTTCGCTCATGAAGTCTTCAGGAACCGCTTGGCGTCCCTCAGTCTTCTCTGCGAGGCATCTAGCTCGGTCGCAATGCCGGCATTTCGTTCTGAGCGCCGGAATATGACGTCCTATTCCGGCGCTCAGCAGTGAAGCAGCGTGCGCCGTGGAAGAGCAGGGAGACAGAGGCCTCTCGCTCCCATCGTAGGACTCCTGGACTTCAAATTGGGAGAGGGTAGATGAGGGTAGTGAGAAGTGGGGGAAGGGAGTAGGTAGTGAGAAAAGGGGGGGGAGATAGTGAGAAGGGGGTAGTAAGTATATTGAAATAAATAGTCAGAATGAGTGAGAGAATGAAAGTGGAGTATTATAAATAATAAATATATTAATAATAATAATAATAATGCACAATAAATGTAATGCACTTGAATCAAACCCAAAACACCCAGCCCCCGGTCCGTGGAAAAATGGTCTTCCACAAAACCAGTCCCTGGTGCCAAAAAGGTTGGGGACCGCTGCTATATAGCACATGGGGCAGAATGACCAGTTTTGAAAAAAAATGCTTTTTGAAATAGCAATATGCTACTTGTGCTTTTTGCCCTATAACTTGCCAAAAACATAAAAACAGGTTTTTTTCCATTAGCTTTTAATGATGAGTAAAAGATTTTTCAAATAACACTAAGTATGCGCTTTTTTTTTCAAATGTTCACTATAATTTCTATATTTTATAATAAAGTAGATATGATCAAAATATTGGTATCTAAATAAAGCCATTCGTGTATTGAAAAAAAAATATATATAATGGGTGTGTATAGTAACTGAAGAGAAGAAAATTACAGCTAAACAGGAGAACTGCAGGAATGTTAAAACGCCCATTGTCACGAAGGGTTGAAACACAAAATGCAGTTTTTAAATGATCATTCCATTAGTTCTCAAAGCGCGACATTGGATGGTTTTCAAGCATGAGATGCCTTTTTAAGGTCATGCCACAGCATCTCGATCAGATTCAAGTCAATCTTTTGACTAGACCACTTCAAAACCTTAATTTTGTTTCATTTAGAGGTGGTCTTTTGCCTTCAGGGTTTTCTGGTAGCGAGCTGAATGTATTATTCCATCAATTATGGCGAGTCGCACGTGTCCTTGAATTTCTTTACAGCATCGTTGTTCTACTTTTTAGCCAACGTCCCTTGCAAAACAGATTCTATTTCAGTAATGTTTAGAATTTAGATTCAACAAGGTTGGTATTAATCTGCCTGGGTGTATCTGGTAAAACAGAGTCAATCAATTACACTGCTCTGAGAGCATGCATGGTCTACTGCTTTGTGGCCAAGTTGCTGCTACTTCTAAATGATTCCAGTTCACAATAATTACAGAGGACCAGGGCTGAAATTTCACTAACTAACTTATGTCATAGATGGTATCCTATGGCAGTGCCACAGTTAAAGTCCTTAGTAGGATCCATTCTGCCCATATTTGTCTACGGAAATGGCTGCCTATGTGCTTTTTATTTTATCCCCCTGTGAGCAATGGGTATTTTTAGTACACTGTTATGGAAGAGGAATAGCAAAAAACATCTAATTTTTACAAATGTACTTCCACATGTTAAATGTAATAGTTCCACCAATATTTGGAGGCGTGAGACTCTATATGCAAGATCAACTCATTGTTATCACTAAGAACTAAGTATAAAGATGTAGTCCTATGTGCCTAATGGTACCACCTTCACTATCTGAGAGCACCTTGCTCAAAAAGAGAAGAGACAACAAAAGAGCATTTATAAGGCGATTAAAAACATTTATTTTTTTTCTTATACGCTTGTGTGGCTTATTGTCTGTACAACACCTGACAGGCCGTGTTGTGTTTATACCTTGTAAAACTTTCAAAGCGTGCCATGAAGTAAACTTTTTCAGCATTCTGGTGCTTCATGGGAACATGGCAATAAACGGCTTTAATTTTTGAAGGTCCTAATATTATGTCCTGATCTGCAAGCAGGATACATTGTGTAAATAAAAATCCATCATGTAGACGAAGTGTCTGTGTAGATAAACTGTTCACCACAGAAGATATTCTTTTGTTTACCTCTAGGTATCATGATAAAGAGTCTAGTTTGTCTAGTAGATTGTGCTGAGATAGAATATATAAGAATGACTGATGTGCAGCTGTCTGAAAAATAGCTCACAAGCTGTATTGGATACTACAGTGGCAGGCCAACGCGGGGTTTGCGTCCTACTGATATCTGCCCTCGCTGTAATGAGCCATACACAGACCTGTTAAATAGACTGTGGGTATGTCCTATGGCACAAGGATTTTGGAAAAGGTCTATAGATTTCCTCAGCAAGGCAGGTTGAGCAATATACCATGGAAAACCACACTTGTCTTTTTCTCCCCCACTACAGTGGTGGGCAAGCTGCTACAGATTGCCTTGACAGCCATCAGGAAATCAATTCTCCTGAACCACCTAGCTCTCTTAAAAACCCAGATGTTTTCCGCATGGACTGGTTGGTATACACCAACGATAAGGAGCTTAATACAGAGAGATACTTTAAAGTATGGGTCCCCTACAAAATAATGCTGACATTAGCTGACAATGCCAACATTTCAATATACCTTTATGGTATATTGATCAATTTTTATAGGGTGTAAATGTGTTGGCAAACGGGAGTGTTGCATTATTATCTGTGCGGAAGGACGGGACAAAATGGACCGGTTCTTGGTTTAAGGTCAGAAGAGTGAAGTATTCACTGCAGATTTTATATGCATTTGAAGTAATAATTAACAAAATCACATTATGCCAAGAGGATTGGGGTTCTGCTGCTCTTGAATTGGTTGGGGACCGCTGCTATATATTTTTGTTTAACAAAATTATACAGTGCTCAAAAAAATTGTTGGAACATAAAAAAAAAAAAAGAAAATAAAATTGCAGAATATTTTCGAAAAACATTTTAATCTGATTGTAGTAATCAAGAGTTGGTGGTAGTTTTCCTTTAAATCTTTCTTTTTATAAACAATGTTCGGCATATCAGGAAGATGATGGTTTTTAAAAAAAATGAATTGCTTTCTTTATGTCGAAAGCTGTATCATTGTGTTTGGTCAGAAATGTAGTCAAATTCTCTGTTTGTCCTATGTTTTTTTTTATCAGATAAAAAAATCTTCCCTATTTTCTTTGATGGTTTTCAAACTATTTTTTCAGTTTTTTCTAACTTTAAAAGCTCAAGTTTTTTTAATGAAAACTGTGTTTTATGTAGGTTCTGGCCTACAGAATGCAAATGCCGTGGCTGCTTATGGCTAGGATAAAATAAATAAGTCAAATTCTACACAATTTCCCCATGGGACTTTTCAGCTACAGTGCATATATGATGGCTGGAGTGTCCCTTCAGCCATTTGCTACAAAAGCATGATTACCCCTTTCGTCACATCTCATAAACTGTTGATACCATATGCCTTATAGACATTTTCTCTCTCTCTTTCACTCTCTCTCTATCTCTCTGTCACAGAAAGGGATATCGGCAGAGCCGTGGGAGTATAAATGGGTGTAAAAAGTGTTAAACGCTCCCACCAGACTTGAGGTGCGTTTTTTACTTTCCCCGCACAGCACCAAGCAACCACCACCAACCCCAACCAGTCACCCCCGAAACTCCCATTGTAAAACACACTCCCACTGCCAAGAACTTTAAAACTGGGCTTTTTAGGTTACCCAAAAGCAATAGGACTGTGTTATATACACACAATCTTCTTACTGACTAAGATATCTATATAGTTGACCCCTTAGTAATGTGATATATAAAAAGGCTATCTCTAGGCTGAATTCGATTAGAGAACAAAGACGTAATATATTCAAAATATTTAATCTGAGTATGAAATAGGTCACAGTGCTGTTATACAAAAATACATATAAAAGAGACATAGACATAAATGCTAGTACGTAAACAGTGTAAAATAAATCAACAAAGGATAATACCATGATTCCTTGGAGCCTTGGGGTTGTCTCTTAGATGGTAAAACAGGCTCTCTCATGAACATTTGCCCACCTTTTTATCCCCCCCCCAAGACTAACCTTTTTTTGTCACCTGAGCAAAGGGAAGGGAGTAACCTGAAGGTGGGTGACATAATACTTAATATGATGCCTGCTGAGCTTGGCATAATTATGACACCAGGATCATCATCATTCTCTGGTCCTAGTGATTGTTTTCATTCCAAACTCTGCACCTCTGTCAGCTGACAAAAGGACCCTTTCAAATAAGTCCTGTTATGGGCATAGTGATGTAATGTATGCTGTGACCCAAAGTTATGCAACCATCAGATTTTGGACATTATGTCTTCAGTAATGTTACTCTGTGTCCATTGATACTCTGCCCCCCCCCCCAGGGCAATGTTGACAATACCCAGCATGTGTAATCAAGATTTAAATTGAGCTCGGCCTTCAAAGGGAAAGGTGTGAACAAATGTTAATGAACGGAGCAATACAGTCAAATCCCTTTTTTAAATTTCCTTTTTAGATTTACCATCGTGTTTGTGTGTGTGTATATAATATGTTTGTTATGAGGTGTCTAATGTGCGCTTAGACAGAATCTTTACTATAGTTCTTTTTTTCATCCCACAGATCCGTTATGTCCATGGGGATCTGTTTGGTTGTCCGTCAACGGATTCTCTTGCTCACTGTATAAGTGCTGACTGTCGCATGGGAGCTGGTATTGCTGTGCAGTTCAAGAAGAGATTCAAGCGAGTTGAAGAAATAAAGCAGCAAAGTAGGTTTGTCTAGACAGAAACATGGCGGGGATTTTACATTTGTCTCCTTGATCGATATAATGTGCCCTACAAAAAATAACTACTGGCAAACTACTTGGTAACAATTTTTTTTCTCTATTGTGATTTTTTTAACCCCTTAATGGCCAGTGCTCTTTTACACTTCGGGGCCAGAGCAATTTTCATGTTTTTCTATTTAACTGTCTTTCTTTCTCAATTGGTGTACTCACTAATGTATGAAATGTTTGAAAATTTGCTGTCCATTTAATGTATTTTATTTTTAGATAAGAAGAAAGGAAATGTTGCTACTTTAGAAGTTGATGGACGATATATTTACTATCTGGTAAGAATTCTTAATTGCATTTTCTGTGGGGAAGAATGTCTCTTGCTAGCTCAACATTGCATTATACAAAAATAGTATATGTGCCTGTCATAAAAATCACAGGCATGTTTTTTTCTTCTGCCTCCCTAACCCACCCCCTCCTGCACACACAACTATTCCTAAACTTCAACATGATTCAGCAGCCTCCTGTACCCTACAACCCTCCTCCAGCACAACTAGGCAGCCTCCTTCCCACCTTAGGCTGGGCAGCGCTTAACACAGTCTGGAATAATCCATCATTCTTTCTGCAGATCACTGAAGCACATTGTCCTGCTATCTCCATACAATACTGTATGTGGCAAAGACTTCATTGATTTAACCCTTAGAGTGCCAACTATGTATGCTCATATGGAGCCACCAGCATTGATATAGTTAAAAAAAAAAAAAAAAACCAAAAAAAAAAAACTACTGCACTGGCAGTTGTCGGTTAGGCTCTGCAGCACACACATAAATGAAAAATGTATTATACTTTTTACATTTTTGTTACATAACTGATTACTGGCTGATTAGTGACATTTTAGGTCAGGGATTATTAACCCCTTAAGGACCATGTACGGGCTTTGTCATTAAGGGGTTAATAGGACTCATTGATCAATGTCAATGGTAATTTACAAGTGATCTGATACCCAACCATACATACCATTATGGTACTGTACCCCAGCACTAAAGAAAATGTCCAGGCCTCACATGGGAAAACAATTGTCCAGATCTCTGGCACTCATAGGGAGCTTTATGAGAGCTTTTTTTTTTTTTTTTTTATTTTAATACTTGTTTAGCTGCTTAACATGGCAATTGCTGGTCATGCTGGATGGATCTTGATAAGAAGGACCAATCAGACGCCAGCTGCTGTATTTTGATACTTTAGCTTAACCCCTTAACGACCTTTGCCTGTTCAGGACCGTCATGGAAAAACGGTCACTTAATGACCTTTGACGGTCCTCAACCGTCAAAAAATTAAATAAGCTTAGAAAGTGATCAACGATCACTTTCTTCGCTTAAACGGCGTTACTGTAATGCCTCGATGTCGAGGCATTCAGCAAGGCCGAGATCGGCATCGGGGGCCATGTCTGGCCCCTCCCCGGGGCGTCAACAGCCGCCATACATTGTACGGCGGACGCCCGTTTTAAAAGCGTTTAGGAGGCGATCAACGATCACCTCCTAAACTTAAATGGTGTCACTGGAATGCCTTGATCAGGAGGCATCCAGCGACACCAAACACTTACCTCTGGATGAGCTGTGACCGCTCCGGAGAGCGGTCACAGCCGCAGCTGCCGGTGATCTTCGCCATCAGCAAGATGGCGGCGGCCCGGGAAAAAAACAAACAATAAAGATGAGAGTTCGCTAGATGGTCTCCAGACCCTCTAGAGAACTCTGGCTCCATTTGCAGGTTGAATACAGGTACTGCATTCAACCATGCAAGTCAAGCTTTCTAATCACAATGTGATTAGTAAAATATTCAAAAAAAAAAAAAATGTGCTAACGTTTAAAAATAATTATGCAGTGATGTCACTAGATGAACCATCCAGTACCAGCAAAATGTGTAAAAAAAAATATAAAAAAAAGTGTTAAAAAAATAAAATAAAATAAAAAAATAAAGTTTATTATTTTGAGCAAGTGCTAAAATGTTTCAAAAATCTCAACAAAGAGTTAAAATAAAAGCACTTCAAATACCCAAGGGGTGTCTAATATATATAAAAAAAATGGCTGATGGGGTAAATTGGAGTGGCCGAGCTCAAAGATAGGGCATAGGTACAGACTGACCAAAATGGAGAAAAAAAGCGCACTTCCAATGTGGCATTTTAAATCTCAAACAACACGACAAACCCATGCATATGGGGTATCGCTGTACTCAGGAGATGTTCCTGAACACACATTGGGGTGTTGTTTGACAGTGACATATACCAGGACCTGTATATCTATAACTAAAGTACAATTTGTGTGAAAAAAAAATTACTATTACAAAGGTTGACAAAGTGTGGTTGTATAAGGCTAGGTTTCCACTTGTTTTTTTTTTTTGCTAAAAACGCCCATAAAAATGCCAATTCAGCCACACGGCGTTTTTTTAGTGAAAAAACGCTGCAGCCAGATGTTAGCTGTTCTTCAATAGGAAATCGCAGAATGCCATATCCACTTGGCGTTTTTCTGTTTGGCGTTTTTTCAGTCCTCTTTGGTTTTTCTGCTTTTTTGGGCTCTGTGGCAGTTTTTCGAAATCGCATCATGTTGACACTGGCGTTTTTTGCAAGGAAATCTTGGCATTTTTCTCCAATAGAAGTCTATGGGAGAGAAAAAACGCCATGAAAAAGCCATGTGGGTTTTTTGCCTTGGCGTTTTTTATGGCGTTTTTTTCCACAGTTACAATGCAGAGGATGGACCCAGTATCTGTGTGTCCTACGAGAAATAGGCTGGAAACAAACCGTTTCACACAAAACAAAGTTCATATTGAATTTTACACCATTTGGAACAAACATGCCATTACAAACAAACATACCCGACGCATCAACTGGATCCTGCGTGCCAAAAGCAACAGCAAACAATTTGCACCATCATTTGGGGCCAATCTTCCTAGAGGAGCAGACATTCGGAATAAAATATGCCTTACAAACCACAGAAAAGAGACAAAAGGGTCCGCCGGGGTGTGTTTAAGTAGAACTCTACCAAGTAAATGACATCAGGAGAGGGCAGATACTTGCCATTTATCCGAATCCCTTTTAGCTGGGTGAAACTTCTAACTTGTAAAGGCTGGAAAAACTGCCTAAGGTCAAAAAAAGCAATTTCCACAGAAAGGCTAAAACGCCAGAAAAAAACGCCGAAACGCAGGTAAATGCAGTGGCAGTTTTCTTGGCGTTTTTCATCAAGAAAATAACGCAGGACAAAAACCCAAGTGGAAACCTAGCCTAACTGTTGCATGGAAAGGGTTAAAATAACAGCATTTGAAATACCCTGGGGTGTCTAGTTTTCAAAAATATATGGTTTGAATGGGTTAAATTGAGTTAACCGGCTTCAAAGATGTTCCAAAGAGGAGATGGAGGCAGCAAACAGCAAACAGCAAAAAAACATAAAAACTGGGTATTTCTAAACTCAGGACAAGTAGTAGAATCTATTTAGCTAGTTTTTTTACTTGCTTTTTTAGGTGAGTAAAAGATTTTTCAAATAAGTCATAAAATGGGGTTTTTTTTTTCAATTTTTCACCATGTTTTTTTATTTTTTTTTTATAGTAAATAAGATGATACGATCAAAATAATGGTATCTGAAGAAAGCCCATCTTGTCCTGAAAAAAACAATATATAACTTATGTGGGTACACTAAATGGGTGAGGAGAAAATTACAGCTGAACACAAGCACCACAAAAGTATTAAAACAGCCTCGGTCCCACAGGTCCCACAGGGTACAAAAAGAAAAAACGAGCCCGGTCCTTAAGGGGTTAAACCCTGCCCAGCACAAAAGGCAGTTTGCACAGTAACAAGACTATGCTATTTTATGTATGAGATTGTGCATACCAGTTGCGCCGCTCTCGTTTCTGTTGAGCCGTAGTAATGCCAAATCTTTGTCTGGCACTGTGTGAAGCCGGCGTTGTATATACAAATCCACTTGTCAGATGACTGGTCAACAAATTAAACAGAAACTATTGCATTCACCCCTTTCGCTCCTGTGACAGCAGGTGATCCCTGGTAACATCAGGACATTTTTTAAATGTTACTTCTTGTGCATACTGTGTAGCGGTTTTGTTTTTAATGAATGTTAACTGCCATTTTATGTCTCTCATTTGTTGTGTAACTAGTGCATAACGAGTTTGTTGCAAAAGAGTCCTTCCAGAATTGTCCGCACTTGTGAGATTTAATTCAGAAAGCAAGTCACATTGGGGCTTAGTTATAACAGGGCATCACTTGGACATCTATCGTCTCCTTTCCTGTTCCCGCAGATTACTAAAGATAGAGCATCAGGGAAGCCAACATATGAGGACTTGCATAGAAGCCTGGAAGCCATGAAGGATCATGCATTATGTAATAGGGTAACTGCAATATCCTTGCCTAGGTACTTGCCATTTCTCCCACATTCACTTTACCATAATTTACTACCTTATTTAATTCACTGCTAATATTTTCTCCCTCTCCTCTCAGAATTGGCTGCGGTTTAGACCGTCTCCAGTGGAACAACGTCGCTTCTATTTTAAGTGAAGTCTTCAGAGACACAGACATCATCATCACTGTCTATAGCCTGTGAGGAGGTGTCATATTGATTCTAACATGCGTTTGGCATTCTTTATATATTTAGTGGGTCTAAATATATGTGCCTCTGTTATACTTTATTTCCTATGGAAATAAAATTTTGCGAGCTTCTTTGCATACTGTTTCTTTTGGATTCAGGAGGGCACAAAATGATCTTCTTTCTCAGGAGCAGTTTGACTTCATGGTCAAAATATATCCCACCCTCTCCCCTTTTTCCATTACCCTTTCCATTGTCTTAACAGTGGTAAATCTGTGTGTCCTGGATAGATCTCCTTCATGTCATGCCTGCATATATATGGTGATTCCTAAAGAATGGTATGCAACTTCTGTTTGAAGCTTCTGTTGAATGAGATCATCTTTTTCCCCTACAAAAGGCATATCTAAATGTAACATTGTGCATATTCAGCTGTAATGCTAAATAACGAGAAGAATGGGGAGGCATTGCCATCTGCAACCTCTGCCTTTCTATAGACTAGCTATTTGCACTGTTTGTTTTATTTTGGTTAACTTAGTAATAGTCATTTTTTTAAATTATTTGTTGTAATTCAAGATCATAGTATATTTAACTGGCTGTGATCTAATGATTTTGAGGGAATGAAGAAGAAGCACCATAAGAGGTTGTTTTTCAATACAACAGACATGTTGGCAACAAAGGGTATCTGAAGCTATTACACAAAGTCTGTGCGAATTTATTATAAATTCAAGACAAAAAGGTGTTGACTATTCAAATTGATTTTATGGAGAGAAAAAAAAAGCAAAAAACTAAACCAATATCTGATGATTTTTCTGGAATACCTGGGTGTATTTTTCTTTCTGTGGTAATATATAATTTGTTTTTAGTTTTTGATAACTACAGAAAAGTCCATAGTCTATGATGTTCATACATGTCCTAAAAGATCTTAGGAAGCTTGTTCTTGCTTGTAGCTGAATATGCCACAGGGTATTAAGCATTTTTTGTGGTATAACTGCTGCCAAGTCATTTAAAATTAATGTTTTACTGCTCTAGTTGTTGTATGTATAGGAACTTAACCCCCTAAGGACACAGATATTTTACGCTGTTTTACTCTTGAGAACACAAGGGTTTTCAGCATTTTTGTCTAACTGTAATTTCACACACTCTCACCTATTATTTATTCATCTATTGTTTTTGTTTTTTCATTTTTTTTCAGAACAGCTAGGGTTTCTGAAACCATTCTCATTATATATATATATATCACTATCATTTATATAAAAAAATATGGGCATTTAAAAAAAAAAATAAAAACACATGTTTATAGAGTATTACAGTTGATTTCTTCAACAGAATATGTTGAAATACAGAACAGTATCTTAATTTCAACACCATGTCCTGGAAAAATAGCCAAGTCCCATATACATAGATACAATGTGTCATGGTGTTTTTTGTGAACGTTATAGGGCAGGGGCGTCCAAGTTTTTTCTGCAGTGGGCCACTTCATCAGAATTGTATACATGCGCGGGCCGCACTCATTTTTCACTGTCACAAAAAATATGGCCTTTAATAAAATATGCAGATTAAAATAAAGTAAATGACACAAAACCTTTACTCTTCCTCTCACTGATTTCTGGGCCTTGAAAGTTTTGCGACTACAAATTCAGGATTCCCTAGATTTATTCTAGGGATGAACTTAAATGAAAATTCTGGACCAAAACATTCAGGGTTCACTTAGCCAAAAATAATAATAAAAACTCACATGTTTAATAAAAGTAGGTAACACACAATTGGACAAAATTAGCAATATGACTTGGCATGATAGGAGTGTGATTGCTAACAGCAATCACACTCCTATCATACCCAGGCAACCAGTAAATGCTGACACCTAGGCATGATGGGACTGTGCTCGCTGTGATTGCTGTTAGCAATCACACTCCTATCATGCCAAGTCAGCCAGTACATGCTGGTACAGGGTGGCTGTAAGTGATGTGCAGACCCCATACTGCTGGCAGCATCACTACACAAGGGGGGCAGCTAGCTAGGTTTCAGCATGTACTGGCTGACTTGGCATGATAGGAGTGTGATTGCTAACAGTAGTCACAGTCCCATCATGCCTAGGTTCCAGCACTTACACATCCATCCAGTAAATGCTGGAACCTAGGCATGATGGGACTGTGATTGCTGTTAGCAATCACACTCCTATCATGCCAAGTCAGCCAATACACGCTGGTACAGGGTGGCTGTAAGTGATGTGCAGACCCCATACTGCTGGCAGCATCAATACACAAGGGGGACAGCTAGCCAGGTTTCAGCATGTACTGGCTGACTTGGCATGATAGGAGTGTGATTGCTAACAGCAATCACAGTCCCATCATGCCTAGGTTCCAGCACTTACACATCCATGCTATCACACACACACACTCATTTATTCATATAATCATTCATTCACAGATTCATTCCCTCAATCACACACACTCATTAAAACACCCTCCCCACCCCCTTACCTGCACTGCAGCTCCTCGATGCCGCTCACAGACTTCAGCAAGGGGGCGTGGCCTCCCTCTGCCTTCTCTGCTAAAGCACAGCGGAAGTAGGATGTCACGTGAACTCCGCTTCCTCTGCGGCCTGCGGGCCGCATTTTGGACGCCCCTGTTATAGGGTCTAAATTGCAATATGCAAGTTTCCATTTTTCGAACTTGCTAAAATTTAGTTGGTGATAAAAAAGCTGTTTCATCATTTTTTTTCTCTGACTATATATGCACAAAATGAAAACCTCAGTTTGTATTCAGCAACATGCATGGTTATGAGGCATAGCACAGTCTAAATTAAAGTATGCACATTTCCATTTTTCCTGATTTGCATGTGTTAATGTATATTTCTTATGTATGTGTTAACTGCCCCAATTAAATTGTATAGAACTGTGTAATTTGTTTCAATTTGCTTTATAAATAAAAGGTAGCCACCCATGGTTCTTATCTAGGAGCTCATAAATGTTATGGTAAATGTATTCTTCATAAGTTTGTCACCATTGTTTTTCTGACGGTATATGTGCACATACAAAAAAACTCACGGTTTTGTGCTAGGCCATTCAGTTGTAGTCACATGTAATGTTAATGCTACAGCTAACAAAAACATTATTGTCCATCATCAGTGCCTGACCTCACAAATGCTTTTTTATGGTTGAATCGGCACAATTCCCACACATATACTCTGCTTTGTGCAAAGCCTTCCTCGAAGAGTGGAAGCTGTTATAGCATTGAAAGGGTAAAACTCCATTTTAATGACCATGGTTTTTGGAATGTTATATCCAACAAGCGCGTATAGGTGTGATGGTCAGGTGTCCACATACTTTTGTCCACATACAGTTTCCTTTGCTACCCTAGTTGTCATAGATGAAGGGAGTAAGTATGAATGATTAATGGTGAAAAATGAATGGTGTTGGAAGTGATAAAGTTTTGCATTTAGTCACAACCCTTCAGTTTCAAGACAAAAATACATTCCTACAAATTATTCAACACACTTTAATTTTGAAATATCAGTGGAAGAAAAAAAAAAACATTCTATCCACGGTAGCCATTTAGGAAAGCTTCACATCAAAACTAAAACATGAATTTAAGGTAAAGCCTACATACTACGTAATTGTGAAAGCCAGAACCTTATTGAGTATATTGAATTGTATGTTTCTAGGTACAACTTTAATTTGTCTTACAGATGCATGATCAGACCTAAAACAGGCAAAAATGAGCTGGGTGAAAAATAAACATATTAGCAGAAAATTATCAAGACAAATCTAGTATGAGCTAAGGGAAATAAGAATTTATTATTTGGACTAGTTCCAGGCGAGAAACATTGAGAAAAATAAAGCATGATGTAAATGAAAAGGCAACAAAAGTCAACCAATTAATTTAAAAAGGAATCTAAAATTAGTTTCCCCTCTAGGTGGACTGCCCTTTTTAGCTTTGAATAATACGTATATATTCACGTTGGTAATGCTTCTCTAAGATATGAGAGATTGCTGTGGAAGGTCATTTAACCTGCTCATAAAGCCATTCATAGCAAGTACTACAGAGTGCAAGGAATATGTGCATATTTTCTTGTATACATGTATAGCAAAATAACTAGAAAGTGGGTTTATGTATATAATGTTTGTTTTATGCATATTCAAGTGTGGATGCAATATACACCCCAAATCTACTCTGCTCATTTAACCGCCAGGAGGATTGAAGGCATGTGCATGACTTAGGGCCACATTATCCCTGGCAAAAATTCTTGTCTCAAATGTTTGAGCCAAATAAGGTGACATCATCTCATTTTTAAATCTAATCTAATTCTAAAATGAGCACTTCGTGGTATTTAACAGATCTGCACATCTTTTGTGTAAATGGCATGTCCCATGATGCTAATACCCTACTCTACTTAACTGGCTGCTTCTTTCTATCCCCCCTAGTGTGTGTGTGTTCAACCTCTGGATAAGACAAGAGAGCCCAAAAATAGTCACACAGAGATGTACAAGAGCACAATACACAAGGGTGTTGTGATCAAGAGAGGATTTTGGAGAGACCCCCTAGTGTTCACTGCTGAGCTGAGTAAACAATGTTTCGTATGATAGCTTTAAAAATGTGTCAGGCAGCCAAAAAGCTTTTTTGAAAACTTTGCATACTGTAGGGAAAAGGAGTGGGGTATCTGCAAAATGTATGTTATGTTAAATTTGTTTACTGATCCACACACGTTTCTAGAAATGTTTGTTTCTAGTTTTACGTACTTCTGAGTTGTTTTTCCCATAAAATAAATTTCTGCAATATCATATATTGCACAAGTACCAAAAATGTTCTGATTTTCTTTTATTGTATCTTTTTCTCTGTTTATATGACGGTGTAGCTACAAAATATATAAAGGGTTTGTATGTTTCAAGAAGGCTCCAACTATTACAATGCATGACGTGAACTAATTAGAGTGATTTAAGGACCAAAATTCAAGCTGCCCTAAAAATAACTCAACAATCGCGTCCTCTTCACTGCCTTCTAGCCAGCACAGCTGTTCATCTCAGTATTTCTGCAAGCTTCTCCTCATAATATTTCGCGTTTTCTTCCAAGTCCTCCCATGGAATAAAATTGCCTTGATCGTGCTTTTCTTCAACTTTTCCCTCTTCATCCAGGTTGAAGTCAGGCTCCACAAAATTTTTCCATACGAGTGAGTAGTCGGCACCACTCATCATCCTGAGTTGGCAACCCCCTGCACGGAGAGCACGGAGAGCTCCGCGGATCTCTGACTCCTCCCACTGTAAAAGCCGCGCAACAACCAAACGAAGCTGGAGAGTTTTGTTCCGTTTAAGGCATTGTGCTATGCATGCAGCACAAGACACACATGGGCTTGAGGAAACATAGCAGGTGACAACAACCTTGCCTGATGTGAGAAACTGTGGCAGGACTGTGGTGAAGAAGGCCTCTTCTGCATGAGCAGAAACATGCTCGTCTTCCAGATACCCACGAAACACTTGTCCCTCACCACGTTCCACTGTGTAGCATAATAATGTCTTGTTGCGCCCAGAACTGTACTCCACATTCTTGAACTGGAACATAAATGAGGAGGCAGGAATGCGACTCCTAGGAAAGATAAACAGAAAGGATATGTTTAACTTGTGTGTGTATAATGTTACTATGCAAACAGTGCAACACTATCCAGGATTCCACTTACCAGCTCCCAAAGTAGAATGTTGCACGCAGCAACAGAGAACTGGATTTTCCAATTAAATGGATTTTTCCAGTTGTATAATGGTGTCCTAGAAGCATGTCACTTTTACAGTACTACAGTTTAGTGTTCAGTGCACTTGAAGTAAAATATATACTTCTCATTGAGCGTAACATACAGTGCTGTACACAATAATTTAGGTTAGCATTCACAAAAACCTGGTTTTATCTGATTTTGCTCCAATAACTTTCCATTATGTGCATAGGCGGAGGTTGGCATTGTTGTCAGTCATAATATTGACAGTCCAAATTTTTGTGGAAAGCCTTCACAGAACAGTGGAGGCTTTTGTGGCTGTAAATAAGGGGAGAACATTTCCATTTTAATGCCCATGGTTTTGGAATGGGATGTCCAACAAGCTCCTAAAAGTGTGACAGTCAGGTGCACGCATACTTTTGATGATATAGTCTTCTTCTCTTTTAATAAAACCGTGGGATGCAATGGGCTACTGCATTGATTCTTTTATGCCCACATTTTTACCTGCTAACATACGAAAGTGGATCTGTAACTTTTTGACAGATTTTACGTGTTTCTGTCTAGTATACAAAATATAAAATCAGTACCTATATTAGTAAGCCACCTTTACTTCCTATGCATAGTATTTGTATAATTACTCCCTCCATTATGTTATTTCTTCTCCCTTTCTCAAATGACTCCTCTATGATGGGAGCTGCCAAACATCTTCAAGACAGTAACGATGTTTGAAAAACAAAAAGCATAAAATGTAGATCTTGTAATACATTAATATGCTGAAAGCTATGTAAGTGGCATGTAACTAAGTTTCTTTTTAAAGACAGCTGCAGCATATTTATATGAACACTGAATTGATAAATGGCGGTGTCGCTGAACTGAATAAAAATACACAATGTGCACATACACTTTTTAAGTGAAATGGTATAATGCCGAGATGCAGTTTTCACAAAGTGAAATTGTTTAGCATGGTGAAATGTTAGCAAAGAGATACAGACAGTGGTGGAACATCCAGGGTTGCTGGGGTTGCGACTGCGACCAGGCCCTGGTGTTCTACCAGTCACGCTAAGCGCCGGCATATGACGTCATATGCCGGCACTCAGCAGTGAAGCCGCACGCACTGCGGCAGAGCAGCGAGACAGAGGCCTCGCACTCCCACCACAGGACTACAAAGGGTTAGGAAGAGGGTAGATAGTGAGAAGGGAGGGCGGTAGGGAAAGAGTAGGAAAGTGTGAGAAGGGGGGAGAGGAGTAGATAGTGTGAGAAGGGGGAGAGGGGGTGGGGGGGTGAGAAGGGGGGTAGGGGGGTGAAAAAAAAATCATGGTTGTTTTTTTTGGGGGGGGGGCTTAACAGATTCTCGCACCGGGGCCCTGAGGCTTCTAGTTACTCCCCTGGATACAGAAATATGAACACCTACATTCAGTAGGATTATATTAAGGTCAGTCATTTCAGAACTAGTAATATGATTTCAAATGAAGCAACAGACATAACCCCATAAATATTTAAATATTGTTTGCTAGCCAGCTGTGAGAGTAACCAGAGATCAGTCAACATTCACTGTTATGGGTACATGATAAACATTAAAAGGATTAGAGCCATGAGAGATCAGTTAGGTTGTATCACTGTCATAGAATCCCCGAGGTCATAATGCCAAAGACATATTGAGAAACATAAGTCCGAATAGCAGCTTCCTTGCAAGGGATGCGTTTGTGACTATGTCTAAATAACTAATATGAACTATGAATTTGCATCCCCTACATTACCACCAACCTTCAAATAAGGTTAGGATAGCAGGAGGCAATAAAAGGTGAGAAAGCTGACAGTGGTGGAGCATGATCCAAGCTAGGAGCTTAAGCTAACTGATCAATAGCTTGTGCTCATGTGCTCTTCACAAACTTGGCCAAACCATTTTATTGGTCTCAAAGCCACTCTGGCTCACTAAGATCCAAGGTTATTTGCCCCATGGAATGCTCATACTTGAGGTTAACAGGATACCAGATCAAACTTTTTTGTCATTCCACATATAGTCGTCAATATGTATAGAGCAATTTACACCATGATGGGCTCCTTTGATTTATTTTTTTTCTGAGCAGTCCCTTTTCGTGCTGGACAGGATTGTATAGTGCATATTAAGAGTGTTAAGGTGTTTTAGAGTACCAAATTAAATGTGCTATTCTCTCTACTCTGATGATTTTAACACTATTATAAAGTAATTAGCTACAGCATCAGACAGATGATTATTAGTAATGTTGGATGACAAACTTTTCCAAGGAATAATTCTTTAAATCAAACATGTTTTGTTTTCCATGATACATAATTTTTGAATATTGCTGATCGGCAAAGGTGCTGCTGTGCAGGACTGGACTACTGGGATACCAGGAGATTTCCTGGTAGGCTGCCTCCCCTGGGGTCAGTTTTGAAGCTGGCCATCTAATTATATATGTGTGGTATGGCCGCCAATGAGGCAAAAATTGATTTTGCCCAGCAGCTGCATTGGTGGCCTTGGACACATGTATAATTAATCCCACTGTGAGTATGCAGTCAGCCTGCACTAGAAATTATGTCATATCTGACTGAAAGATGCGGTACCAAAGAGAAAGCTGCGGGTAAGGTTAGGGAGTGCGAGGGTGTATGTATGAATGTACGTTGAAATGAAAATGTATGTACAAGTGTGCGTTAACATGAATGTCTGAGTGTATGTGAGGATAAATGTGTATGTGTGCTTGTTCAGGCAGGCTTTTTGGGGGACAAAGATATCACAGGCAAGCTTTTACAACATAGATACATACAACAGTCGCTGTAACACTATACACTTAAATATACATACACACACCACTTTAACAACACTTACACATACATACATTACATTTATTTATAAAGCGCCTGCAGATTCCACAGCGCTGTTACAGTCGGTAGAACTATTTAGAAACACATACAATAACAAACTGGTGCAAAGGAGAAAATGGCCCTGCTCTTGCGATCTTACAATCTAGTTGTTTATTGTAGGGGAAGTGAGACAATAGGAGAGGACCGCTTGGATGGGGATGAGTTGATCTGGTTCCGATGATGTGTTGAAGCTGTTGATTGTTCAGATGACTTGATTATGATGATGGTTGGGAGTAATGGGAAGGAATGTTGCATGCTTCCCTGAACAGGTGGGTTTTCAGAGAGTGTCACGGAAGCCTCCGTGCCATGGGCTCCATGTGTGTTTTGCTGGAGATATCCAGCCGTCTGTGTCTAAAATAAATCAGTTCTCCTCTTGTTGTACCTAAAGACTAGTCTTGTCTGGTTATTTGGGTACTGGATAGCGATATCCCTTTGCTTTGCTTGGGGATATTGCCGACGGCTTGCAGTGGTTTGTCGTCCTAGCGAGAGAAGTAGCTCTTGGCGGAGAGGGACAACCTGAGGTCCTTGGTCGGTCCGTCACAGAGAGGTTTTCAAAGTTGCATATGAGGCAGAAAGTCTGATGGAACAGGGAAGGGAATTCCACAGGAGGGGTGTGGCGCGGGTGAAATCCTGAATACGGGAGTGGGAAGAGGAAACAACAGTAGAAGATAGCCGCAGGTCGTGAGAGGAGCGAAGGGGGCGGGTAGGGGTATTTGGATAGGAGGATGGGGATGTAAGGGGGTGCAGAGTTGTTGAGAGCTCTATAGGCCAGGGTCAGAAGTTTACATTTGATTCTGAACGGTATGGGGAGCCAATGAAGTGATTGGCATAGTGGAGCAGCGGATGAGGAACGGCGGCAGAGAAAAATTAATCTAGCTGCAGGGTTGAGGATGGATTGAAGCGGTGAAAGGCGGGAGAGGGGGAGACCGGTTAGTAGGGAGTTGCAATAATCCAGGCGGCATATCACAAGGGAGTGGATTAGTAACTTGGTGGTTTCTTGTGTGAGGAAAGGGCGGATTAGTTTTAGAAGACTAAGGTGGTTAGAGATGAAAAGGTAATGGACAGCAGTTAGTTTATTGCACACAGAGCGTGCATTCCAGAGGGCACAGGAGAAAGGGGTGCCGAGGTTACAGTGGACTGATTTAAGATTGGAGGGATTGCGGTAGTTTGTGTTTGTGTGGCGGAGGAAGGTGGGGATGGTGGGGCAAGGGTTACGTTCAATGTCACCTGAGCACAGAAGGAGTAGGATACAGACAGATAACAAATGGGATTGTGATAAGTGGGCATTGAATGTCTTCACTTAAGAATGGTTAGTGGTGTTGGGGTATGCAGAAAACAGAATGGCATATGAGCTAAGGTGGGGTGATAAAAGACGGTATGGAGATATGTGGATTGTAGAGGGGTTGTCAAGGGGTGCAGAGGCTACAGTAATTGTAAAATTTGTGGGAAGAGGACATGGTAAAATGTACGGGTTCATAGTAAAGATGGAGGTGAAGCAAGCAAGTGCTTATGTGGGTTACCTGCTTTCTGCAGTGGTACTTTGTATGTCATTTCCCTCCAGTTTAACTCCAGTGTAACTCTTAACTGTCCACTTATGAGGCGTCACACAGCCCCTCCCATTTTCTCAATCATAGCTTTTATTAAAAAAAATAGTTTAGATGAATTAACATTTACTGGTAAAACTTTTTTCCTATAGGGTCGTCTTATATTCTGGCTTTTTCTTTTTTTTTCTTAAATTAATATTCAGATTTGGGGGGTTGTCTTATAATCAGGGTCGTCTTATAATCGAGCAAATACGGTAGTTAAAAATGTCCCTGTTCTGAATAAAAAATAATCGGTACAGAACACGAACTGTGCAGTGTTTCCAAAAATAGCACCATGAAATATGTGGATGGTATTACATTTTTAGCGCTGGTTTTAATTCCCAGTTTATCCATGCTGCTCTGCAGATGCATACTACTAAGGGTGCTACTATTGCATCACACCTGCTGCAAGACAGCAACTTAACTGTGTTGGTTGGCAATATGTGAAATATATTTGGCCCTCCTAACCTTTAAAATCCTTCAAGTGGACCAACATTTTCTACAGACTACAAGCTAGTTTTTTGTAGAATTAATTCACTGGTCTACCTAATGTAATTCAAAGCACAGATGTCATGCACTTGAGTAGAACGCTTGCCAAGATTATCCTGTAGCACGTATGCATCCACTTTTGTTTGGCCAATATGGCAATCCAATTTGAAACAAATATCAGTGTGCAATTGCATAACTGAATATCAAACAAATGTACTTTATTATTCAAAATATTTGAATATATACAAATAAAACATATAAAAAAATGCTAACGTACACATCCTTTTCCACAAGGCACTTACCCCTCTACTATCTCAAAGGGAGGCAATTCTTCCTGCTCTTTCTTCTTTGTTTCTGCCTCACCTTCCTCTGTTTCTTCTGAATTCTGGGGTGGGTCCTGTGACACCTGGGGAGGCTGAAATTTATTTTGCTGGTTTGCCATTATGGTTTTAAAAAACAGACTGAGAGAAAAAACGTAAAAGATGGAAACGATAAGAAGGTTATATAAAAATGAGAGAGAAAGAGAAGCAGAAAGGCTTGCAGGCGAGTGATAGAGACGAGCAGATGGCTGAGAAAGGACCTCGGGTTGGTTTCTGTTATCTGGGATCTAAATATGGCTCTTGGGACTGACAGTGACAGGGTGACCGCTGAGGAATGGACTTCCCCCACTCCTTGTCACTCACTCACTTATACCCTTCACTGCCAGTAGGGAAGTGGAGTTACTATATACAGAGCAATGTATAGTTGCTTTATAAATAGAACAATTCGTGCTCTATGCGCAATGTAAAAGTATGCTATAATAAGCTAATTATACATAAAGAAATATTTATAGGTAACTTTTATGAGGACACATGCACCAATAACTGCTTACGTGTCTGACACACATTCAGGTGTCACAAAAGCAATAATAGATACAGATAATGCTACCAATGATTCAGAAAATGCTTTGTCCTAAATCCAGTACCTTTCCTGAACTCCATGCAAAATATCTCCTTTGGTACTTCTGGGAAAAAATGTATTCTGATACTCCTATGTATATGCCTGATTTGTTATTAACATTTGCCCTGACATTGGTCTGTCTGCTGCCTTACCTGTGTTGCTACCTTGCTTGTATTGCTTGTTTTATTGTACCAGAATCTCTACAGTCCTCTCATGTATCTGAACGCATCCTTGTTGCTGAAAACTGTAGCTCAGAGCTTGCCTGAGTTTGCTTCTGCATAGGTTTCAAAGAGAAGTGCACCGTTAGAGACATACATTAGAACAATGCATTTTATTGCTCAGAATTGCCATAATCCTTTGAGCTAGGAGTGGGAGGTTGGGCCTATACTTGTATATCTGCTGTAACTTTGCTGTTGACCTAGGGCAGCATTGCCAGCCATCCCTTCCATGATGTTGTCTTGACTACAGGGCACCGGGATATGTTATACCAGCAGTCTGTGTGGCACAGTGTAATGTAGTTTTCGGAGGATGTACTGGCCAGTTAGAGCGATCAGAGATCTCTACTGTAACTGACCCATTGAGCACATGGGGTCCCTGGTTTTGCAACAGGGTAACTGCTGCCTCCCTGGACCTGCCGTCCTAGGCATGGGCATACACAGGATGCAAAATATCCTCCCCACTTTTCCCCTCTCCCACACCAATACCTCCTTAACTCCTCCCCATTGCCTACCCTTGTTGGCTCAGGAGAGGGGTTTCTTGGTGGAAGGCAAATGTTAATTACCCATAAATATGAACAAATGATATGGCCATGGTTGTATTAGCTAACATACCAGCATGCACAACATGAGAACTTTAGCTTACAGTAGCTGGATTGCTAAAGATTAGCCATATGTGCACACCTGTCTACAAGTCCTATGGTGTTCAGTCAGTAATGGCTGATGTACCGTATTTCCCCATGTATAAGACGCACCTTTTTTAGAAAAATTTGGGGTCTAAAAATTGGGTGCGTCTACAGTGGTGGCAGATTTTTGAAAAATTTTTTTTTACTAGAAAAGGGACCTGCTGCTTACCTGTTTTGCTCAGCAGCGTCTCTTGATCCGTCGCGGTGACACAGGAACCCAGTGGAGTCACGTGAATACACAGTGCATCACACGACTCCGCTCAGTTCCTGTTCCTGCTCGAGTAACGCAGAGGGAAACAGCGGCCCCCACGGAAGTCTGCGAGCAGCACCAGAAGATCTGCAGTTCAGGTAAGGTGGGAGAGTTAATGAATGTGTGTGTTAGCATGGATCTGTGTGTAGGGGGCACAGGGAGGCTGAAAGTGATGTGCATGTACTGGCTGCCTGAGCATGATAGGAGTGTGATTGCTAACAATTCCTAGCAGCTAACATCAATCACACGCATACCATGCCCAGGCAGCCAGTACAATAACTTTATATAATATATATTTTTTTAAATTTCGGCCCCCAAATTTAAGGTGTGTCTTATACAAGGGAGCGTCTTATACTTGGGGAAATATGGTATATCATAGGAGCTGCAGTTAACAACAAAAGAGTTAGTGTGCAGTGTAGGCCCCCCAAAAGGGCGGGGCTAAAAGTATGATGGGTGTGGTTAGCAGTACGAGAGAGACGGCTAGCTGTGGACTAGGGCATTGTTAGCAAACTTGTAGAGTTGCCAGATATGCCTGTGGGAAAATACAATGCAGCTGCTCCTGTTGGATTGTGTTATTTCAACTGATGTGAGAAGGGATTGTGTCAGATTGTGATGGTAATAGCTATACAGCTAACTGCAAAATACACACTGACAATTCAAAATGATTGTTGGTTAGACACATAAATTAATGCATACATTCAGTATTGCGGTTTTAAAAATGTAAACTTGACATGACATGTCCTCTTTAAAAGGCTTTTCTGCAGATAAATACATAACAACAGTGAACTCTTCTTTATTTTTGACCATTTGATCAAGATCAATTTTTTTATAATCCCGTTTTTTTTTTGTTTTTTTTTAATGCGGAGGAGAGAGAGAGAGGGGCGCCTAGCAACCGCTCGGCGCCCCCCATTCTCCTCCACGAGGCCTCTACCTCCGTCGCGGTGCCGGCATTTCATCCTGAGCGCCGAAATATGACGTCATATTTCGGCTCTCAGCAGTGAAGCAGCGGCCACCGCAGCAGAGAACGAAGACAGAAGCCTCGTGCTCCCGTCGCTGGACCTAAAGGTGAGCGAACTACAAAGGGGGAGGGTAGATAGTGAGTAGGGAGAGGGGTTAGAAAGTGATAAGGGAGGGAGAGGGGGTTAGAAAGTGATAAGGGAGGGAGAGGGGGTTAGAAAGTAATAAGGCAGGGGCGTCCAACATGCGGCCCGCGAGACCTCGAGGTGCGGCCCGCGAGACCTCGAGGTGCGGCCCGCATAAGATCGCCAGGCAGTGCAACCGATCTTACGCGGGCCGCACCTCGAGCATGTACTGGCTGACTGTCAGGGTACCAGTGAATCAGGACGGAGGCAAAAAGGTACTGGTCAAAATGTTTATTAAAATAAAATAATAACAAGAATCCAAAACATAAGACAAGCGGGTGGTCGTAGAACAAGCCAAGGTCAGGAGCCAGAACGGGTAGTCATACGAGCCAAGGTCAGGAGTCCAGAAATCCACGTAGTTCAAAAGCAGGCAGGAGTCAGCACCAGAATGGGAGTCAGACAGGCCGGGTCATACACAAGAATCAAACACTGGAAGGAAGCACGCACTCACAGGTCCAGAACCACGAAAGGGCAACCAGCAACTGAACTAGCTGGTTAATATAGTCACAGCCTGCAAGAAGAGGAGGGGTTAACTAGGACATAAAGTTGGAAGAGGAAGGGGGCGCGGCCTAACAAACAGAGAGCCATGAGGAGGAAAGCCAGTGCAGGTAGGCCGAAACCCTGACACTGACTTGGCATGATAGGAGTGTGATTGCTAACAGCAATCAAAGTCCCATCATGCCTAGGTTCCAGCACTTACACATCCGACCAGTAAATGCTGGAACCTAGGCACGATGGGACTGTGATTGCTGTTAGCAATCACACTCCAATCATGCCAAGTCAGCCAGTACATGCTGAAACCTATCTAGCTGCCCTCCTTGTGTATTGATGCTGCCAGCAGTATGGGGTCTGCACATCACTTACAGCCACCCTGTATCAGCATGTACTGGCTGACTTGGCATGATAGGAGTGTGATTGCTAACAGCAATCACAGTCCCATCATGCCTAGGTTCCAGCATTTACTGGTTGGATATGTAAGTGCTGGAATCTAGGCATGATGGGACTTTAATTGCTGTTAGCAATCACACTCCTATCATGCCAAGTCAGCCAGTACATGCTGAAACCTAGCTAGCTGCCCCCCTTGTGTATTGATGCTGCCAGCAGTATGGGGTCTACATATCACTTACAGCCACCCTGTACCAGCATGTACTGGCTGACTTGGCATGATAGGAGTGTGATTGCTAACAGCAAGCACAGTCCCATCATGCCTAGGTACCAGCATTTACTGGTTGCCTGGGTATGATAGGAGTGTGATTGCAGTGTGGACGCCAGGGCTGGCTTTGGGGTATGCAACCTGTGATCTATGCGTGTAATTTAGGGGGTTTTAAATATACCTTTTAATTTTTTTGTGAATTCCAATTGATATATACCTGCAAAGCTGGGGTTGTGTGTTATTCTGTAGAGCCATATCTGCTATACTATGTTTCCATACATTATTTATGTATACCTGCAAATACAGGGTTAATATGTCTTATTCAGTTGATTAATACCTGCAATGCTGTTTCCATGTATTTATTTGATCTATACCTGCAATGCTACGTTTCATATACTATTGTATACCTGCAAATACAGGATTTGTATGTCTGATTCTGTTTATTTGAGATCACAAGTGAATTTCAGCAAAGCTTGGTTTGTGTGTTAATGTGTTGATCTATACCTGCTATCGGCAACTGGGGCTAATGTTAATATATATGGGCAGCAGGGGCATCAATACACAAGGGGCAAAAACACTAAGGGGGGTATAAATGACAATGCAGTGTGAAAAATCCATCCTGATGTAGACGTCTGTGACGTAGATTGTGTCCTGCTGTTTGTGTGTTTTTGGTTATCAGTGTAGCAGAGCCTGTCCTCGGTGTGTGTGTTTGGGTGTCAGTGTGTCAGAGCCTGTCCTGGTGTGTGTGTTTGGTTGTCGGTGTGGCAGAGCCTTCCTGGTGTGTGTGTGTCTGAGTGTCTGTGTGGCAGAGCCTGTCCTGGTGTGTGTGTTCAGTTGTCAGTGTGTCAGAGCCTGTCCTGGTGTGTGTTTGGTTGTCGGTGTGGCAGAGCCTGTCCTGGTGTGTGTGTCTGGGTGTCTGTGTGGCAGAGCCTGTCCTGGTGTGTGTGTTCAGTTGTCAGTGTGGCAGAGCCTGTCCTGGTGTGTGTTTGGTTGTCGGTGTGGCAGAGCCTGTCCTGGTGTGTGTGCCTGGGTGTCGGTGTGACAGAGCCTGTGTTGGTGTGTGTGTTGGGTCATCTGTTTTCTGGCACTTAACTTACAGTAGGAATTATTTAATTTATATTTATCCAGAGATAAAATGCCCTCCTGAAGTTGTAGTGACTTCAGGGGACAAAACTTTCAAGGCCCTGAAATCATTTAGTGGAAAAGTTATTTATTGTGTTATAATATTTATTTCAAGGATTAGTCACACTCAATTGTGGCTTCAGGCTTCCCATGTTGAATGATCAAGTATTATTTTAGCCCAATAACAAAAGTATAATTCCATAGCACATTACTTTTGGAAATTATTAATGCCCCCCCAGTTTGCCTGTGGTATCTTGTGTGCCCCCCCTATATATTGTTTCTAGAGTCGCCACTGCTTACTATACATGATTATATACACAAATCAATCATAACTTTATGACCACCTGCCTAATATTGTGTAGGTCCCCCTTTTGCCATCAAAACAGCCCTGACCTGTCGGAGCATGGACTCCACTAGACCTCTGAAGGTGTGCTGTGGTATCTGGCACCAAGACGTTAGCAGCAGATCCTTTAAGTTCTATAATTTGCGAGATGGGGACTCCATAGATCAGGCTTGTTGGTCCAGCACATCCCACAGATGCTCGATTGGATTGAGATCTGGGGAATTTGGAGGCCAAGTCAACAACATGAACTCGTTGTTTTGTTCCCGAAACCATTCCTGAACCATTGTTTTCATGATCCTGCTGAAAGAGGCCAATGCCATCAAGGAATACCATGTCCATTAAAGGGTGTACATGGTCTGCAACAATGCTTAGGTAGGTGGCACGTGCCAAAGTAACATCCACATGAACGTCAGGAACCAAGGTTTCCCAGTAAAATATTGCCCAAAGCATCACACTGCCTCCGTCGACTTGTCTTCTTCCCATAGGGCATTCTGGTGCCATGTGTTCTCCAGGTAAGCGACCATCAGTGTGACTTCCTCTCTACCTTATTCTTTTGGCCACTTTGTGGCACATTTCTTCTTATTTAACATTTTTATCTGTTCAATCAATGTACAATCGCCTGTCATTTATATTATTGGGGCAGTAACAATTCATGCACCTCCACAGCCATTATCACGTGACAAGACTTGATCTGTGCATTCTTAGCTGCTCAAAGGTCAATTGCCACCCCCTCCCCTCGCTTCAGGCCAGCACCTGTTACTTGACACAGTTTTAAAGCACTAACCTAATAGACTGTGATCTATTATTTATAGTTCAGTAGTCCATTATAATTAACACTAGTGACATTGTAAAATAAACCCTTGCATGCAGACTACTGGAAATGCAGCCAGACAGCAGAGTGATCCATATGAGTGTTAGAGAACCAAAGAAACTTTGCTATCTCCTCTAGGGTTTATCTGAGGAATGAGACTAATCTGCAGAGCAGGCACTCACTTTTTTGTCCTAATAGGGAAATGGTAAGAGGCAGAAGCATCCATTACATGTCAATTTGCTGGGAAATGGTTAATTGAAGCACACAAATCATATTGTCTTTTGGTAATGGCAGCTTTCTTAGTTTTATAAACCAAAAGTATTTGCAGCTGTTTAGGGTCTCCTATGTAACACCAGCAGAAAAAAAACATTTTGTGAGACCCTATACAACCTCTATCACTGTATTTTATGGAAGTACCAAATAGATTATCCAGTTGTGTTTCTGATTGAAATCCAGTTTAGTTTCTCTCTCTCTAACTATAGTTATTGAGTGATGCGATACTTTTATTTAAATTGCTTGTGTAAGAGGCAGGGTCTCCAAAATATTTTTTGAAGTATATGATGACATTCAAGCCTAAAAATATAGATACTTTATTATTTTTTACATGTGAATAGTATATATGATTAAGGTCAAAGTGTTGAACTCTGTATCATTCTTCCCGCATCAGAGGTTTTATACTTGATACGTTGATTCAGCCCTTGGTAATGCCAAGTTTTGTATGATTTACATGTCATGTTTTATGCTTACACTGTGTAATCTAGTTGACGTATGAGTATGTTGAATTCCTTATCCTCACACCCGTTTTGTAAATGCAAATTCCATTTGAGAATTTTAATTGCAAATATACTTTTTAAAGATATTGATAAGCATAATAACTAAATAGGAAATCTTTTTGGAAAGATACTATGAAGAGACCGGATGTTGTTTCTTATCTTTTTATTAGCAATTAGCCGTTCAAAGCCTAAGATTTGTTTAAACTGTTTCAGTGCAGTAGCACAATGGAGTCTGTCTGGTTTTCTACAAATATCCCTGCTGCAGTGGGCTCCCATCTGACCTCCCACCTCACCCAGCACAAGTACTGCATGCATACTGTGCAGGTTAATATACAAATTGTCCTGCAACAAGCAAGCAGCAAGTGGGGGCCCTTGACCCCAGGGGCCCTCGGGTAATAGCCCCATTGTTAACCTCCCCCTGCGTGCTTTAGTTTTATGTGTAGTGGCTAAATACCGTATCTTGCAAAAGTATTCACCCCCTCTTGGGATTTTTCCTATTTTGCTGCATATACTGGGTCTTGACTAGCCTTATTATGTTTCACACTAATTCACCCATTTACTCATATCAGGTTTCAAAGAAATGGAAACTCCAGGGGATTTTTTCTTTCTCCTCAGACATTTATCACAGAGGCTATGGGTCTCAAGATCCCCTAAACAAAAAGAAGAAAGATCTAAGATGCTGTGCTAGGCAAGCAACAATAGATGGTTGTGATGATTGTTCATAAGGTCAGAAATCAGACTGGGTGTAACGGGTTCACCAAGAGAGCTGTAGTAACTCCCAGAGATCACCCAGTATCCTCCTGTTGTCCCCGAAATCACTTCCAGCACCAGTCAGCATGCACACCTTGGAACCCTGTTATGTGTACCCAGTAAGTAGACACAACTACCTTGAACTGAGTACAGCAAGAATGAACATTTCATTGAACAGAATATTGCGGCATTTTAGGGGTTAATACCCGTTTTGTATGGGGCTCTGCTGCTGTGGTCTGCCTGGAGATTGTGTCCCAGCTGCCAAAGGCCCAGCCCCCACCCCCTCCCTTGCAGGGATTATTATTAGTCCCCACAAGCTTGTGGGGACTAAATATCAGTCAATGCTGTGCTTCAATTGAGCATTAGCATTGAAAGAGTTAAAAAAATAATAAAAAAATAATTAAAAAAAATAACAGCACTGACCTGAAAGTCCAGGGTGCTTCCAGGTCAAATGCTGTGAGTTTCATAACTGCTGCATAATATGGTAGTCCCTGGATGACCCTGCCCTACAAAGAGAGAGTGGTCATCTAGGGTAATTATGAAAAAACACAAATGATTAGTAAGAAAATACATAATTATTAACTGATCACTTGTCAGTGACATTTTAAGTCACTGATTATTGATCGGTCTCCCTGATCAATGTCAGCAGCCTAAACTTGTCACTTACAAGTAGTCTGATAAAAAAAATATTTTAAAAAGTTTATAAAATTAAAAAGCAGCTACCCTTCATTGGTTGATGCCAGAGGAGCTGGGTGCCGGCAACCAATAGAGTAGCTTGTATGAACCTTTAACTCCTGGCGCAATCCTATGGATTCCCTTTCCTGTTAACCACTGCGATGCTACGTAGAGAAGGTAGGCTAGAGGCAGTGGGAAAGGACCAGGGAAATTAGGTAGGAGATATTAACGAAGACGAACATGAAGATTCTTCGTGTTGTGGGTCTTCATGTACGTTTACCCGCCGCCATATTAGTTTATTTGGTATTCGTTTTGAACCTTGTTCCTTTTCATGTTCTCACGAATATGAATGCCCAAATCTAATAATTAGTATCATCCTTGTTTTTGTACTAATGTTCATTCTTAATATATGTGCATAATATTAACACTTAAGCATTTTATTGATTAGTAATTATATATTTATTAGTATGTATTTATGTATTGATCAATTTATTCATGCATGATTCATTTTCTCTATAGAGGATAATTCATCACCAATCACTAGCACAAACTGATATTACATATAGAATCAATATCATATGTATATATTTATTAGTCTATTACTAGCACATTTACACTTGCCTTTGAATTAATATCAGATTTATCAACACATCAATATTTAATATATCATAATTGATACTATATATTATAGTTATTGGTCTATTATGAGGAGGCACTGATAGTCTCTGATGATGTATATGGAAATACTGCAGCACATTGGTTATAAGAATGGAGCACCATGAAGAGGTTGACCCTGCTTTTTTTCCCTCCTGATGGAAACAGGTGAAACAATTTGCACATCAACTTTTATTTATTTTATTCATTATGTACATTTATTGCCTGCTGTACTTTGTATGATCGTCATGTAGCACTTTAGAAAACCTGTGTTGGAATAGCTCCAGGAGCACCTTAAACATTGGGCAAGTGCACATGACTTTTATGTGCAATATGTGTGTAAAAACTCTGCCTAATCCAGTCAAAATTGTATCGTTACATCTGTATTATCACGTTTGCACTGATATGAAACTGTCTGATAGCATGACTTCAGTATAAGAATTGTCTATGTATTTTTTTTAAATTCAGTCATGTGGCTATATGTGTCTGTCTGCCAGCGCCTTACTACTACTGCTGCTGCTGCCACTCTATCACCTTCCTTACTCATGCTGGATTGTCTATCTATTGGTGCTGCTGTTGCTGATGCTAGAGGTCCTGCAATTCACCTAGTCTGGATCTCTTCCTAAAACCTAAGATGTTACTGTAAGTGAAAGGTAAGTCCAAATAGGTCCAAAACAGAATTTGTAGTCTGAAAACTGACACAGCAAAAACAAAATTAAAAAATTGTAGAAACTAATTTTGTTTGATGTGTACAAATCTTATGGTTATTTTTGTTGCAGCAAAGTCACTGCATGGGGGCATTTTATGTGACAGATAATTTTATATTTGATAATTTAGTCTGAATGTAATATAATACTACCACCAAGTGGCTGGGGTAGCGTAACATCCTCAGGAACTTGCTATACTTATACTTACAAATTATTTAATTAACCTTAACAATAGGTTGTGCATTTTTTGTCCATTAGTGTTATTGTTTTTGAGATAAACAAAACATGTTACATACATAGGGTAGTATATTAAAATTATATTATGGTGTACAAGATTAAGTGTATGTAGGTATATAGTAGCCCAAATTTTTCTTGAGCCTTTGAGCCTTTTGGAAGGTCATGTCACACCAGCGCTACGTCATAGAAGCCACAGCGGGCAGATGTAGCAAGAATAGTTACATCCTAATATAGAGATGCTATAAATTTTTTTTTTACTTCCACTTACACATAATTGAAGTACATGTATGACTACATAGTAAAAAAAACACGACAGAGCCATAAAGAGACATTTATTAGCAGTAATAGTACTACGACTGCCTGTTAAAACCCTGAACACTCTTAGACACACTGTAAGAATTAACCTTTTATTCCCTGAGAATAAAACGATAAAAAATGTTTCTTTGAAGGCTAAACAGTGTCCTTTACAGATATATAATTTGGCATAATTGATGTGATCTATTCTGCAAGTAGCATTTTTCCTCCTCTCCCTGTACTACATCATGAAACATGCCTTTGTGCACTCCATGTGTACTTCAAATAAAACAGCACATTATGAGAGCTAACTTCCCACTGAAGACAATTGTAACTGAATTTAGTCGTAAGTTAAAATTTCCTAAAGCTTCAAATGGAACTAAATAGGAACGAGTTACCACCGTATAACATTTAGGGGGAGGAGTCCATGTAGAATAGACTATAAAATGTATTAACTTTATATGCACTTTAATGCATACGGGGAGAGGTTCCGTTAAATTTAGGTGGTGGCGCCCTTAAAAATGCATGTGAACTTCTGTTATGCGACCCTACTGCCTCAGAGACTGGGCAAGCCCAAGTGCGACTAGCTGTTTAAAAAATTCATGTAGGCACAGGCAAGCAGTGGGACCACGGAAGTGGATTGAGAAAAACGCATTTTTTGCTTTTATTTCCTTTTAACCCTCTATATACCACTCTGCCTCCCTGATATTCCTTCTAACCCCCTATATGCTACTCTGATATTCTTTTTAACCCCCAATATGCCACTCTTACCCTCCCATCTCTTACCAGTGCTTCCCTAGACTTCTCCCCCACGATTCCTTGGTGTCTAGTGGGGCAGTTGGTGGAGGTCTATGCGACTGCTGCCGGCACTTCCGCCGGGGCTTCTATGAATGAGCATCGGAAGGTCATGTGACACCAGCGCTCTGTCATAGAAGCCCCGGCAGAAGTGCCGACAGCAGCAGAGGTTGTCTGTGTACCTCGCACAGACCTCCACTGGCTGCCGGAGAGGAGGATCCAGGTCCCCTGCAGCGCTGTGGGGGATCTGAATCTTAGTCTTGTAGTCAGACCTCTATTTGAGTCAATACAAAGATCTTTTTGGAGATCTTTTTATGAATTGTGCCTTCCAGACAACATGTGGGCATTCCTTAGGATAGGAAGAAACAATCCTTCATCTGAAACTGTTAGGACGGTTAAGTTGTGGAATATTTTGCCATCTGAAGACGTTTTGGCCAATTGAATGAATATTTTCAAAACACGTTGAATTCAAATGGATTTTTTCCCCTTTAAGATAGCTTTACAGTCTCAGTGGGTTGTTTTGCCTTCATCTGTTTCAACTAATATGGGTTTGTAGAATGAGTGAACGTGGACTCATTTAGTCTTTTTTCAACCTAATTAACTATATTAAAAAGCACGTTAATGCTTCCCTAAAGATGAATGTATATTAAACTGTGCCTTTAATCAGGTTGCAGCCCACTACCTTTTAAAAAAATCCATACTATTTCATTGCACATTAAATGATGTTTAGGGAACAGGCATGTCACTCTGTGCAGGGATACATGTGTATGTTAAGATTGTCCGTTGAATTTATAAACAGTGGTTGATAACAGACCTGTTGCAATTAAAAATAGGCTCCAAATGGCCAGATGCCAAGTCTCATTTTTCATCTAATGGAGAGGACATTTTGCAGGAAGTGATCAGGATGAATGTCGAAGCAGGAACTGTAGAGTCAGAGCAGCTCCCAGTGCAATAAAAATATACTTGAAATACTCATTTGTAACTTTAAGTGCTGCCACCTGGAGTACAAGAAGAAGTTAAGTGATCAAGAGTATTCATATTACATTATCCATAAGTCATCTGTTCTGTTGCCAATTTCTACCAAATGTTATATAGTCCCATTTCATCATTGTTCTCATACTTTCTTTCTACTTTAGCCCTCCTTGTCTTCTTTCTATCTATCCTCACACATCCTTTTTACTCAAATTCTATGTTATTTCCACATCCCCACTGCCTGTTCACTATTCTTCTAATGCTTTATTTGCAAATTTTTCTTCAGATACTGTCTTTTAGCTATAACTCTATCTGTATCCATATTTTATACTGTAATTCCCCTCTAACACATTATTATCTTTCTCCCTATTTCATCACCCACTTCCACTGTTTTTATACACTTACCCATCCTCCTTCTCTTACTATCCAACGTGCAATGCGGCTTTCAACCACATATCTAGCCACACATTGAGCAATTGTCCTGAAAAATCCACTATGCCCATTACGGAAAACATAAACTGCCATTCGGTAACCGAAGCAGAGGAGTGTTACAATTCTTCCCCAATTGATGCCAGTCTCGAAAATGCTGAAAGAGTAAACTGCATTATATACTTGCCAAAAAAGAAGCTAAATTCCTCAAAAAGAATTGAACCATTTACAGGAAAATTTTTGAAAATAAACTGAAAAAAAAAAACAGGATAAAGGAGGGAACAGTAAAAACATTAAAGAACCCAAATGACAATATTCTATATAAAATTAAACAAGAGAGATGAAGATAACGAGTAAGGTGTGATAAAAACAATCAAAGAAGCAAACAAAAACACATTATCATGTTAATGCATGGGATAACGATTGAAGAGGGTGCTTTGCAGTGAAAAAATGGTATGCCTAAAGCATCTAATAACGTTACCTGGAATGAGGTGCAGAGCCTGGCACATAACGAAGGCAGATAGTTGGGGAAAGAATAGATAGGTACATGACATCAAAACATCAATTAATATTCTTATACTGCAGGAATGCTTAATTTTTTACTGGCCAACGATGGCCCTAAAGTTATTGTCATTGTCATCATTTAATGTATTGTTGCCAACTTATTCCCAGCTCTGACATCCATCAAAGGCTTAATTTAGGCATTTAATGTAACCCTTCCCTCATTTAATGATGCGGTCAGCTCTAGATTAAGGTTACATAGAAAGTGAGGCAGTATGAGAAGAATTTAGTGTGTTTGAATAATGATACAAGAAGGAAAAACACACCTATCTAATACACAGCTCTCAAGACCATTGTTTTAAAGGAACACACACAATATTATTATTATTGGTTACCCTGATGCAATCTTTTTGAAGTAATGATATGCATTGTCAAGATTGGGATTTAGATTTTGCAGCATGTCATCAAACTCTTTCTCATAGCGTTCACAAACTTCATCTCCAATGATGGCTAACTTCCGTCCAACATTGTCCAGCATGCTGTGGAAATGAAGTAATAGAATTAATTACAATGTCAGTCCTGGTATTTACTGCTCATGAGTATTTGCTTTTAAAATGAAACAGTTTAATACATTTGCATATCCTTGAACCTTTAATCTGGAGGAAGCAGGCAATGATAAAAATGTCATTGGTCACTTGGTGATGGGCAAGGGTAGTGTTTGTGCTTTTGTGTACCCTCCTTGCTCAAATACATCAAGGTGTCTCCCTCCCATTATGTGTTCTTCATTCAGGCCACCAGTTGTGTCTACCACTTTTTTTTGCTATCTCCTGTACATATTTTTTTTTTTTAAATCTAGCCTGGGGCGTGTCCCGAAGCTTGACAAATATGGTTGCACATTGAGTTGCTCTGGACCTTCCCACCGTAAATAAGCTATAATATGTGTCCAAACCCTTCTTTTTCCCGGCTTCTTGGAGTGAACGATGCCCAAACCAAAAGAGGCACAGTCGATGTCGGTGGCCTCATATTTTCAGAAGGATCTTTCTCACTCAAGAGCTCCGGTGGGCCCAGACGATGGAGACCCAAACGTGGATTCTCCATGCACTAAAAAAAGACATCGCCGACCTTACAGAGCTCCTGAAATCGGTTAAAAAGGATTTACATAGGGACACTAAAGAGGGGCTAGCCACATTTGCCACTGAGGTGCAAAAGCTGCAGAGCTGCGCTGAGTGCCCGGAATGAAACCATGTTGCACTAGAAGAGGAGCAGAGAGCCACGAGGGTGGACATGGAGGGGATGCTGGCAAAATACAGACGCCTGCAGGAGCAGGTTGAAAATTTAGAAAACAGATCCAGGCGATTTAACATCAGGATACGAAACATACCTGAATCAGTACTTCTGCCTGAATTCATGGCAACATTTTTACGTTTGCTCCTGCCCAATGCCACAAAAAAATTCTCTCTCCACTACCTGAGTTTTATGCCAGTGCTTAGTGGGAGGTCCCATCTAGTTACCCAGGTCCCTCCTCAGATCTCATTTCATAAATTCCCGAGACCTATATGGTTCCTCATGTTTAGACGACAATTTTAATCTGTTACTTTGTTTTTGTTAGAAATTGAATTCCGGAGGGCCAAGCGCCCCAAGCTCAAAGCCAGTCCCTTTTGGTTATACAACAGTGGTATTTTCCCCTTGACCCCGTATCTTACTGTGCATCCTTCTACCCTTACTCTACTATTTGACAATGACCCTTCCTTTTTTATCTTTTTGTTTAGAAGGCATACTAGCTTTAGCATATCTATCTACATCACTGTCGCAAGTTATGCAGGAGCCAGCAAAAGTTGGAGTTGTCTCCGGGGGGATCCGCACTGATGGTCTTAATTCTCCACAACATTTTCATGCCACACACCAACACACATGGGGTCACCATTCTGATACATCGGAGACTAGACCTTTAGATCACACATAAGTTAGCTGACCCAGAGGGTAGATACTTAAGGCTGTGGGGGATACTGTCAGGGAAGGAAATTTGCCTCCTCTACATATACACACCTACCCCCTATTGGGCTGACTTTAACCCGCAGCTGGAGTCCCTAATGGAGGTTCCAGTAGCTGCTTTCTTAATTGTTGGAGGGGATTTTAACTCTACACCTGATAACTATTTAGACAGATCAAATTTTGGAGGCTCTAGACTGTCCCATAATTCATACAGACCCTTGCAACAATTTATGAAACATAACAATCTCTTTGTTGTTTTACTCACACCCACATGACAGCTACTCACGCATAGACTTATTGTTTATTTCACAAAACCTAATCCCCAACCTACTTCCATCATTCGTTCATGAGATAACCTGGTCGGACCATGGTGTGATGGAGGGGGTGTTTTCAGACTTATAGCCCAGGCTTCTTACAAAATCTTGGAAGCTGAATGAGTCACTGCTAGCTGACCCATTAATCGCAGGCTCTATATCTGATAGCCTGGACGAATACTTTTGCATTAATTCTACTCCTGAGGTGGCAGTTGAGACAGTGTGGCATGCACATAAAGCGGTCATACGGGGCACTATGATTCGCTTAGCTTCCCAAAAGAAGAGGGAGAGGCGTAGTAAAGAGAAGACATTGAGAGCTGAAGTTTTTAGACTAGAACACATACATAAGGCCACTGGGGATCAGACAGTCTTATGTTTGTTAATCACTAAAAAGGGTGAGCTCAATCTGCTGCTATCTGAGGAGGTTTTGAAAGCAATATGCTGGACGAACCAAAAGTTTTTTGAGAAGGGCTTATTGGCAAGAGGCCTTAAACAAGTGACGAAATCCAACCACATTCGTCAGATTCATACCTCACATGAACATACATCATCATATCCTGACATAATTTGTGAGCAAATCTTACTATAGGGAACTTTATGATGACCTCTACTACTCTCAAATTAAAGCAAGCACGCACACATTCTTACAAGACTCTGCTTTGCCCACTCTCCCTCCTGATTCAGGGCTGAATCTGGCGGCTGAAATTACTCAAAAGAGATTGATTTGGCTATTAAGTCCTTGAAACGCTCCAAGGCCTCGGGCCTTGATGGGTATACAGCACTCTATTATAAGCAAGTTAAAAGCACCCTTATCACACATCTGCTTTTATGCAGGGGATCCCTAAAGAAAAGCTTCTAGCGAAAATCATAGCCATCCCTAAAGAGGGCAAGGATAGATCCTATTGCTCAAACTATCGGCCAATCTCCCTCATCAATACAGACATTAAGCTCTATGCTCTATTTCCAAAATTGATGAGAATAGCTCCCCATCTGTCGCAGTTGATTCACCCCGATCAGATGGGACCTATACCAGGCTTATTATCGCCCCAGAATTCAGGAACCGAGCGGAGACCAGGACAGATCGATGACCTATAGAATCTCAATGCTGTGCAGACTTTATAGTGTTAAAATTACTTTTGCCGAAGATACTCTCTCTTCAGGTCTCTCCCTATTCCTTTAATCACACAAGAGCTATGGAAGCTTCAGACCGGTGTTTTTAAATTATTTTAGAACAAACGGAAACCCTGGTGGAAACACCAATAACATCAGCCTCGGTCTGTAGGAGGTTTAGGTATGTCCCACTTACTCACATACTTTCATGCGGCTCAGTTGGCTCAATTGACACAGATACACTTAGACCTGACTGCTCTGAGATGGGTGGCTCTAGAGAAAGAGCTATTCGACATACCAGATATTTCAGATACCGTATTTGCCCGAATATAGGCCACCCCCTCCACTTTAAGTCTTTAAACTGGGGGTGTAGCCTATATTCGGGGTTTAGCGCAGGAATGTGCAATTTGTATCGCCAGATGCCCGGGACATGCAGTTCCGGGCGCCGGGCAGGCAGCAGGGTTAGAATACAGATCCCCCGCAGTGCTGCAGGGGGCCTGGATCCTACTATCCGATACGCTGATACAGCCTCCCCTGCCAGCACTTTCCACTGTGCCGGCACAGGAGATTGTCTAAGAACATCGCGCAGATGTTCACCGGCTGCGGCGATGCACGTAAACAACCTCCGCTGCCGGCACGTCTGCTCGATGTGCTTTAACATTCTCCCTTGCTGGGACTTCCAATGGGGGGGGGGGAGTCCCTGCAAGGGAGATTGTTAAAGCACATCGTGCAGACGTGCTGGCAGCAGAGGTTGTTTATGCTCGCATCGCCGCAGCCAGTGAACGTCTGCCCGTTGTACGTTAACAATCTTCCTTGCTGGCACTTTCCACGGCAGAAGTGCCGGCACCGGAACTTGTCCACGCCTTTCGCGCAGATGTCCCCCGCCAGCCCCGCTAGACACCAGGAAGACTGCATTGGTAAGTCTAGGGGGGGGCATATCTAGGGAGCAGAGTGGCAGCATATCTTGGGGGGCAGAGGGCAGCTTATCTCAGGGGGGGCAGAGTGACAGCATATCTCGGGGGGCAGAGAGACAGCATATCTTGAGGGGGCACAGTGGCAGCATATCTCGGGGGCAGAGTAACAGCATATCTTGGGGAGCAGAGTGGCAGCATATCTTCGGGAGCAGAGTGGCAGCATTTCTCGGGAGGCAGAGTGACATATCTGGGGCAAATGGGCATATCTATAAGTAAGGTGCATTAAAATGGCTGTTGGTTTTCTGTTTGTATGTAACATATGTTGACTAACCCCTTACGAAAAAATTACTGCAGTTTTTCTGAAGTATTACTGCACATTTACTGCAGTATTACTGCACATTTACTGCAGTATTACTGTATTTGTACTTCACTGTACTGCAGTTTTACTGCAGTTATTTTTGTACGGAAGTACAAATGCAATAAAGCTGCAGTACATTGAAGTACAACTGTAGGTTTGCAGTTTAAAAAAAAGTGCACTAAATGTGCAGTACAACTGCAGTACAGTGAAGTACAAATGCAGTAAAACTGCAGTAAATGTGCAGTAATACTGCAGTAAAAGTGCAGTATTGCAGTTTTTTCATGTCCAAAAAACTGCAGTATTACTTCAGAAAAACTGCAGTAATTTTTTGTAAGGGACTGCTTAATAGATACCAAAAATGTTAAAATACAGTGTGTTAGAATACTGTTTTACTATTCCACTAATGTGTATTTTTTCTAAAAATCAAAATTTTTCTTTAAAAAAAGGCACCTAACTTTTAGGGTGTGGCCTATAATCGAGCCAATACGGTATTTGTTGGCTGGATAGGAGCGCACACCTGTCTTTTAAGAATAGTCCAACGTTATCTTTCTCCCTCTCACTTTGGGAGCAGCTGAGATTGAAGTGCAAATTACATAACCAGCCCTCCGTCCTTAAGCCACTGTTACACGATCCTGAATTCCCAGCTGGACTAACACCTACATCATTTCAGTCGTGGAGATCACATAACATGACTAAGGTTGGACACCTGTGTTATATGGGTCTCTTATACACGCTTCAAGACTCAATACAGATGCCCCCTCAGAGACCTTCCACTTCTTGCAACTTAAATCGTTTGTGTCCCGGGAGCATTACACTCTCACCATGTCACGTCTGACACGCGCTTGTGGTTGGCTCATTCAAAACCGGTGGGTACGAGTTCAGTCATGCACTCTCATGTTATTGAGAATACCTTCTTTCATATTCCTCTACACAGACAGGCTTGGGAGAGGAACTAGGTGGCAAACTGTCCCTAGAGCAATGGACGAAAATGTACAGTAACACTTTTAGATTAACGGCAAATACACTTAATTAAAGAGGGAGGATATAAGGTCCTGGGCCTGTTGAAGATCTATCCTGGTGCGACTGAAAGACGTACAAGAGGGTGTGGCATCTACCTACACACGTGGTGGAATTGCCCCATTATTTGAAGGGTGTTGTCAGGATTCTGCCCCAACCCTACAAACTGCCTTCTCCACAGCTTGCCGTTTTGTTTACTCGTGTGTCTCTGTATTTTATGTACCTTTGTCCTCTTTCTCTTATACATCTAAGGATCTTGATTCCTCTCTCCTCTCCCCATGTCCCAGTTGAAGATCTCCTATCCTTGCTTAAAGAAGCGTCTGATAATCTTGCTTCCTCACTCCATCCCCTGTGTTCCTTGCCTTGTTCCCTGGCCTTGGTGTCCTGTACCATGTATGTCTTGTCTGGTTATGTTTAGAATCAGTGTTCTGTGTATTTATGTTCAGCTGTGTTAGTTATGCTATATCCATGCCTCCCTCACCTGAAGCCTTTGTCATTACCACACCTGACCTAATCAACAGGCTTTATATCCCTGCCTCTCAGTAAAAAGGTGTGAGTTCATTAAGTTACTTTGGCGCTATAGTGCATGCCTGACGCTGGACCTGTCTCTTGGAATCACCATTTTGCCTGCCTGCCTGCCTGCCTGTTACCTTTTTGACCCGGACTGCCTATTGTATTTATCCCTTTTGCTTGCTACCCGTCCCAGACCCTTTTGGATTCTTACCTGGACTATTTCACTTTCATACTCCCCAGCAGTCTGTTTACTTGATATGCCTTCTACCCTGCTGCTTATGGTGAGATGTATCAGCTTTGTTTAAGATAACTATATTCAGCTTTTGTCTCATTTGTGAAGTGTGTCTATCACTGTGTGTGTTCTTACACTCCTGCGTTTTGGACTCCACCATTCAGTAGGGCTGAGATATGATGAGCCTGACAGGTGTAGACTTGGATTTTTCACCTTCTAAGTGAAATTCTTGATTTACCGGTTGCTCCAGACCCCTGGACAGCCTTGCTCAATAGAAAACATTCTAACCCTGCTGTTCTTTCGCCAATTAATAAATTCATACACGGAATACGTGCAGCTACACGCCTAGACATTGCTTAGAATTGGACTCAATCACAGGTCGTGTCTAAGGTCTGGCATATTGTACATATGGAGAAACTCATATGCAGCTTACATGCACAACACTACCAACAGATACAGAAAGGTGTGGACCCCGTGGGTGACCTCCAGATAGGTAGATCGTACTTCTGGAAGAGCTGATCTGTTATGAGGTAACTTGCTGTTCATCAGAGCAACACCCGTTGGTGGGTGTATCTCCAATTTGTTCACTATGTACTATGCAACATTACTTGGCGATACTATTCCGAGAGTGATGTTCATCCTAACCTGAGAGTCTTTTTGTTACATCAAGTACATTTTCTTATGCTTTTTATTTTACGTTACAATAAAAACGTTTAACTGAAAAAAAAAATCTAACCTACTAATTTTCTTTCTTCTCGTTTCTACCTGCTTAAACTGCACTGTTTGTCATCCATCCAATACAGCTTCGTGGTCCTCAGCTGTTCATTTGCATCGATCCCTCTCTCATCTTTCCTGCCCTGTTTTTATTCCTCTCTTTCATACTACCTACTCTTTTCTTCTCTTCCTTCCCATACATATTCCAGTTTCCCACACCTCTACTTCTTCTACTCTTTTATAATGAAATATTATCATTAAATAGAAAAGCAGGGCTCGGTTTTCTCTATCCTTTTACAGAGTATTCCATAATTTACATAATTTTACAAAAATGGGAGGGTTTTTTCACAAAGGCTAAACAATTTTATGAAAGAAAGGCACATAGACCACCCTCAGCAAACCCAAATATATAGACCACTATCAGCCTCACTTAAGTTCCAGTCCCAAGATATGGATGTGCTTGCTTCCAGAATTGCAAGATTCTTTCAATAACAAATTCAAGCTCTGAAGCAAAAGAAAAAACATAATGGTACCTGTTTGGTTGCCTTGCTGCCTCCTGTATTTCATTTTCTATCGGAACAGTGTCCTCATTTTCTGTTCTTTCAATCTGACACAAATGGTATGCATAACTGACGAAAACAGTCTCTGTCTCATTCCTCAGTTGCTCCTCTATGTGGCAATAAAAAAAAGCATATAAATATACTTATATGTATACTATATAGTCACATATAAATATTAGTCCCTGGCCTTATCTTATATCTAGCTTAGCCTCATGCCTAGCCCATGCTTGCTTAAACGCCTTCACGGTATTATCATCTACCTCTTCTGCTGGAAGGCTATTCCATGCATCCATTACCTTTTCAGTAATATTTCATGATGTTAGTCTTAACCTAAAGGGGCAAATGTTTAAAAGTATGTCCTCTTGTTGTGGTAGTATTTCTTCTTTTATCATGTTGACTCTCTTTAAGTATTTAAATGTTTCTATCGTATCCCTCTGTCACATCTTCCTTCCAGGCTATATATGTTTAGCTCCTTTAACCTTTCCTGGTAAGTTTTATCCTGTAATCCATGTACCATTTTAGTAGCTCTACACTCACTGGCCACTTTTTTAGGTACACCTTGCTAGTACATGGTTCGACCCCCTTTTGTATTCAGAACTGCCTTAATTCGTCATGTGATACTTTCTTCAAGGTGCTGGAAACATTCCTCAGAGATTTTGGTCCATATGGACATGATGGCATCACGTAGTTGCTGCAAATTTGTCGGCTGCATATCCATGACGCAAATCTCCCGTTCCACCACATACCAAAATTGCTCTATTGGCCATTGGCGTACAGTGAACTCATTGTCATGTTCATGAAACCAGTTTGAGATGATGTGAGCTTTGTGACATGGTGCATTATCCTGCTGGAAGTATCCATCAGAAGATGGGTACACTGTGGGTCATAAAGGGATTGACATGGTCAGCAACAATACTCAGGTAGGCTGTCACGTTTAAACGATGCTTAACTGGTACTAAGGGCCCAAAGTGTGCCAAGAAAATGTCCCCCGCACCATTACACCACCACCACCACCACCACCAGCCTGAACGACCAGGCAATGTTCTTCCAGTCTCCTATTGTGCAATTTTGGTGTGCCTGTGTAAATTGTAGCCTCAGTTCCCTGTTTTTAGCTTACAGGAGCGGCACCCAGTGTGGTCTTCTGCTGCTGTAGCCCTTCTTCTGCAGGTTCGACATGTTGTGCATTCAGAGATGGTAATCTGAATACCTTAGTTGTAACGAGTGGTTATGTGAGTTACTGTTGCCTTTCTGTCATCTCGAGTCAGTCTGCCCATTCAACAGACTTTTTCTCCACACAACCGTGGCTCGCTGGATATTTTCTCTTTTCTGGACCATTCTGTGTAAACCCTAGAGATGGTTGTGCGTGAAAATCCCAGTAGATAAGCAGTTTCTGAAATACTCAGATTGTCTGGCACCAACAAACATGCCACGTTTTAGTCACAAAGTCACTTAAATCCCCTTTCTTCCCCATTCTGGTGCTCGGTTTGAACTTCAGCAAGTTGTCTTGACCAAGTCTACATGCCTGAATGCATTGAGGTACTGCTTGTGTTAACAAGCAATTGAACAGGTGTACCTAATAAAGTGGCCAGTGAGTGTATATCCTTCTGGAGATTCGGTCTTCATTATTGTACACAATACTCCAGTTAAGGTCTCACCAGTGCTCTGTACAATGGCATAAGCACTTCCCTCTTTCTGATGCGAATACCTCTCCCTATACAACCAAGCATTCTGCTAGCATTTCCTGCTTCTCTATTGCATTGTCTACCTACCTCTGAAACAATTAACCCTAAATCCCTTTCCACACCCGTAGAGGTTAGGACACTATCAAATATTCTATACTCTGCCCTTGGGTTTTTATGTCTTAGGTTCATTACTTTGAATTTACCCACATTAAGCGCCAGTTGCCACAGCTCAATTATTTGCCATTTGGCTTAACCCTCCAGGAACATCAACCCTAATGCAAATCTTTGTGTCATCAGCAAAAAGGCATCACTAATGATAAAAATATTTAATAGAATGGGTCCAAGTACGGATCCCTGAGTACCTCACTGGTAACAAGACCTTGCGCCAAATATACTCCTGACTAAAACCCTCTATTGTCACTCAGCCACTGCCTAATCCATTCAACAATATTTATGGATAACTCTTCTATGTGGGACAGTGTCAAAAGCCTTACCTACCAAAGCACTACCTACCAAAATCCATGTAAAATTCATTTATATGCATTCCCTGTAGATGCTTAAAATGGTCATTCAGTGTAGCACACATATATGCAAACTCAACTGTAACCAAATAATAGCATTACTAATTTACCAAATTCAGAATTCAAGTTTTTAGACTGTTAGTCAGTTAATGGGATCTGGAAAATTTTTACTTTTAACAATAATCACTTTAAGGGGCATTTATTTTATTTAAAAAAACTACGGTATATGGATTTATGAAATCTCTGTACTGCTGTCCCAAACATATGGTTAGTCCAAGGACCCTTACAAACCTAAAGATGTGGAGAATAATTTTAATGAAATGTCTTACCATCAACATGCCACTCAGCTCCTTCGCCTGGTTCATCTATTCCACCAGAAGCCATGGCCGATCAGTTTGTGAGAAGACAGTCCTCTGTACCCTATATGGAGAATACGATCATTAAATTGTATTTTATTATAAGACTACATGTGTATAACTGCATATGTTTATCATTAATATAATTAATGGTTGTATGATGATGAAAGTTTACTGTGGTTTATGTTGGACTACGTTTAATAAGACTGCACCAAGCATGCTATTGATGGGTAGGCTGGTAATTGCAGGGGTACCCTAATTAGATGTGGATGTGTATATCTTGTTATGAGGAGTCAGAACAAAGTGTTTTAGTACTCTAAACACAAACATAAAAAACATTGGATTAGTTGCATTCATTTGATAAAGCTACCAAGAAATCCCATGTTAAAGCAATGCCCACAATCAGCTATTTCAATGTCAGTTTCATTTCATCAAGGATAAGCTAGCAGAAGAGCCACCACACCCAAGAGGAATTATTTTTCAAAAGAAAAGAAAGACCAGTCGATGGCTGAAGGCCCAGAGATGCACCCATCTTTGCCTGACGGCAATAAATTAAATAGTGGCCACAGGCACATGTATATGTTGTATACACATACATACACACATTTCTCTGCAATAGGAAAAAAGGGAGATAAAACCTCAGTTAGGATAAAATAAATTTGAAATATGTGAGTTTATTGAGGCGAAGGTTCTACTTCAGTTGTCTAAGATAAAGACAAATAAGTCGATAGGGCCTGATGGGATACACCTCAAGATATTAAAAGAGCTTGTTGGTGTACTAGTTAACTGATTTATTTAACAAATCATTGGTAACGGGAATATTCCCAGGGGATTGGAAATTAGCGAATGTTGTGCCCATTCACAAAAAAGGCAGTAGGGAGGAGTCGGGCAACTACAGGCCAGTTAGTCTTACATCTGTAGTAAGGGAAATTAAGTCACATGGGTTTCAAGTAGGGCTGCAACTAACGATTATTTTAATAATCGATTAGTTGGCCGATTATTTTTTCGATTAATCGGATAAAAAAATTAATTTTTTTTTCAATTTAAAATAATGTAATAAAAACGTACAATTTACACTTTCATCTCTTTATCACAATGGCCTCTCTATTCACCTTCTTATTTTACTGACATAATAATAAAAGCTACAAGAACCCAAACACTGTGTTTCTCAAACTAGGTTTTAATACAAAGTTATTAGTAAATATTAATTCATATGTTAACTATTTTTCATATTTAATAAAAACTATGAGAAAAAAGCCTTGTTTAAATTTTTTTTATTTACCAAACTTCCCCCGGTTATGCACATCTGACCCCCAGCTTGCCACTCTGCCCCCATATATGCCTTATACCTCTTATATGCCAGTGATATGCAACTGAGCCCCCTGATATACCTTTTACCCCCAGATATGTTTTATGCCCCCCTGATATGCCTAATATCGATATGCCTTATACCCCCCTATATGCCCTGAAATTCATAATACCCCCCATACACCACTATAACTCACCCATACACCACTCTGGCTCCTCCCCCTCCCATACACCACTCTGGCTCCTCCCCCTCCCATACATCACTTTGGCTCCTCCCCCTCCCATACTGCACTCTGCCTCCTCCCCCCTCCCATACACCACTCTGCCTCCTCCCCCTCCCATACATCACTTTGCCTCCTCCCCCTCCCATATACCACTTTGCCCCCTCCCATACTCCACTCTGGCTCCTCCCCCTCCCATACACCACTCTGCCTCCTCCCCCTCCCATACATCACTTTGGCTCCTCCCCCTCCCATACATCACTTTGCCTCCTCCCCCCTCCCATACTCCACTCTGCCTCCTGTCAGCCACGGAGGTTCACAAGACACCAGGGAGCCGGGTAGAGAGGCAGAGTGATGTATGGGAGGGGGGAGGAGTCAGAGGGGTGTATGGGAGGGGGAGAGAGACGGAAGTGAGAGACCGGCCGACAGTGAGGGGAATCCAGGTCCCCTGCAGCATTGCGGGGGATCTGGATTCTAGTGTTATAATCCGATCTCTGTTTGAGGTCGGATTATTATCGGTTTTATCGATTAGTTGTTTCAGCGCTAGTTTCAAGATCAAAAACAACATGGGTTTACCTCAGGAAGATCATGCCAAACAAATCTTATTGATTTCTTTGATTGGGTGACTAAAGCAATCGATCAACGTGGTGCGGTAGACATTGCGTATCTGGATTTCAGTAAGGCCTTTGACGCTGTCCCACATAGATTTATAAATAAAATGCAATCTCTGAGTTTAGATCCTAATGTTGTTGAATGGATTAGGGAGTGGCTGAGTGACAGACAACAGAGGGCTGTAGTCAATGGCGTATATTCAGAGCAAGGCCTTGTTAGCAGTGGGATACCTCAGGGATCTGTACTTGGACCCATTATCTTTAATACCGTATTTGCTCGATTATAAGAAGAAGTTTTTTTCAGAGCAAATGCTCTGAAAAATATCCCTCGTCTTCTAATCGGGGTCGTCTTATAATCAGACCTCAAATAGGTCTGACTATGAGACTAAGATCCAGATCCCCAGCACCGCTGCAGGGGACCTGGATCCTTCTGTCTCCCTCCCATTTAACACTCCCCCACCCCACACACACTTACCGGTGCTTCCAATTTCCTGCTGTATACCGGGGCAGCGGGTTGACGTCCACGCGATCCGCGTAGACAACTTACGCTGCAGCCGGAAGGAGGTGTGGCTAGCAGCGGGGGTTGTCTGCGTCCATCGCGCAGACCTTCCCCGGCTGTCAGAGATCAGAGTTCCCGGTGCGGGGAACTCTGATCTCTGACAGCCGGGGAAGGTCTGCGCGATGGACGCAGACAACCCCCGCTGCTAGCGGTGGAGTGCGAGCAACCTAGAATGAAGCAGCGGGCCCCTGCGGAAGTCTGCGAGCGGCACATACATCTTCAGTTCAGGTAAGGGGGTGGGGGAGGCTGTATGAAGGAGTATGTGAGATTGAGCGAGTAAGTGAATTAATGAGTATCTGTGAAGGAGTGAATGAATGTGAATGAGTATATGTAAATGAGTATCTGAATGAGGGAATTAATGAGTATCAATGTATGAATGAATATCTGTGAATTAGTGAATGAATATTTGTGAACGAGTAAATTAATATGTGTGTGTGATAGCATGGATGTGTAAGTGGGGGGACATGCAACAGGCAGGCTGTTTTGGTGGCAAAGATGCCACAGGCAGGCTATATTGGAGGCAAAGATGCCACAGGCAGGCTGTTTTGGGGGCAAAGATGGCAAGTCCTATTCTTCCAATCGGGGTCCTAGGCAGGTCTGGGTGCCGGATCTGATTTGATACTAAAGGGGGGTGGCTGGCATAAATACACAATGTGGGGCTGGCTGGGGGCAATACGCAAGGGTGTGGGGCCATTCACAAGCGGGTGCTGGCTGGGGCATCACATAAATCAATACTAAAGTGGGGCTGTCTGGTGGGATAAATATACAATGTGGGGCTGGCTGGGGGCATAAATACACAATGGGGGGCTGGCGGCATCAATACAAAAGAGGGCCAGCTGCGGCCATCACATAAATCAATACCAAAGAGAGGGGCAGCCTGGGGGCATAAATACACATAGGGTTGGCTGGGGGCAATACACAAGGGGGCAAAAACACAAACGACATAAGCAGCGTAGAAACCGTCCAGATGCGAGTGTCAGTGTGGCAGAGTCTTTCCTTGTGTGCGTGTCTGGGTGGCAGAGCCTGTCCTGGTGTGTATTTATCTGTCATCTGTTTCCTGGCACTTTACTTTCTGTAGGAATAAATTGAACTATTTAATTTTTAGTTATCCAGAGATAAAATGCACTCCTGAATTTGTAGTCACTTCAGAGAACAAAACATTCTAGGCCCAGAAATCATTGAGAGCAAAAGTAAAGGTATTGTGTTATTTACTCTATTTCAACCTGCGTATCTTATTAAAAAGGATTAGTGACACTAAATTGTGGCTTCAGGCGTCCCGTGTATGATGACTTTTTTTTTAGTGTACTGATGTCCTCCCACTCCCATCACATAAAATTCTGTCTTATACTATCTGCCTAGCACTGATGTTCTCTTTATCCAGTACACATGGATGTCGAGGAGTTAAGATTCTGTCCATTCTGTCTATTTTATTTATTTCCATAAAAAGGCCCACCAAAATCCTCAGCACCAGGCCCATGATGCTCTTAATCCGGCTCGTATCACCAGAAGGATATAGATATGTTGGAGAAAGTTCAGAGAAGGGCTACTAAAATGGTTCATGTATTACAGCAGTGGTTGTCAAACTTCCTAATGCCGCGACCCTTTAATACAGTTCCTCATGTTGTGGTGACCCCCAACCATAACATTATGTAATTATATATTGTGAAATATGTGTTTTCCGGTGGTCTTAGGCGACCCCTGTGAAAGGGTCCCTCGAACCCCAAAGGGGTAGCGACCCACAGGTTGAGAACCGCTGTATTACAGGATAAAGCTTACCAGGACAGGTTAAAGAATCTTAAGATATATAGCCTGGAAGAAAGTCGTGACAGGGGGGATATGATAGAAACATTTAAATACTAAAAGGGAATCAACAAGATAAAGGAAGAGAGTTTATTTAAAAGGAGAAATACTACCACAACAAGAGAACATAGTCATAAGCTGGAGGGGCAAAGGTTTAATGATAACATCAGGAAATATTACTTTACGGAAAGGGTAGTGGACGCATGGAATAGCCTTCCAGCAGAAGTGGTAGGTGTTAATACAGAAAAGACATTTAAGCAAGCATGGGATAGGCATAAAGCCAGGCTAGATCTAGGATAAGGGCAGGTACTAAGGAAAACACTCAGGAGTTGGGCAGACTGGATGGGCCTAATGGTTCTTATCTGCCATCACTTTCTATGTTTCTATGTTATGTTTCTATAGTGGCCCAGCATGCTAGGAAGGTATATTGCATAGACTTGGGTGGCCCTTTTCTCTTAGCTGAATATTGAGGGCTGAGGGCTTTGTGGATTAACACTGCCGCAAGGGATGGACCTCATTGCCTCCCACCAGGGTGGACTTAGGGGTGGTAGGTAAGGCAATATATCAGGTTTCTTTTATTACCTTTCACTGTGCACAGAGAAATTGAAAAATGATTAATCATCAGCCTGCTTGACCCCTCTTTTTTATTATTATGTTATATTTTTCAATTTAGTTGGAATGGCTTTTTTAAAACTAACATGCACCTGTGTCTACTACACAGGTGCATGCTAGTTTAATAAAAGCAGTATATAAATGGTGTGGGATGTTTTTTGCCAGTACTTATGTATGTTGGCTTTCATCAATTTGCGACTTGGACTTCTGTTCAGCTTGAAAAGTTAGCTGCTGCAAAAATTTTTACCTAACTTGCAGGCACTCACAGTTTAATGAATAGATCTCCCTATATTGCGCTGTATGGATAGTACAGGGGGGCTAACAAATATATGTATTGTGTTTGTACCTTGTAAATTCCTAGCATTAGTTATTTCTCACACTGTAACTTTTATGTAGTACAAAAGGTAACAGTTCTGTATATGACAATACATTGGTTAGTATGGGATTTATTGCAATGTACAAGAACCTTTTGAGCTCAAGGCAATAACACTGCATACATGTGTTACATATATGAATATTAAAGATATATATATATATATATACATATATATATACACACATATATATGACTAAGGAATTACAACTAGGGGCAGCCTTCAAACACCAAATCAACACAATGTATTTGGCAATAATCTATGAAAATAAACCGATGTTTGTTTCCTGATAAACATTTTAACAAAGACATTGCATATCACATATGAAGAGTAACAAGAGAATGTTATGTGCCTGTCTGAGAAAAGCAGTTGTTCTGAAATCAAAGAGCTGTAGTTTAGGGGTCATTCAATTAAATCTTACAGAAAGAAGGGCAAAAGAACGATGCAGTGTGTCCCATTATCTATGCTTACATTGTAACCCCAAGAGCTGATACTCACCCGTACCTAATCACTCACAGTTTAGAGACTCACTTTTGGGGCTGTAGGACTGGGCACAAGATGGAAGAGAGATGTCTGACTTCGTGAGGCTCACCGCCCTTTTTGCAGATGCAGGGAAATAGGCTGTCTTTCTTCTTCAAGCCAATTCGCATACAAAGGGGTGGAAACATAATGTGATGTGACTAGGAGGAGGAGGAAGAAGAGGAGGGTAATTTACTAGAAACCAGAGGCTGGGGAAATTGCTAGGAAAGTGAAACACTATCAAGTACAAACCATTCTTAAAAGCCTGCACCTTGAGCATTGTTATTATAATTTTTTATTTAAAAATAGTATTTAACGACAGGAATGCATTCTTAGTTGTTACATTTGTTTTCTGCTAACCCATTCATAGTGGGGAAATAGAGGGTTTTCCCTACCCTAAAGACTGGAGGGTTTTCTGCTGTTTTTTTTAGTTTGATGTACCCAAATCATTCATTGTTTTTTTTCTTAAGGGCAAGTATGTCCTTCTTTTTAAACCATAAAAATACATATAACACAATAGTTATTGTTACGGAAGCATCCGTGCCATGGGCTCCTGGAGGTGCCTGAGTGGCCAGCCTCCTTCCTACAGACTATGCGCCCTGGTATGGAGTGCCACATTTTCCAACGTACAAGAGACTCTAAAGACTGTGGAGCTCGGAAAGTCAGGGAACCCCCATTGTTTACTATCCTCCCAAAGACTACAATATTGACCCCCTTCTGGGTGTCCCCCTTCTCTCTACAATGTTCTGTCTGGTGCCAAAAGGGTTAGTCGCTGGTGTCCCAGCAGGAGGAAGCAATGATTGGCGGGAGTACCCAGTCGGGGTACAGGACATCCCGTCACAATTATTAGTGCTATTATGTAAAATAAAAACAATGCCAAAAGAGAAGATAAAAATTGCAGTTTGGTTTAGGATTTCTTTTACAGAATAGGTGTCCTAATAATACATTGCTCCCTTACAAAGTACCCTACTTTGCATAACAAAACTCTGAGTTTGACAATAGCAAAGGGTGTTTTTTCTAATTCTCTGCTGGTACCATTTTATATTATTTTATTTTAGATTTATTTTTAGTTAATTATTTCCTGCCTCCAGTGGAACATGGTGACTCCCTACTTCCTACTCCTCTCTTCAGTCCTTTTGCATTGATACCTATCAAGAGACATTTGGGCATTCAAAGAATGGAGATGAAGCAGTTCTCACTCAAAGTGGCTCTTCACCAAAACTAGGATGTTTGCTACTGCTGACAGAAAAGAGTCCAGGCTGTCATTAGACATAATTACATCAGACGAAACTGAGTATGGTTTCAAAAATACGTTACTTTCTTCCTCATACTTTTACTTCTTCCATTATACCTTTCCTGAAGGCACGAAGCAGCATGTTCAGAAAAGTTTGTTGCACACTACTTGTTTTTTTGTAGGTTTGTTTGCCGAAACGGCAAAAGAACAAAAAAAATCTAAACTAGATTCTCTTCTTAAAGGGACACGCCATCCATCACGTGCACTTTAATGTATAGGATACCTGAGAGGCTTCTTTTGGAAATGCTTTAATTTTACCCATGGTATACAATAAGGTGGGTGCTTGTGCCAATCTTTGACTAATATTACATAGGTTTTTTGTAATGTACCATACAATCTAAGCTATAGAAAAGGCAACTTTAATTGAACAGATGGGTTGTATCTTTTCTGCTGACACAGCCAGGGCCACCATCAGAAATCTTGGGACTTAACACCTGGACCCCAATGTGCTTTCCATTAGCCCTCCCCATGTCCATCCTATTGTCTCACCTATCACTCCACCTTAAGATCCCCCTATAAGCACACGTTATGAGAACAGGGTCAAGCCTATGGTCATGCTTACACCCTAAACTAGCACACTTACACCACACAGTAACAGACACACATCCTAACATCATATCCTCATAAACACTAACATCTTACAGTAATACACACACATCAACACCATTTACTTAATACAAATTAACACTACAAGGAGGATGGGGTCCCCATCCATGGGGATTTGGATCTTTGGACAGATTATTCATAATTTGTGGAATTTAGGGTTTATTTTCAAGGATTGTGGTTTGAGTGTGTCTGGGCTCAATGGTGGTCCAATTGTGGTTTTACTAAAAACCTATTCTTGATGGACTTGTTCCTTATTGTAGTATGAGGTACAATTTGATAATTTGACTGTGTTACAGGTAATCGGGTGATATGCTTACTGCGTCAGTTTTTCTTTTCTTGTCTTTATATATTTGGTATCAGAGCTGGCCTTAGGTGTTCAGGCACCCTGTGCGGACTACTTCTCTGCCCCCCCCGAAAACAGAAAAGAAAGGGAACAAATCTTGTAACAAACAACTAGTTTTAATTAGAGATTATTTGTGTGCAAGTAAAAACAAGTACAATAATAATAACACTGGTAACAATAATGTACCTTAAATACATTAAATATAGGGCAAAAAATCTTTGTAACAAAAACAATTTTCCTTTAAATATTAAAAAAATTGGACCCTAGGCAATTATTTCCTTTGCACTCCCTCCACGCACCCTAGCATGCAAAAAAAAATATTTGCCACACTGACTGCAGATTAGGGGAAGACTGTGAGAGTCAGTGCAGTCTTCCCTCCTTCTGACTCTACCGTGACTTTGAAAGGTCCTCTCCCTCGTGACCATCCCCTCATTCACTAAGCCACACCTCTCTTTTCCTTCCTCTCTGTAGTTCAGGTATAGATCAAATAAACAACAAATGTAAGCAACATGCGTATATAGCATTGCAGGTATAGTCCAACCTGGGGATCACATGTAAACTCAGCAATGAAGGCATAGCTCAAATAAACACATGGAAACAGCACTGCAGGTATAGATCAACTAAATAAGATATACAAACCAAAGTATACATAAATAATGTATGGATCAACAAAATAACAGACAAATCCAGCTTTGCAGGTATAGATCAACTGGAAATCACATATAAACTCAACATTAAAAGTATAGATTAAAAAAACCCTAAATTACAGGCATAGATCACAGGTTGCACACCCCAAAGCCAGCCCTGGTGTCCACAGCACCCAGATTACACACAAACAAATTACAGCCCAACCTGAGCCATCTTTGTCCCCAAACAGCCCAGCGTGAGCCATTTTTGTCCCCAAACAGCCCAGCATCTTTGTGTGAGACATCTTTGTCCTCAAACAGCGCATCCTGTGCCATCTTTGTCCCATAAACACCCTGCCTGTGCCATCTTTGTCCCACAAACACCCTGCCCGTGCCATCTAGGTCCCCAAAGCTCAAATACACTGCTTGTGCCATTATTTATACATCTATGATACACACAAAACACTTATACAATCACTCACTCATTCACTCTGTCATTTACACAATTCCTTCACACAATTATTCATTCTTTCACTCATTCACACAAATCATTTACACATTTATTTATTCATTATCTCCCACATTCACACAATTCATACAGACATTAATTCATTATCTCACGTATTCACACAATTCATCCACTCATTAATTCATTTATTCTCTCAATTCATTCATTATCTTACTCATTCTCACTCTTTCTTTCAAGATTCTTACCCCCCTTTGTCACGATCTCTTCCCCCTTCTCACTATCTACCCCTTCTCCTGCCTTTCTCACAATATCCTCCCCCTTCTCACTATCTACCCACTCCCCCACTTACTCTCTACCCCTCTCCTACCTTTCTCACTATCTATCCCCCTCTCCTCCCCCCACTCACTATCTATCCTTCTCACCATCTACCCCCTCCCCGCTTCTTACTATCTATCCCCTCTCACCCCTTCTTACTATCTACCCCCCTTCACAGCTGAGCATCAGGAAATGACATCATATTCAAGCGCTCATAGTGAAGCACCGCACCGGGCCAAGGCCTCGAGCTCCCACCGCTGTAGTCAGGGCAGCGGTAGGGAGCAGAAGAGACAAAAGGGGCTGAGTGGTTGCTAAAAACTTTTTCATGTGCGACCACTCAGAACCCCTTTCTCTCCTCCTCCTCTACCTGCTGCCTTGGCGCGGCCCTGGCCTTGGTGATGGGATGGCCGCGTGGTGCCCCTGCTACCATGGTGCCCTGTGCGGCCGCACAGCTCACACACCCCTAAGGCCGACCCTGTTTGGCATGTTCATGTTACTGTAAATGATGTGGCCTATGTTTTATCTTTACAGATGATTTACTTGTTCCAGTTGTTGGCTCCAGTGACAGATCCCAGGGGTGTGTCCATACCCAAATGGATTTGAAGTGTTTAGTAGTGATGTCCGGTTCATGAACGAATCATTCTTTTGATACAACTCTTTTCAATGATCCGGATGAATCGGTTCAGTAGACTAAACGATTCATTTGTAGCAGTTCAGTCTGTGAATCATGAACTGCAGTTGTAACATGATCCTAGAGTGAGTCATCTGCAGAGCACACAGACTCGGATCAGGTTACAGCTCATAGATTCACAGACTTGTTCAGAGACTCGTTCAGAGACTCATTCAACTGAATCGTTCAGAGAATTGTTCAGAGAATCGTTCACACAATTAATCTTCACTGCCCCCAGGATTTAAATTCCCCTTAGTTTGCCCCTTTACATCTAACTGCACCTTAAATTAACCCTAAACACCCCGTTAACCATAACTGCCCCTAAATTAACCCCCACCTCCCCTAACTTTCAGCAGCCCAAATATTAATAGCAGCTGCTATGTAGCCAGGAAGTACCAGTCTTGAAGGGGTTAAGTGATTTGGGGAAATATGGCACATGCAGGGTATTTATGGGACAAAAATGGCAAAGGGTGGGCTTTTATGTGTGTGTAATCTGGGTGCTGGTCAGGTTCTATGTGGGCAGTGTGGACGCCAGGGCGGGCTTTGGGGTGTGCAATGTGATATATGCCTGTAGTTTAGGAGGTTTATCTATACCTTTAATGCTGAGTTTACAAGTGATTTCCATTTGATCTATACCTGCAGAGCTGGGATTGTGTGTTCTGTTGATCTGCATCTGCTATGCTATGTGTCCATACATTATTTATGTATACCTGCAAATACAGGGTTTTATGTCTTATTCAGTTGATCAATACCTGTGGTGCTGTTTCCATGTGTTGGATTCAATCTATACCCTCAGTGCTGAGTTTACATGTGATTTCCAGTTGATCTATACCTACAATTTTAGGTCACTGATTATTGATCAGTCTCCCTGATCAATGTCGGTGGCTTAAACTTGTCACCTACAAGCCATCTGATATATATATAAAAAATACAACATATAGTTAACCTAATAAAATGTGACCACTAATTACCTTTTTGGTTACTAATTATTGATCCATCTTACTTCAATAGCCAAAGACCTAATCTGATCATCATCCCTAACATTAACACTATACAGTACTCTAACCTAAAACCTAACTGTACCTTTAACTATACACCAACAGGATCCTAGTGTTGCCCCTTATGCTGTTAGATAACCCCTATTTTCACTAAACTGAAAGGTAAGGGGGTGACCGACGTCCTTCAGCTTTCTGGGACTATATAGTTTTATGGGGCTAAATACAAATCAAAAGTTGTTTCAGTAATTTCACGTACCAAAACACTGTGTTTTGATAGCATGGGCTTGTTAAAAATGGAAAAAATGAAACTTTACCGCAATGTTTAGCACAGATTGGCGCTAAATTGATTATATATAAAGTGTTGAAATGGTACTAGTAAAATATTTTGAGATGTCAACTTTCAAAAAGTCTATACTTTTGTTCAGCAGTTTTTCTTTTTCTGGCTGCTATTGGGGCCCAACTCCCAGCATTCCACATTTTAAAAAAATCTTGTGCGCATCATTCATATTTAACCCATTAAGTGCCAAAATAAATGAAAATGGTAGGCATATGAAATGTTTCCAAAAAAGGACAAATTCCTAAATACATTATTGGAGTTTTTTCCCCATTTGCACTGGTTATATACTTTCTGTAGGTGAAACGTTTGCCTTTTTCCCTAATTTTCCCCACATTTTTAGATATTTTTCATACTAAATCATGGTTTATATATAAAAATTATTGCAAAAAAAGCCCTACTTGTGTGTGTGTATTATATATATATATATATATATATATATATATTATGCACAAAATGAGTTAGTGGGCAATCACAATTGAATAAAGTAAAGCAAAAACTGCTCTGGTTATTTAGCGTAAACATGGAAACACCCCTGCTCCTGAAGGGGTTAAAGGTAAATATGAATACTAATAAATCAGTGTAAAAAAAAGTGCCTAAATACGATTAGGCTTCCCACAGGAAAATAATAAATAACTGTACTGATCGTGCAAGCCAAATGTTTTAGAAATAATATAAAATAGTGTTTTATATAAAGGAACATTTTAGTTCCCCCAAAAATAAATAACTATGTATGTGGGGTATTATATTGTGAGGATGTTGCTAAACATAGCTTAGATGGTACCAAAAATGCCCTGTACATGAACATATGCAACAATACTTACATTGAATAAAAATGGCACAATAGAGAATAAAACTGGTCATAACTAAATTTCTTCCTTTGCTGATACTTTCCATGATGTTTCAGCAAGAAATGTTATGCAGAGACCCTAACACTTAACCTTTACTATTGTCAACACCTCTGTCAAACCCAAGACTAAACCCAGAAGCACACAACACAGGAGTTATTCACCCCTTTAAAACAGTTATATGTGGCACAATCACACTTGACATCAGGCCATGGACCATGGATAGGAGCAACAAGATTACAAACGAGTGGACAGAGAGGCTAGGATCCGTAGATCACTCCTATTGGCCAATATTTTTAGTGTTGATTTTATCATTGGTAAGAGTGATGAATTGTTTGAGTAAAGGCATTAGCTTTCAGATTTTTTTGAACCAGGGTGGTATGAGATGACAAAGTCAAACCTGGAAAGGAACATGGGCCATCTGGTTTGTTTAGGGTTCAATCTTTTGGCCCTGCTAAATTACTCCACATTTCTGTGATCAGTGAGAATGGTGACAGCGTTCGTAGACCCCATAATATTACCTAGGAATTCTCAATTGCCAACATCATAATTGGTTTTGGTAGAAGAACATTTATTGTAGAAGAAAGCACACAAATGAAGTCTGCCATTTAAGTTTTTCTGCTGATACAGGACTACCCCCTACCCTGATTTAGGAGGCATCAAGAAAGGTGTAGTAATACTGGAGCTGAAGAAAAGGCCTGCTTAAGCATCTAGAAGGCCTGGACAGCTTCCTCAGACCAGTGCTTACAGCCCACCACTTTTCTAGCCATGGACATAAGTGGACCAAAAAATTTTGAGAAATCTTTGATACATTTTTCAAAATAATTGGTAAAGGCCAGGAACTGTTGGAGAGGCTTGAGCGCAAGCGGTTGGGGCATTAGCAATTAATAGCTGTTAATTTCACAGGATCCATTTTCAAAGCCTGAGAAGGAAATAATATATCCCAGGAAGGATATTTTGAGGGCTTCAAACTTGCATGTCTCAATATTGTCCCATTTGTTTTTGGAAAATTAATTCTTTTTCCTGCCCTTTTGGTTTGGATTAAATTCTGGGGGTTGGGTGGTTATTCGGAAACAAAATTTGCTGCCTGAAAATGTCTCTCTTGCTTTCTCTCTCCATGTGTCCCCCTAGTCCTATCTGTGCACCCTGCACTCTCCCGCTGCTTTATGTCTGCTCCCCCACCTGCTCACTTACCTTCTCCAGGAGTTTTCTGGTCTCCTTTAATCTCTTGTGGCAGATGCAGAGACAATGCTGACAGGGAGTCACAAGAGGGAAGGAGGAGGGGGGTCAGTATAAGAGACTGTGTCCTGCTACAGAGAAAATTATGAAATGGAGAATGGGAAGGGGCAGGTAGTGTACACAAACCTGTTATAGAGGCTGCCCTAAATGAAAATATAAACCTTGCTAGTCTGTATAGGTAAATTATTCTACAGCTTTCCTTACAGACACCAAAATGGTTACTTGCATACTAATTACTAAATTAAATTAACCCAAATTTGTGGATTTGTAAATTCGTAGGAATTTTTCAAAAACAGGTATAGACTCCCACAAAACGGACGAAGGCAAAGAAAAAAAGCTAAACATTTCCTCCAGGTGAACTGGCAGAGCTTCCGGTGATCTCCTCTCCTCCAGTTTGAGGGTTGGGGTAGGATGTCAACGGAAGCTCGCCATTTTGCTCTACCACAACCTTGTGTGAACTTCCGCTAACATGGCAGAGCTTCTGTGACATCCTCTCCCCTGATTGGAGAATTGGGGAGAGAATGCACTATGATACCCTTGTGTGAACTTCCACCAAAATGGTGGAGCTTCTGTAATTTTGTTCAAATTAAAGTAAAAATGGGTCCCAAGAATCATTTTTGACCCAGTTGCAGATGTATCAAGTAACTTGATTTTCATAAAGGGTTGAGAATCGAGCTAGACTGACCAAGCACTTCGATGATCCCAGCAGTGTGGCGGCTCAGTTAGAGACTGAGTTGTAGTGTAGCAAAGCAACTGCTGGAGGGAGAGATACCTGCAGACAGGAGATGCCTTAGGTAGATACACTGAACAGGTAGTCCCAGGGTCAGGGCCGTTGCTAGAGCCCATAGCAGATTTAGGGTAAATCAAAATTTCTTTATTTTGTAATTTTTGCAGTGAAAAGGGGGATACAGAAGGAAAAAAAAGGGGGAATGCGGGGTAAAACAGAAAACAATGGTCGCAACAAGAGACCTACAGTAACATAGCTCAATACAAGAGGCAGGGTGCATTACGATAGCACACATTGTGCGTAGAGAGCCACACATCAAGAGACATAGTTGACAGTACATTGTAAAATGAGCAGGTCACATAACAACAGCGCACTTGTGCACGAGAGAGCCATATGACAAGGGGCAAAGTGGTACATACGATAACCCCTATTATAAGGGTTTGCAAACTAGTACAAAGGGCACTGTGTTGTTGCAGACGTGATAGCTAGAGGAGCTCTCGTTTCAGCAGCCCCAAAACTAAAGGGGAATCACAAAAGTGGGAGAGGGAGGGGAAAACACAGGGAGGAGGGAAGGGAGAGGGAAAGAAGGAGAGTGAGAGAGAGAAAAAAGAAACACAAAGAGAGGGGGAAAAAAAAAAAACAAAAAAAAAAAACGCTCAAACACCACAACAAAAACTACTACCTCACCTGGCCACCTCAACCAAACGCAAAGAGAACACATCTCTTTGGAACTAATCCAATAGAGGGCGAATAAGGGGGCCTGCGACAAACTCCAGCCAGTGAAACCAAGTCTTCTGGTATCTCTCCTCCGCACCCGTGGCAAGCAGGTGCAACTCCTCCAGGACGCTCGTTTGTTCAACTCGGAGGACCCACTCCTTAAAGGTAGGCGGGGCAGGATCACCCCAGTGCAGCGGGATGAGCGCCTTAGCTGCTGTGAGAAGATGGCGCGTAATAGACCTGCGGAACCAACGTTCCGAGAGGGGGGTATGAAGGAGAAGACAAAATTCCGGCGTGAACGGGACCACGCGGTCCGTGAGGCGTTGCAACTGGGTATGAACAGATTTCCAGAAAGGAACTATACGAGGACACTGCCACCACAAATGCAGGAGAGAGCCTGGGGAGGCGTCGCATCTCCAGCACCTGTTCGGCACGTCGGGGCGGTATATAGAAGTCAAGGCAGGGGGTCGGTACCATAGGGCCAGCAGCTTGTATGACATTTCCTGGTCGCTGGTACTCCTGGAGCAGCAATGAGTGAAGACATATATCTTTTCCCATTGTTCCGTCGTAAAAGCGACCCGCAGCTCGGATTCCCACCGTCCCATAAACACAGGGGGCACCGGATTAAGTGCCTCAAGGAGCAGACCATATAGCCGTGAGATGCCATGTGGTGGGAGCTCAACAGCAACACACAGGTCCTCAAACACTGTGAGTGCTCGCTACATGTCATGTCTCCGGTAAGAGCACCATATAAAGAGAACTCACGGAGGATATTGGGGAGAGAGATCTGGGGTCAGGACACAACGAACAGCAGGTGATCCGCATAACCTAAAATTTTATGATGGGTACCCCCCAGCTCGCAACCCACATATATCAGGGTTCATCCGCACGGCTTGGAGTAAGGGCTCAACAGAGAGCACGAACAGCAGGGGGGAAAGTGGGCAGCCCTGCCTCGTCCCATTTCGGATAGCAAAGGAATCCGAGAGGGAGCCATTAACCCGGACGCGAGCTGAGGGAGTGGAATACAAGGACCGAATCCAGGTCAGCAAACCGGGACCGAAACCCATATGTGACAGGGTGGACAGCATGAAAGGCCAGTCCACCCTGTCAAAGGCCTTCTCAGCGTCCGTGGAGAGCAGCGTAGTCGGAGTGGAGGTGTGCTTGGCGTAATGCATAAGTGAAAGGGCTCTGATAGTGCTGTCCCTGGCTTCACGCCCGGGGATGAAGCCCGTCTGATCCGGGTGAACCAGCGAGCGCATGAAAGGCTTGATTCGGTTGGCAAGAATCTTGGCCAGCAGTTTCAGATCCGCGTTCAACAATGAAATTGGGCGGTAGCTGCTGCATTGCTCCGGGTCCTTGCCCTCCTTTGGAATGAGAGTAATCGCGGCAGACAAAGTATGATCCGGAATACGACCGCCCGACAGAATAGAGTTGAAGGCACTCACAAAGTGAGGGCCCAAAATATCTTTAAATACCGAGTAGTAGCGTAAGGGAAGCCCATCAGGGCCTGGGCATTTCCCAGCCGGGGAGGACTTAAGGGCAAGGAGAAACTCTGGCAGTGTGATTGGGGAGTCCAGAGTGGCCGACTCATCCAACGTGATCTTCCGTCTAACGGTCCTATCAAGATACGACCTGATTTCTAGGGACTGACTGGGAAGTGCGAAGATTGTAGAGTCCCTCGTAATAACTCTGGAAACAGCGAGAGATATCGGAGGGGTGTGAGTGAAGGAGACCGCTCGAGGAGCGTATCTTGGGCACATAGGTCGGTTTCTGTATGGCCCGTAAAGCCCGAGCTAGATATTTACCCAGCTTATTGCCATGCTCGTAATATATTGCCTTGGTTTTCAGAAAAGAAGTGTGCAGTCGACAATTGAGGATCGAGGCCAACTCCCCCCGGAGAGACAAGAGGAGCTGCAGGTCGCTTCCAGACACCGAGGTTTTGTGCGCCTGTTCTGCCAAGGCTATCTGGGCGTAGAGACTGTCTATCCGCTCCTGCTCTGCGCGTTTGCGCTTAGAGCACTCCTTGAGAAAATGCCCCCTAATTACGCATTTATGCGCTTCCCAGACTGTCAACTCAGGGGTACCCTGGAGGAGGTTATCCTGAAAATAATGGCGGAGGACCTCAAGCGACTCAGAGCGGGCCACCACGTCCGATAAGACAGATTCATTGAGACGCCAGGAGCCTCCAGTAGGACGGGGGAGGGGGGAGGCCAGGGAGAGGGACAGGGGGGCATGGTCCGACCAGGTCGTCGCCCCAATGGGCGAAATGGCAAGGAAGAAAGAAGAAATCGATGCGGGAATACGAGTTGTGCGGCATGGAAAAGAAAGTGTAGTCTCTTGTATCAGGATGGAGAGCCCTCCAACAATCAACCAGCCTGTGAGTCGTAAGGAGTGAATGGATCCTGCGGAGGACGTGGCGGGGGGTCCGCGTTGTCCCTGAAGAGGTGTCTAAAGCCGGATACAGTGCTACATTAAAGTCACCCCCTAGGACTAGAATCCCTTCTTGAAAGCCATTAAGCTGCTGCAGTACAGAACGAAGGGCGAGGTGTTGGCCTCGGTTAGGGAGGTAGACATTCACCAGCGTGTACATTTGATCCGCGATCACGCCCTTAACCAATAAATACCTCCCCTCGGGGTCAGCTACAACATCTGAGGTGTGGAAGGGTAACTGGGCAGAGAAAAGAATCACCACTCCCTTAGATTTTGCCAATGGGTTATTACTGAAAAAACCGGTGGGGTAGGAGCGGCAGGAGAGCCTAGGAGCCTGAGACGCCAGGAAGTGAGTCTCCTGAATAAAAGCGATATCTACCCGACCTCTGCGAAGATCTCGGAAAAAGGAGGAGCGTTTCTCAGGGGTGTTGAGGCCCTTGACATTAAGTGAGAGCAAATTAAGCCCGCGGGTGGGTAGAGTTGACATTGAACAAACAAACAAACACAAAAAAAAAAAGGGGGGAGAAGAGGGGGGGAGCAAGAGGAGAAAGCAGGAGGAGGAAGGAAGGGAGGGAGGGAAAACAGGAGGAGGGTGGGTCAGGACAAGAAATACACCAACAGCGCCCGACGGGTAGTATACACCCGACAGCAACAGGGCGTCCCTGTGCAGGGGAGATGTCGAATCCGTAAGGAAAGGTGGAACCACCAAACAGAACAGAAAATAAACACAAAAGTGAGTGAAACATGCACGGGCCGCCGCCCGCTACCTTTTACTAGTAAGAGCAACAAAAGCGATAACAAAAAGACCGCTATGTGAACCAAAACAACACAATCGAAAGAGGCAAAGGAAATGAGGAGGCGGTGAGGTGCAAGCATTGCGCGCGGATGGAGGCGCGGGGCAGAGGTTCTACATGTGTGAGAGTGTAAAGGGCAAGAAGGTCAGAGGACAAACAGGACGCATGCACCGAAGCCGAGAACAATGCATCCTCTAGCCGCTACAAAATAAATGCAAGTTATATGGATCAATATATATAAAAGCGAAAGAGAAGAAAAAGAAAAGAAAAAAAAAAAAAAGATAAAAAAAAGGGTGGGGTGGGTGTGCGTGTGGGTGTGTGTGTGTGTGTGTGTGTGAGAACTCAGGTGGCCATGACTGCAATATGACAACTCAAAGACAAACAGAAATCATACCACTATGCACACATATAATCAGCGAAAGGAGGCGGCGCATCCGGCAGGCAGAGCGATCCACGCCAGCCAACATAGATAGGTATAGGCAGGCATACAAGTGTGACGTGGTATGTGCAATGCCCGCAGGCACAGGCACAGGCACAGGATACAGGCCCTGCCCATGTAGGGGCCCGAAGGCAATAAACCCGCAGGAGGTGGCACCGTGTGATAACAGTCCAAACGTGGCGAAGCGTGAGCGCTGTCTGGGCTGTATAGTTGGGAGTATATATATGTATATATGTAAAAAAAAAAAAAAAAAAAAATATATGTAGAATATGTAGAGGCAGACATACAAGTGTAATGCAATGTGCGTACAGCCCGCAGGTACAGGCACAGGAGATATGCACTACCTATGTAGAGGCCAGAGGACAACCAGCGCGCATGAGGTACCACTATGCATACATATAAACAGCGAAAGGAGGCGACGCATCCGCGCAGGCAGAGCGATCCACGCCAGCCCACATAGATATGCATAGGCAGGCATACTAGTGTGGTGTGGTATGGGCAATGCCCGCAGGTACAGGCACAGGATATAGGCTCTGCCTATGTAGGGGGGGGGTGTGTGTGTGAGCCCATAGCCGCAGTGTCGTGTGGGTGTGCCTGGATATAACTCAAAGATAAACAGAAAATCATACCACTATACACGCATATAAGCAGGGGGGGGGTCCGGCAGACACGAGTAACGGAAGGTACCATGCGGACACGTCACCCCAATCCCCCAAACCCACGCGAAGGGTGGGGGCGGCAGAAGGGCTTCGGGGACCAAGCAATTGTAGAGGCACGAAACCTCCTATGAACAAATAAACAGGGGGTAGGAAAAAAAATAAATAAATAAACAGGACAGTACAGTCCAAATAAATAAACAGAAAGAAATTGCCACGACAGGTAGGTATTGAGTGTGGTGCAAAATCCTCTACTCCTCTACCGGGCCCATACGTCGAGAGGCCATTAAGGCAGGAGGGTCAAGCGGAGAGCTTAATCGCGTGTCAGGGCGCCGAAGTCTACGAGGCCCGGGTGGTGGACCGGCGAGTCGGCCAGGAGCCGCAGACAGATCCACCCAGTCAGGGATCTGGAGGTCCGGCAGGGCCAAGTAGCGAAGCACCTCCGGGATATCGTGGTGGTATAGGATAGTCAGGGACCGGTTGGCATGCCTGATTACTAAGGCGAATGGGTAACCCCAGCGGTATGGTATGCGGAGCCGCCGTAACTCAGATAGTAGGGGACGTAGAGCCCGCCTCGCCTGAAGCGTCAGGTCGGAGAGGTCCTGGTAAAAGGAAATCGGGTGTCCATGAAAGGACCATTCACCAACCTCCCTGGCACGGGCCATGATGGTTTCCTTGAGGCGAAAGTCAGTCAGATGGCAAATGATGTCCCTAGGAGGGGACCCCGGATCTCCGGATGAGCCCTATCTGCAGGCACGGGAGTGTCCAACGGGCGGTCCAGGAGGCCATTGAAGATCTCTCCAAGCAGGCCAATGACGTCCTCCGGCGCATCCGATTCTGGGACCCCTCTGACCCGAACGTTCTGCCTCCGGCTACGATTGTCGATATCCTCGACCCGCCGGTGCAGCTCCCTGAGGTAAGTCGCGTTGCAGTCACCAAGGCGTTGAGTGGATGCGATGGCAAGTTTCTGCTGAGTCGCCGAATCCTCCAAGGTCAAGACCCTCTGTTCCAGAGCAGATAGATCCGTGCGCAAGGCCGATACTTCGTCGCGGACCACCTGCTTGAGTTCGGCGATGAGAAGAGAGAAGTCAGCCTTCCATGGTGCCGAGGAGAATAGCTGCACAACCTCCGGAGGGTGAGATGATGGAGGTGGATGCGTGATGGAGGCCGATTCCTCCGCAGAGGAAGAGCTGGCTGGAGATGCAGCCCCTGAGGCCTGCGAGGCCAAGTCAGTCGGGGTGCGAAAGTATTCGCGGACAGAGGCCGAGGAGGACCGGTGACGATCCACGTCAGGAGAGGGGTCAGAGACCATCTTCTTATTGCGTCCCATGCTAGTGTAGCAGTCAGGGATAGTAGGAGAACGAGCGAGCAGCGGCGGAGCAACTAGCTCATGCGGCCATCTTCCTCGGCGGCCAGACACGCCCCCCCCATAGCAGATTTAATAGCAGATTTAATAGAGTCTGTTTTGCAGTGGTTGCTGTGCACACACATATACATACATACACACATATCTATATATATACACACTGATCAGCTATAACATTATGACCACCTGGCTAGCATGGAATTCACTACACCTCTGAAGGTGTGCTGTGGTATCTGGCACCAAGACACTAGCAGCAGATACTTTAAAGTCCTGTAGGTTGCGATTTGGGGCCTCCATGCAGGCCCGGACTGGGACAAAAAATAGGCCCGGGTATTTAAGACTGAGCAGCCCATTTTTATTTATTTATTTATTGTTAAACCAAAATCTGACAAATTTAATATACCATTTCTTGTTGTCTATTAGTTATATTTCAACATGCTTTTGTCACTGTAATCAATTAGCATTACATAAATATATAATAAATGAATCAAAATGTCATGCAATTAAGCGCTATATCTGAAAGATTCAAAACAGTAACTAATCTTTGACCATTTAGTTGGTACTTAGCACAGCACAGCAGGGAAGAGACTCAGACCTCAGACCACCCCAACTGAATTTCAGTGCTCAGCCAATCCTCTAGGCGGAGCAATGTGACTAAAAAAAAGTTATCATACACGGGACCCCTGAAGCCACAATTTAGTGGCACTAATCCTTTTGAATAAGATACGCAGGTTGAAATAGAGTAAATAACACTTTTGCTCTCACTGATTTCTGGGCCTAGAATGTTTTGTCCTCTGAAGTGATTACAAATTGAGGAGGGCGTTTTATCTCTGGATAAGTAAAAATTACATAGTTCAATTTATTCCTACAGAAAGTAAAGGGCCAGAAAAAAGATGACTAAATACACACCAGGACGGGATCTGCCACCCAGACACACACAAGGACAGACTCTGCCACACCGACACCCAAACACACACACATACCAGGACAGGCTCTGCCACCCAAACACACACACACCAGGACAGGCTCTGCCACACCGACATTTCCTTGGGCCCTGCTCCACTCATGCATGCAATCACTCCCTCCGCTACCACACCAAAAAAAAATTGCCACGTTGACTGCAGATTAGGGGAAGACTGTGAGAGTCAGTGCAGTCTTCCCCCCTTCTCACACTGACCATGACTTTGAGAGGTCCTCTTCCCTGAAATCATTCCCAGTCCCTTTGTCCCTCATTCACTAAGCCATACTTCTCCTTTCCTTCCTCCCTGTGAACTATAGATCAAACGCATATAAACAGCACTTGCATGTATAGATCACATACAAACCATATATTTGCAGGTATGCATAAGTGATGTATGGAAACATAGCATAGCAGGTATAGATCAACAGAATCAACACAGAAACCAAGCTTTGCAGGTATAGATCAATTGAAAATCACATGTTAACTCAACGTTGAAGGTATAGATCAAATAAACATAATCAGACATACAAACCCTCTATTTGTAGGTATACAATAATAATGTATGGAAATAGAGCGTACCAGATACAGAATAACACACACCCAGCTTTGCAGGTATAAATCAATTGGAATTCACACATAAACTCAGCATTAAAGGTATAGATAACCCCCTAAATTACAGCATAGATCACAGGTTGCGCACCCACATTACACACACATTACAGCCCAGCCTGAGCCAACTTTGTCCCCTAATAGTCCAGTGTAAGACATCTTTGTCGGCAAACAGTCCACCCTTCATGTACCATCTTACTCCCCCTTCTCACTGCCTCCCCCCCTCTGCCATAGAGGCCGCATAAGCCTAGTCAGTCCGGTTCTGACTGGGTCTATTTTAAGGTAGGGGCCTAGAGCTGCAGCTCCATCAGCCCATACGTCAAATGCCCGGTGTCCCCGATGGCCAGTCCGGGCCTGCCTACATGGATGCATCCTGGTACCATATGTTCTCCAAGTAAGTGATGCACACGCACTGGGCCATCCACAAAATGTAAAAGAAAAAGTGATTCATGAGACCAGGCCACCTTCTTCCATTGCTCTGTTGTCCAGTTCTTATGCTCACATGCCCATTTTAGGTGCTTTCGGCAGTGCCTATTTAACAAACTGTGATGCACTGTGTGTTCTGACCTTTATATCAGCAATTTGCTCGTCTGTTGGATTTGACCACAAGGGCCAGCCTTCGCCCCCTCCCTTGTGCATCAATGAGCCTTGGCTGCCCTTGACCCTGTCGCCAGTTGATCACTTGGACCACTTTTGGACCCCACAAGAGCTGCAGTTTTTGAGATGCTCTGACCCAGTCTAGCCATCACAATCTGCCCTTGTCAAAGTCGCTCAGATACTTTATGCAAGATTATCGGTGTTATTTGCTTCACCTGGTCATAATGTTATGGCTGATCAGTTTGTGTATATATATATATACATACACATATATACACACATACCTTCCAACATTTCAAAATGTGAAAGAGGGACACTTTTTTTTTTTTTTTAAATCTCGCGGAACTGATACAAGCAGTTACACTTTACACCAGGGGCGTCCAACATGCGAACCTCGAGGTGCGCTCCGCGTGAGATCGGCAGCCAGGATCACAAGAGCCCTGCTGCTTACTTGTGGGGAGGGTCTATTCTCTGCTCCAGTTCTGCTTCCTCTGTGGGGAGAACGAGGGATGCCGCGCCCCCTGCTGAAATCTGTGAGCGGCATCGAGAGCTGTAGAGCAGGTAAGGGGGTGGGGTAGGTTGTGTGAATGAGTATGTCTGATTGAGGGAATGAATCTGTGAATGAATGAATGAGTGTGTGTGTCATAGCATGGATGTGTAAGTGCTGGAACTTAGGCATGATGGGACTGTGATTGCTGTTAGCCACCCTGTACCAGCATGTATTGGCTGACTTGGGATGATAGGAGTGTGATTGCCAACAGCTAACAGCAATCTGCTAACAGCAATCACAGTCCCATCATGCCTAGGTTCCAGCATTTACTGGTTGCCTGGGTATAAAAAGAGTGTGTTTGCTGTTAGCAGTCACACTCCTATCATGCCAAGTCATATTGTTTATTTTTTTTGTCCAGTTGTGGTGTATTACTTTTAATAAAAGTGTGGTTACACACTAAAATTGGACAAAGGTTAAAGGCTCAATCGCGGATCAGACGTGTACGCTGGCGAATGTCTATCTTCCCAACCGGGGCCAACACCTCACCCTTCGTTCTGTGCTGCAGAAACTTAATGGCTTCCAGGAGGGGATCCTCGTCCTAGGGGGTGACTTTAATGTTGCGCTGTCTCCGGCTTTCGACACCTCTTCAGGGTCGACTCGGACCCCCCGTCATGTTCTCCGTAGGATTCATTCCCTCCTTACAACTCACAGGCTGGTTGATTGCTGGAGGGCTCTCCATCCGGACGGGAGGGACTATACTTTATTTTCCACGCCGCATAACTCGTACTCCCGCATCGATCTCTTTTTTCTTCCTTGCCACTTCGCTAGCCTCCTCCGCCGTTCCTCCATTGGGACGACAACCTGGTCGGACCATGCCTCTCTGTCCCTCTCCTTGGCCTCCCCCCTTCCCCGTCCTCCTGGCGCCTCAATGAGTCTGTACTATCGGAGGTGCTGGCCCGTTCTGAGTCTCTTGAGGTCCTTCGACATTACTTTCAGGATAACCTCCTCCAGGGAACCCCTGAGTTGACGGTCTGGGAGGCGCATAAATGCGTGATCCGGGGGCATTTTATCAGGGAGTGTTCCAAGCGTAAACGCGCAGAGCAGGAGCAGCTTGACAAACTCTATGCCCAGATTGCCTTGGCAGAACAGGCGCACAAGGCCTGTGTCTGGCAGCGACCTGCAGCTCCTCTTGTCTCTCCGGGGGGAGTTGGCCTCGATCCTCAATCGTAGACTGCACACTTCTTTTCTCAAAACCAAGGCGATATACTACGAGCATGGCAATAAGCCAGGTAAATACCTCGCGAGTGCTCTGCGGGCTGTGCGGAGACAGACCTATGTGCCCAAGATACGCTCCTCAAGCGGTCTCCTCCTCTCCCATCCCTCCGATATATCCCGCTGTTTTCAGAGTTATTATGAGGGACTCTACAATCTCCGCGCGGCTCCCTCTGACCCCGCGCCTCCTAGTCCATCACTAGCAATCAGGTTGTACCTGGATAAGACCATCAAACGGAAGCTCACGGTGGATGAAGCGACCTCTTTGGACTCTCCGATCACGCTGCCCGAGTTTTTCTTTGCCCTTAAGTCCTCCCCGGCCCCGGATGGGCTTCCCTTGCGTTACTACTCAGTATTTAAGGATGTTTTGGGTCCTCACTTTGTGAGTGCCTTCAACTCTATTCTGTCTGGCGGTCATATTCCAGATCACACTTTGTCGGCTGCGATTACTCTAATTCCAAAAGAAGGTAAGGACCCGGAGCAATTTAGCAGCTATCGCCCCATCTCCTTGCTGAACGTAGATCTGAAATTACTGGCCAAGATCCTTGCCAACCGCATTAAGCCCTTCATGTGCTCTCTGGTTCATCCAGTTCAAACCGGCTTCATTCCCGGGCGTGAGGCCAGGGACAGTACTATCAGAGCCCTTTCGCTTATGCACTGTGCTATACACACCTCCACCCCGACCATGTTGCTCTCCACGGACACTGAGAAGGCTTTTGACAGGGTGGCTTGGCCTTTCATGCTGTCCACCCTGTCGCAAATGGGTTTCGGTCCCGGTTTACTAACCTGGATTTGGTCCCTGTATTCAACCCCCTTGGCTCGCGTCCGTGTCAACGGCTCCCTCTCGGGTTCCTTTGCTATCCGCAATGGGACAAGGCAGGGCTGCCCGCTCTCTCCCCTGCTGTTCGTACTATCTGTTGAGCCCTTGCTCCAGGCCATACGGATGAACCCGGATATATGCGGGCTGCGGGTCGGGGGAACCCATCACAAAATTTTGGGTTACGCGGATGACCTGCTATTTGTTGTGTCTCGCCCCCAGATTTCTCTCCCCAACATCCTCTGTGAATTCTCTGTACATGGGGCCTTTACCAATTTCAAAATTAATGCCTCCAAGTCCGAAATACTGAACGTAAACCTCCCTCCCGATGTGGTTCGTCCCCTGAGGTCCTCTTTCCCCTTTGCCTGGTGTGGCTCTAAGCTCAAGTACCTTGGGACCTGGCTAACGCCTGATTTCTCCCAATTGTTCAATTATAATTTCTCGCCTTTGTTCACCACCCTTCGGTCTGATCTGAGGTCCTGGAAGTCGTTGACGATCTCTTGGTTAGGTCGTATCAATGTGCTAAAAATGAATATTATGCCTCGTCTCCTATATCTGTTTCAGACCCTCCCTATCTCTATCCCCCCCTCTTTCTTCGCTTCCTTGCGCACAGCGTTTCTGCATTTTGTCTGGGGTTCTCGGGCCCTTGGGTACGCCTTGCCACGCTGATTCTCCCTAAAGTTAACGGGGGTTTGGCCCTACCCTGTCCTCGCACCTATTATAGGGCATGCCATTTGTTGCGTGTGCTGGAATGGTCACATGCCCCTTCACACAAGCAATGGGTGGCTGTTGAAGCCGCCTTACTGGGCCTCCCTATGCGCTCTTTACCGTGGCTCCTGCCCTCTACTGCGCGGGGAGCGGCCCTGCCTCACCCCTTCATTCGGGCCACTCTGGATGTCTGGTCTCAGGTTCTCCGGAAGACGCGCCTCTCCTCGGTGCCTTCTCCTCTGACACCTGTTCAGAATAATTTGATTTCCCTGATTTCCCTCCTGGGATGGGCGGTTCCCTCTTCTCGGTCTCGTCTGGGGCTGGGGGGTCGGAGATTCGCTCTTACCTTTCTGGCGAGGGTCTGAGGCCTTTAGATCAGCTTTCCTTTCACTCCCCTCCCTCTTTTCTGGACGCGTTCCGCTATGCACAACTACGCAACTTTGTGCGGTCGTTCCCCCGGAGACACGAGTTGTCGCGAGCACTTACGGTATTTGAAGACTTATGTGTTGCTGCTGAGCTTCCGCCGCACGGCATCTCGCGGCTTTATGGCCTACTACTTGAGGCTCTCAACCCGGTGCCCCCCGCGTTTATGGGGCGGTGGGAATCCGAGCTGCAGGTTACTCTTACACCGGAACAATGGGCTAAGATCTGCACCTTCACCCATTGCTGTTCCCGGAGTTCTAACGACCAGGAAATGTCGTACAAACTGCTCGCCCTGTGGTACCGACCCCCTGCCTTGACTTCTCTATACCGCCCTGACGTGCCGAACAGGTGTTGGAGATGTGGCGCCTCCCCGGGCTCTCTCCTGCATCTGTGGTGGCAGTGTCCTCGGATAGTTCCTTTCTGGAAATCTATACACGCTCAGTTGCAGACCCTCACAGATCGTGTGTTCCTGTTCACGCCGGAGTTTTGTCTTCTCCTTCATACCCCCCTCTCGGAGCGTTGGTTCCGCAGGTCTATTACGCACCACCTCCTCACAGCTGCTAAGGCGCTCATCCCGCTGCACTGGGGTGATCCTGCCCCGCCTACATTTAAGGAGTGGGTACTCCGCGTTGAGCAAACTAGGATTCTAGAGGAATTGCATTTGCTTGCCACGGGTGCGGAGGAGAGATATCAGAAGACTTGGTTTCACTGGCTGGAGTTTGTCGCTGGCTCCCTTATTCGCCCGATGTTGAATTAGTTCCACTGGGCTGTGTTCCCCCTGTGTTCGGTGGGGGCGGCCAGGTGGAGTTGTGTAGAGGCTTCCTCTCCCCCCCACCCCCTTTTTTTTTTTTTTCCGTTTTCTCTCTCGCTTTCTCTCCCTTCCCTTCTTCCCCATACCTCTTGCGCTCCCTGTGCTTCCTCCCCTCCTTCGCCCGTCTCAGTGCGTCTCCTTTAGTTTTGGGGCTGCTTGTTTGCGAGCTCCTCTAGCCTACATGTATGCACCTCCACAGTGCCTTCTATGATAATTGCCGGCCCTTCTACGAGGCGTTACTATATGTACTGTATTGCCTCTTGTTGTGGGGCTCTTTTCTTACATTATGCCTCTCATATATGTTGTAATGTCTCACTGTGGACCTTTACATGCGATATTCGCTTTCTGTTTTACCCCTCATCCCCCTTTTTTTTCCCCTTCTGTACCCTGTCTTTTATTGAAAATTTCAAAAATACAATGCCCAGCCAGCCAGTACATGCTGGAATCTGGGTAAGCCTGAGATTGCTGTTAACAATCATAATATATAATTTTTTTGTACAATTTTGGTGTGTGACTTACTTTTATTAAAAGTGTGTGTGGGGGGGTCACTTTCAGTTTCGGCTAAGTGAACCCAAAATTTTCATTTTAGTGCATCCCTAAAATAAATAGAACTATTTTATTTTTACTTATCCAGAATCCTGAATTTGTAGGCCCAGAAATCCCAGAAATAAAAAAATCAGGAAAAGTAAAGGTTTTATGTCATTTACTTTATTTTAATCTGCATATCTTATTAAAGGCCATATTTTCTCTCAGTGAAAAATCAGTGCGGCCCTCGCACGTATACAATTCTGATGAAGTGGCACACTGCAGAAAAAACTTGGACACCCCTGCTTTACACGCTGGCATCGCCACTTAAAACACTCTTTGTTTTTGTCAGCACAGTCATGCACATTAAAATAACCAACACATTGAATTGAATTCCCATGAGGCTAAGCCAGACATACTACTTCTGTCAGGACCAGGGCGAGCAGGTCGTGTAGGAGTCCATGTGCAGGGGATACGGGGAACTCTGTCTGTACCCCTTTATGCATGGTGACACTGATATAGGTACAGACAGAGTAGCAGGACTGGATAGGACGAGAGACAGGAGCTGAGGCAGGTACAGGCTCGGGAGCTGAGGCAGAGAGACGGGAGCTGAGGCAGGTGCAGGCTCGGGAGTTGAGGCAGAGAGACGGGAGCTGAGGCAGGTGCAGGCTCGGGAGTTGAGGCAGAGAGACGGGAGCTGAGGCAGGTGCAGGCTCGGGAGTTGAGGCAGAGAGACGGGAGCTGAGGCAGGTGCAGGCTCGGGAGCTGAGGCAGAGAGACGGGAGCCGAGGCAGGTACCGGCTCGGGTGCAGGTACAGGTACAGGCTCGGGTGCAGGTACAGGCTCGGGTGCGGGCCCACTGGCAGGTAAGCCCACAGGCACAGGTACAGGCTCGGGTGCGGGCCCACTGGCAGGTAAGCCCACAGGCACAGGTACAGGCTCGGGTGCGGGCCCACTGGCAGGTAAGCCCACAGGCAGGTTCAGGCACAGGTACAGGCTCGGGTGCGGGCCCACTGGCAGGTAAGCCCACAGGCAGGTTCAGGCACAGGTACAGGCTCGGGTGCGGGCCCACTGGCAGGTAAGCCCACAGGCAGGTTCAGGCACAGGTACAGGCTCGGGTGCGGGCCCACTGGCAGGTAAGCCCACAGGCAGGTTCAGGCACAGGTAAGGGTGAGGCCCACTGGCAGGGCGGACGGGAACGGAGGCCCACTGGCAGGGCGGACGGGAATGGAGGCCCACTGGCAGGGCGGACGGGAACGGAGGCCCACTGGCAGGGCGGACGGGAACGGAGGCCCACTGGCAGGGCGGACGGGAACGGAGTACCACCAGGCCAGGCACGTGTACAGGTTCATGCACGGGTACGGACTTACGCTCGGGTACTGGATCATGCACGAGTACCGGCTCAGGCACGGGTACAGGAACAGGCTCAGGCACGGGTTCAGGCACAGGCACGGGTTCAGGCACAGGCACGGGTTCAGGCACAGGCACGGGCACGGGTTCAGGCACAGGCACGGGTTCAGGCACGGGTTCAGGCACGGGTTCAGGCACAGGTAGCGGCTCAGAGCAAAGGCAGTCCTACAACTTCAATGCCAAGGCCCTGACTGATGGGCAGGGCAGGTCTTATAAAGGCAGGCTTCACTCAGTTCATGAGGCGCAGCTGTACCTGATAATCAGGTTCAGCTCACTCTAGAGGGAGGAGGGTGGCCACTAGTGGTAAGTGAAGTATTAGCCTGAAGTATAATTCAGCCATGGTTCAGGCAGCAGAGAATGGATCCTGACAACTTCCATGATGCTGGCTGAGTGCCATGGGAAGTGCAGCAACAGTAAAGCTGCAGATGCTAGCTGTGAACTAAAATTCCTATAATTCTCAGCCAGCCAGGTGTCCACCATAATGCTAGCTGAGCATCATTGGAAGAGTAGTCCACAGCAGCAGATTTTTTAAAATTAAAAAAGGCTAATGTTAGCCTTCCTCCCAGGACCCTTACACACACCTGCCCATAAACACACATACACACACACACTGCCCTTACACACACATATACACATGCACTGCCCTTACACACACACGCATATACACGTACACTGCCTTTACACACAAACATACATGTACACTGCCCTTACACACACATATACACATACACTGCCCATACACACACAAGCTTGCAAATACATACATGCACATACACCGCCCTTACACCCCCCTTTCTCCCCATCTCTTACCTCTGCCTTTATACTTCTGCCTCCATCCTGCATCCTGTGGTGGGAGCGCGAGGCCTGTCACTTTAGACTTCGCTTTTACTGCTCCCTCATCACTACGCGCTGGCTATTGCTGCAGAGCGCAGGGATGACGTCATTATATGCCGGCGGGTAGTGATATGATTAGGGAGCAGTAATGTTGAGTAATGTTGAACCGACTAGAGGGAGATCGTGATCTCCCAACTAGTCTGCAGCTGCTGATCGGTCATCTGTGCGCCCCCCCTGCAGCTGCACCTAAGGTTCTCGCCTCACCCTTCCTCTGCCCCTGCAAAGCGTGACACAGACCCGAAATCGGGACTGTCCCGCCTAAATCGTGACAGTTGGGGGGCATGTATACATACACACATGCATGAAAATGCCATAACATCCGGATCACACAGACACATTACACAACACAAACACACTTTCTCATAATCTTTCATTATCTCTTGCCTCCGCTTTATCTTAATCTCTCATCTTTGTCCCCATCTCATTATTTCTCTACTTTCTCACTGTCTCCCTTTTCACTAATGTATTTGGCACCGTTCCCTTGTCTCTTCCTCAGTAACTCACATATGCACTGGCACACATTATTACACACATTCTCACATTTGCACACATGCTCACACACATCCACACACCACCTACATACTACCTAGTATCTATATGGCGTCCATGCACAGACACATACACATCTGTGCTCACACACACACACTGTCACGGGCCGGGTGAGCAGGTCTAATAGGAGCCCAGGTGCAGGGGATACGAGGGGCTCTGTCTGTACCCCACGATGCATGATGGTTTGGGGTTGGTAGAGACAGGCGCAGGAAATAAACCACAGACAGATGATGCTGATAATAATTGTATTGCAAATGATGGTACAACATATAAACAAGGAAAGTCTCTTGGCTGGAAGCCCTCTGGACGGGGCATACACGGCAGGAAGCCCTCTGGATGGGGCACACACACGTCAGGAAGCCCTCTGGATGGGGCACACACACGGCAGGAAGCCCTCTGGATGGGGCACACACACGTCAGGAAGCCCTCTGGATGGGGCACACACACGGCAGGAAGCCCTCTGGATGGGGCACACACACGGCAGGAAGCCCTTTGGATGGGGCACACACACGGCAGGAAGCCCTCTGGATGGGGCACAAACGACAAGAAGCACTCTGGATGGGGCACACACGACAAGAAGCCCACTTGCAGGGCACAAGGCAGGTTGCCCACTTGCAGGGCACAAGGCAGGTTGCCCACTTGCAGGGCACACGGCAGGTTGCCCACTTGCAGGGCACTCGACTTGGGAGTCCACTAGTGGGGCGCTGGCCGCAACTCAGGAACAATACAGGAACCAAAACAGGAGCAGATCAGGAACCAAAGCAGGAGCAGATCAGGAACCAAAGCAGGCAGACCTCTTTATAAAGTCTGTGTAATCCAGGAAATAAGGTGCACCTGGACATGGCATGGATCAAGTCTGAGTGCAGCTGGACTTTTCAATCAGGTCTGAGTGCTGCAGAGTGACAAGGGCGGCCACTAGTGGTTGGCAAATATAATGAACAGCACAGAATGTAAAGAAATCCAGACAGCGAAGGGTGAAACGTTACACACACAAATAAACACACATCCATACCTGTGCTCACACACACACATCTGTACACACGCACATACCTATGCTCACACACATCTATGCTCAGGCAAACATCCATCCTCACTTATGCACACACTCATCCGTGCTCGCACGCACTTATGCACACACCCATCCATGCTCACACGCACTTATGCACACACCCATCCATGCTCGCACGCACTTACGCACACACCCATCCATGCACGCACTTATGCACACACCCATCCATGCTCGCACACACCCATCCATGCTCGCACGCACTTACGCACACACCCATCCATACTCGCACACACTTATGCACACACCCATCCATGCTCGCACGCACTTATGCACACACCCATCCATGCTCACACGCACTTATGCACACACCTATCCGTGTTCACATATACACATCCACACCTCTGTGCTCACACATACACACATCTGTGCTCACACATACACATCAGTGCTCACACACGCCTACACATGCACTTCTGTGCTCACAGATTACACATACATGTTCACACTCACTTATATACTAACACTTACACTCACAAAATACACTTCCCCCCAAGGGACAATTTATACACATGATAATAAATCCGTAAAAATAAATATTAAAACTGTAAAAAAATCCCAAAAAATAAAATGTAGTCCTTCAAAAAGTAAATAAATACTGGTACATTCTAAAATACTGGACTGTTCATTCTGTTGAGCTGCACCAGGGGCAGACTGCCCCTAAGCCACTTGCGGCTCTGTTTGGTGGTGGTTAGAGAGAGATCAGATCTCCCCAACCGGACCATAGCCCAGAACGGAGACTCTGGTACCAAAGTATGCTCTCCTGCTGTTCTGCTCACCGCCCAACTGTGGTCACCCTACCGCTATATGTTGTGATGGAGAGGTGAGGCTGCTTAAAGCATTGCCCTAGTGGAGTTGAGGCTTCCTCAAATGAAGAAATGAAGGCATGCATTGAGGTTACTTAACAGGAAGGAGGCTAATTAAAAGAACTAATTTGGCAGGAGAATTTGAATAGTGGTGCCAGAAAGTAAACTGGATTTTCATTTGTCTGGCCTATACTTGCCTCAAGAGGACAGGAAGAAATGAGCTAAATATATATGTGTGTGGTATTTAAGACCTTTATGTGATGTCTGAGACCCAAGACCAGATAAAGGAACCTTGTGCCCAGAAGCAGTTATACAAGAAGGGCCCCTTCACTGGATTTTCTGCCTTTAGCAAGCTTTTTTCTCTGTTGACTGTCTTTTTCAGTTTCCCTTCTCTTCTATTTTTCCCCCGTCATTAGCAATTTCTTTTGCCGACACATTTTCCTCACGTTTTTCTACTTTTTTGAGTTCACTTTTTCTACCCTTTTATCTAACATTTTTCATCTGCTTTTTAACTTCTATTCTGTCCCCCACACATACACACTCACATTTATCTATCCATCCATACCGATCAGCCATAACATTATGACCACTGACAAGTGAATAACACTGATAATCTTGTTATCACGGCACCTGTCAGTGGGTGAGATATATTAGACAGCAAGTAAACATTTCGCCCTCAAAGTTGATGTGTTAGAAGCAGGAAAAAATGGTAAGTAAGGATCTGAGCAACTTTGACAAGAGCCAAATTGTGATGGCTAGACAACTGTGTCAGAGCATTTCCAAAACTCTTGTGGGGTGTGCTCGATCTGCAGTGGTCTGGATCCTATCAAAAGTGGTCCACAGAAGGAAAACCGGTGAACCGATGACAGGGTCATGGGGGGCCAAGGCTTGTTGATGCACATGGGAGGCGAAGGCTGGCTCATGTGGTCGAATCCAACAGACAAGCTACTGTCAAATTGCTAAAAAAGTTAATGCTGGTTCTGATAGAAAGGTCAGAACACACAGTGCATCGCAGTTTGTTGCATATGGGCCGCCTAGCCGCAGACCAGTCAGGGTGCCCATGCTGACCCGTATCCACTGCCGAAAGCACCTACAATGGGTACTTGAGCATAAGAAGTCCACCACAGAGCAATGGAAGAAGGTGCCAGATACCACAACACACCTTTAGAGGTCTAGCGGAGTCCATGTCGTGGTCAGGGCTGTTTTGATGGCAAAAGGGGGACCTATGCAATATTCAGCAAATCCACTACTTCCCTCAAGTATGTTCCCGTGATGATCCAATTGGGGCCCGCAACGTGCATCAATTATCTTATTTCACTGACACTGTGCATCAAGAAGTGATGACATTTCAAGTTGCTCAGTGTCAGTGAATGAGGATGATTGCCACAAACTGCGAGACCGATCAGATTGTTGCTTTATGGGACAGAAAAGAGGTATGGACCAGAACACTGGGGTTCTGGAGCAATTGCTCCTTCTGCCGTTAATCCGACCCTTCTGAAACCAAATTGCAGGAAAAGCAAAAGGAGGAAAGAAACCTGCAAAAACAAACATCTGGTGCATGAAGTGTGCAAATAGACAGTGCCTGATAAATATCCAAAAAAAACAGCTGTTGATTGTCTTGTTAAGGCTTCAGAAAGAGAGTCAGAAATAAAACAATTCTTTGTCATGGAGGCAGAGTAATTCAGAAGCCAAGTCAGCTGTGGCTTTTAGAACTATAGAAAGTCTGCCAAGAAATTCTTAAATTCTGAAGCAAAATTACAACTATGTTGTGTTGATTACATAGAATCTTCCTAGGAAAGGAATTACTGGGTTTCCTTTTTTGGTTTTCCAGATGGAGGAAATGCTTAGGTTAAGATAATGAAATTCATCATGCAATCTGGAGAAAAAGAAATTAAGCATGTAATGTTTATCTCTTGGTCAAAGTTTAGTGATCAGTCAACTAAAGGGTTGACAGGACTGACCAGACTCGAATGAGCTTGCAAATTCATGAAAATGCAAAAATTTAATTTTAAAATAGAGCTTCCAATGATACTTGCATGCCCTTACCTTAAACTTGTAATGCACATACATATTTACATTTAAATAATAGTAAAAAAAATCAGGGGTCCTATGAGCCTCTTTTAACCAAGAGGGTAGACGATGATCACCCCTTCTACTCTCACCTCATATGAGGTAGGAGTACATAAAGTAACCTGTGTGTATGGTGGCAAACATAACCCCTTCTCACCCTCACCCCCTGTTCCAGGTAATAGAAGGAGGTTAAAAGTACCCAGAATTAACCTATGGAAGGCATGGATTCCCAAGCAACAACCCATAAAGAGAATCATTTCTGCCCCCAACTGGGGTAAAGGGGTTTAAAAACAATGACCTATCTCATGCTCATCCATCCCAATCCAAAACATCAAATAATAAAAAAAAAAAAAAAGGCCTGATGCAACCCTGTAACCCATGATCAACCCCCATTTTATGAAGATTATTGGGACTGCACTTTTACATTGACTTACAGGGGTTAAATTGTAATGTTTTGTACATTCACCCTCCCGTCTCAATTACTATGTGTATTGAGGTTGACTCACTGTCTAGTCTATGTTTAAGTGTTACTTCCCTAATCTCTTCACCTCTGTTGTGTAGTCACCATTGTTAAATGTCTGATCAGATTAGCGTAGTGCCAATCAATCTGTTGGAAGAGACCTCAAAAGAACAGATACTGTAGATACTGGGAAATAATAGAAAGACATCTGATCCCTCAGTTGAGTCCAGCAAAAAGTATAGAAACAACTACCGTTTGCCCATAGGCTCTATTTTCAAACTAAAAATAAATGACTAGTTCTCCCACAGTCCTTTCCTCAATTCCCTCAGTACTCTTTCTCTCCTAACTTCAGCTACCCCATTCCTTGTCTTGGGCTGCTTCATTGATAAATTGAAACACTACATAGTACAGTGATATTATAAATGAGGTTAAGATTAACATAAGCCTTTTCATTCTGCTCTGGTATCCAAATGATGCATGCTGTATATAAACATATGGCATTAGAGGAGTTTTGGTGGAGGAAGATTGAATACAGTATTTACTAGAAAAAGAAAGCCATAGAACAACAACAAATCTCTTCACTTTTGAAGTATAATTGGAAATTGACGTAACAAATTTGTCCCCCTGTAATAAGTTAATTAATAAATAATGGTCGGATTTTAAACATTCATAAATATTTAACACTATAATCATTTGATTTTCTTGTATAAAAAAAAAAAACTTACAGCACTTATGAAGCTTAATGGGGAAGGGGGTAACTATCGACAAGAATATTACATTTAAAAATTTAGTATTATTGGCACTAATGTGTCACCCAAAACATGAATTGCAGGAATAAGAAAGAGCAAACTATATATTTTAAGTTTTGAATTATTTATAGATATTGATTTCTGTAGAACAATAGGTTATTAAAACCAGATTCATGGAACAACTTGAGGGGTAGGAAGACATGGGTAATGTGTTTCTTCAGCGTACACCTAATTTTTCTATCAACAAGTATGAAGTCGGAATGAGACAAAACTAAATACATAAATTAAAATATAAGTGTATATTTCAAGGTAAGTTGGAAATTTATAGTTATAAATGAACCTACAGTATTTTGGATGAATGAACTTTGGGTAGATGACAAACATGCATGAATTTTACAGAAGGAGGCTTTGTATTTTGCATAACTTCCTTTACTGAATAACCTCCAGCAGCAAAGCAGTTAACAATAAAAAGAACAATAACCAATAATAGAGCCCAAGACCCTATATATGATCTAGAGTCCAGCCACTCCTCCTCTTTCTTTGCTGCTTAGCCTCCAGGTGAGAACCTTCCAATTTCTTTGTCTAATTGATTCATTTGATTATTATTATTGATTGATTATTTTTATTGATTCATTATTTATTATTAATTATATTGATTATTCTATTTATTATTATTTTTACCATTTAATATTTTCCATTTAATGTTTCCAGATTATTTTTGATTACTCTTATGGTTTCTTTATTTTACTTGTTTCTTTACTTTGTCTTCTAGACCCCCATCTGCTCGGGTACGCTTCCTTTTGGGACGTCTCCACTGTTCTCGAGTTTGTGGCGCGTTGGCCAGACAATGTCCGGTTATCTCTTCGTCAGTTGTCTGCTAAGCTTGCCCTGCTCCAATGTATCGTTTCCTTCCGTCATGTCTTGGACATTCACGCTTTTGACATTACTTCTTTCTCCTTTTCCCCTGAGGGTGTTTCTGTTTGTATTTCATACAGGATCAAATCTCACTCAGTCTCTGTTGCCAATCCCTATTTCCCTGATAGGCCTTAGCTGTGTGTGGTGCGTTGCGTTCAATCTTACCTGACCAATGTCGTTCTTCTTCTTCCAGGCCTCTCTTTATCTTGTATGTTCACCCGTTTCAGCCTCTCGGGCCCACTTTGGCCAGGTGTGTTTGATGGATCCTCCAGTTGGCTGGCATTCCGGATTCTTTTGGGGCTCACTTAATCCCCTGCTATCTAGGAAATGTGAGGGTGGATCTCGCTCGGTGCTGGTTTTCGCCATTCAGCTGCTGGAGTGGTCGCCGTTTGCGGTTTTGTTCCTGTTCGGCTTGTACCGGCAAAGAAAGAGGAGGAGTGGCTGGACTCTAGATCATATATATAGGGTCTTGGGCTCTATTCTTATTGGTTATACTTTTTATTGTTAACTGCTTTGCTGCTGGACGTTATTCAGTAAAGGAACTTATGCAAAATACGAAGCCTACTGTCTTAAAATCTAAATAAAATTTAGATTGATTCTACACCAAGGCTAGATTAATCCCTAATTATACTATAGTCATTTAGGCTTATCTCTGCTCCGATTGTTTATCCAGAAGAAGCCATACCTCATTGTAGAGGTTTCCAATTATAGTTGAACACAAGGAAAAGTATGCAAAAAAAAATTGGAAGTACCTGGATTTCTGCAAACCTTGGTTATTACTTTTATCTGATATTCAACTAAGACACAATAACAATAGACAAACAGTTAACATTAACTAATAACACAATAATACGTGTTTTCACTGTCTTTATTGAACACACTTTGTAAACATTAACAGTGAAAGCTGGAAAAAAATATGTGAACCCTCCCTTGGCTGTAGTAACCTTTACCAAACTTTTCCAGAACAGCTATGGAGGGGAAGCAGTGGACGGAGGCAGGGCCGGCCTTAGGTGTTCAGGCACCCTGTGTGGACTACTTCTCTGGCGCCCCCCGTCGACAAAAAACAGGGAACAATTCTTGTAACAACCAACTAGTTTGTTTTAATTAGAGATTATTTATGTGCAAGTGCAAACAAGTACAATAATATATAACTGCAAACAATAATGTACATTAAATTAAATATAGGGGGGGAAAAACAATCTTTGTAACAAAAACATTTTTCCTTTAAATATTGAAAACATTGGACCCTAGGCAATTATTTCCTTTGCACTTCCTCCATGCACCCTAGCATGCAATCACTCCCTCCACTACACATAAAAAAAAATATTTACCACACTGACTGCAGATTAGAGAAAGACTGAGAGTCAGTGCAGTCTTCCCTCCTTCTGACTCTACCGTGACTTTGAAAGGTCTTCTCCCCCATAATCATCCCCAGAGTCCCTTTGTCCCCTCATTCACTAAGCCACAACTCTCTTTTATCTTCCTCCCTGTAGTTCAGATATAGATCAAATAAACAACAAATGTAAACACTTTTGTGTATAGCATTGCAGGTATAGTCCAACAGAATAACACACAAACCCAGCTTTGCAGGTATAGATGAACTGGAAATCATATGTTAACTCAGCACTGAGGGTATAGATCAAATAAATACATGGAAAAAGCATTGCAGGTATTGATCAACTGAATACGACATACAAACCCTGTATTTGCAATGTCCCAGATTGAGGCTGCCCGGGATCCGGGATTTACAGTCCCCATTGCGGGACTGTCCTGGGCAATCTGGGACATGTAGTCACCCTAGGGCAGAGGGGCATATAGGGGACATAAGGCATACCAGGGAGGCAAAGTGGCATATCTGGGGGGCAGTGTGTCAAGCCTGCGGGCAGATGTGCATAACTATGGGCAGATGTGCATAACTGGGGGGCAGGAAATAAAAATACATTTTTCTCAATCAGTTTTTATTAAATATGAAAAACAGAAATGTTTACTTACCGTAAATTCTCTTTTCCCAAGTATAGTGGCAGTATCGGCGGGCTTGCTGTCTTCCCCGGGACAAACACTTTAAAAAACCCTATAACCCTTACCGGCAACCACAAGCCAGTTAATAGCAAGAGGACCAACCAATAAAACAAAAATAATCTTTATTAACGAAATTTGGGAGGGAAACACGTACTGCCACTATACTTGGGAAAAGAGAATTTACGGTAAGTAAACATTTCTGTTTTTACCGGAGTATAGTGGCAGTACCGGCGGGATATATCAAGATCCCCCCCCAAAAAAGGAAGGGAGTTAGACATTCACAGCGTGAAGAACCTGACGTCCAAACTCAGCTTCTAAAGCAGAGGAAATGTCCAGTCCATAATGTTTAATGAAAGTGTTCCAGGAGGACCAAGTAGCTGCCTTACAAATCTCCTCCGGAGAGACTGAAGACCGGGAAGCCCAGGAAACAAACAGATCTCGAGGAGTGAGCCTTAATCTGAGACGGAAGAACCGCACCACAGGAGTCATATGCCAGATGGATGGCATCCGTGAGCCATCTGGCTAAGGTTGATTTAGACACTGCTTGACCCGAAGATTTTCCATGGAACTGAAGGAACAGATGGTCAGATGAACGAAAGGGAGAAGTACGCTTCAAATAAACGGTAAGAGCTCTCTTAACATCCAGAGAACGCCATTCATTTTCTTCCGATGATGTAGGGTCTGGGTAAAACGTTGGAAGGACTGGTTAATATTAGCTTGAGATAGCACCTTCGGAAGGAATGACGGCCTGGGATACATAACCACTTTGTCTTGATGAAAAATGAGAAAATCTTCCGAGGCTGAGAGAGCCTGGAGTTCCCCAATCCGTCGTGCTGAGGTGATAGCTACCAAAAACGCCGGTTTCAGGGAGAGGAATTTAACTGAGACTTCCTGAAGAGGCTCAAACGGAACTGAGCACAGAGCCTTGAGCACTATGGTGAGATCCCATGGTGGGAAAAAAAGATCTAACCGGAGGCCTTTTAATCGTGATGGCCTTAAAAAATCTCCGAATGAACGGATGCTAAATCGACAAGCAGAAAATGGCTGAGAGCAGAAATCTGACCTTTAAGGTGGTCTCCCTTGAACACACCCAAAAACAATAAAGTGGAAAAAGATACTTAGAGTAGGTGAGCTGTGGATAATAAATCACTAACTCAATATAAATCAATATGTAAAACGTGTTGTTCACACCCTGTGATATAAAAAATTAATATAAAAAATAGATACATATACTTATATCCGAATGTGGAAGGATCTTCAGTCCGAATATTTATAACTCGAACATGAATCATAAAAAAACAAATAATACATAGCGCAACCTCTAATTACAAGATGAATGAGATAGAAAAATTGTGCAGTATCAAACTCACACTTTACAACAGCACTAATAAAGTGCTATATGCGTGGATCATACAGAGTAGATAAGATCAGTCAGGGTCCCGCAGAATAAACTTCTATATGTAGGTTTAATTCCAGCAACAAATAAATACAATAAATATGCTTACAGGACCAATGTATACAGCTAGCTAGCTAGGAAACCTAAGAAAGTCCGTTGGCGTCTATCTTCTATAGCGTCCTTATAAAGCCTGTATATATATATATATATATATATATATATATATATATATATATATATATATAAAAATATAGACTCTGGATGTTTAATAATTTTTTTTTTATTTTTTTTTTATTATAAAAAATTAAACAAGTCAAAATCAATATTTAAACCTCTAGGGGCTCAAGTTTGTAGATCATAAAGCCATTTCATTTCTTTTTTACCTATACTTTTAATTAAATTATCTCCCCTCCAATATTTGGAAATCTTTTCTATTCCAATAAAATCTAAACCTTTCGGATCTTTATTGTGCACTTCAGCGAAATGAGCTGATACACTATGGGACATATATCCTCGTCTGATATTTCCGATATGTTCATTAATCCTAGTAAGTATTTTCCTTGTAGTACGGCCAACATATTGCATCCCACATGGGCAAGTGAGTAAATATATAATATTGGTTGATTGACAAGTGATAATAATTTTTATATCATATTTCTTGTTTGTTACATTAGATTTAAAAATTGTAACTCTTTTACTACTAAGATTGTTTCTAGTTACACAGGCTTGGCATTTCCCACAGTGAATAAAACCTTTTACATCATTAAAAAAAAATGTGTTTTTTTTCTTTTATATAACTCTTAACTAACTTTTTTCTTAAATTTGGAGCTCCTCTAAAAACGATCCTAGGAGAGGGAGTGAGAATTTGATTTAATTCTTTGTCTTTCATGAGTATCGGCCAGTGAGTTTGTATTATCCTACGTACTTGTTTATGATTTGCATTAAAATCGACAATCGTGGGAAGCTCATTTTTTATATAGCTCTTTCTACTTTTACTTTTGGCTTCAGAAGTTTTTCCCTATCTGTTTGTTTAACTTCTGTTATAATCATTTCTAATTTTTTAGAATCATATCCTTTTTCTTCAAAATCTCTCTTTAATTTAGCCATCTGTGTATCTAGGGTATCTATATTGGAACAATTCCTTTTAATCCTATAGAATTGACTTTTAGGAATGTTTTGGATCCATAGTGGAAAATGGCAGCTAGATGTTTCAATAAAGCTGTTTGTGTCCACCTTTTTAAAAAACGTACATGTTTCTATTTTATTCTCACAAATGTATATTTTTAGATCTAAAAAATGTATTTGACTTTTACTTATCTCTGAAGTAAATTCTACTCCCCATGTATTTGCATTAATATGTTTTAAGAAAAGGAGAAGCTCCTCCTTGGTACCGCTCCATACGAGAAGGACATCATCGATATAGCGTTTATATAGTATGAGATTCTTTACCCAGTTACTGTCATTAAAAATAAATAGATATTCAAAATAGGCCATAAATAGATTGGCGTAGCTGGGAGCGAATTTTGTGACCATTGCTGTACCTTGTTTCTGTAAATAAAAGAGGTCTTGGAACCAAAAAAAGTTATTTTCTAATATCATCATAATACCTTCAATAATAAAATTTATCTGTTGGCTGGAAAGGACATTTTTACTTTCCGAAAAAAATCTGACTGCTTGACATCCTATATTATGTCTAATTATGGTGTATAATGATTTTACATTACAAGACACCAAAAAGAAATTGTCTTGCCACTTAATATTTTGTAATTCGTTTAAAACGTGAGTAGTGTCCTTTAAATATGATTTGGTTTCATTTACATATGGTTGTAAAAAAATATCTATGTATTCTGATAATCGAGAGAGTATAGAATTAATTCCTGATACTATTGGTCTTCCCGGAGGGGAAGTGATATTTTAATGTATCTTAGGTAAAGTATAAAAAACTGGGATTTTTGGATGTAGGATAAATAGATATTTGAATTCTTGTTGCGTTATAATCCCTAAAGTTTTTCCTTGTTCTAAATATTTATAGAACTTAGTAGAGATAGTTGAACTAGGATCCCCTTTCAAAACTTCATAGGTGGTTTTGTCATTTAATTGTTTATTAATTTCTTCTACGTAATATGTTTTCGATAAAATGACTACACCTCCACCTTTATCGGCCGGTTTTATAATTATTTCTGGATCTTCTTGAAGTTCCTTTAATGCCTTTATTTCTTTTTTATTTAAATTCCTATTTATTGACTTTTTTAAATTTCCATTGCACTCGATTTATACTTAATTGGAAAAAATGTAGATTTCTCTTTTAAATTAGTGTGTATAATTTGTGTTGTGTTATTAGTGTCATCAGTACTTTCCTTAGTCTTTATATTTTCATTTCTTCCTTTTGAATTTTTTAGTGAAAAATTTCTTTAAACAGAGTTTCCTAATAAATCTCTGTACATCAATATAAGTAGAGAAGTGGTTAAAGTGATTGGTGGTTGCAAATTTAAATCCTTTTTGTAACACATATTTTTTGTCTCTGTGAGTGTTTTTGCACTTAAATTAAAAATCCCTATATCAAATTTTTTATTTCTTTTTTATTTTCTATGGTGATGTTACTTTTAAAAAAAAACGATTTCTTTTTCTTCGATTGAATTTTTCTCCCAGCTCTCGTTCCCCTACTTCCAGACTTCGTATTCTTTTTGTAGGGGTGTGTGGGCCTAAAAAAGACCATCGTTTTTTTAGTTCTGTAGTAGATGATAGATCTTGTGCATAATCTTAATTTATAGGAATTTTATTGGGATTTTCATTGGATTTTAATCTATCCCTAAAGGTAAATCTATCCTCTCTTTTCCAACTATCTCTATTAAACTCTTCTCTAAATGTATTGTGTCTTTTATGGTGATTTCTCTGATGGTATTTCTCTTTTTTTGAATTAAATTGTATTTTATTTTTATTTTGATAATTTACAGTATATTGATGTAAAGATTCTGTCCTTTTTCTAGAGAGGCTTGGCTTTTCTTCCTCCCTTTTCCATGGAGGAACAGATCTATCTTTCTGTTCATATTCATTAGAATATTGATTTTTTATTTTAAAACGGGAGAAATTTCTTACTTTGTTATTTTTATAGTCATTTGTATCTCTATCAAATTTCTTTTGTTTGTTGTTCTTTATCTCTATGTCTAGAACCTTAATATGTTCTTTTGTTTTTTCCGAATAGATTTTAAATTCAGGTGTTTTAAAAAAGGGGTCCATTCTTTTTTGTATCATCATAATATCTTTATCGATCTCTACTAGTTTCTCCCTCTTACAATGTATAATCAGTTCCATTAATTGAACTGAACAGGAATCTAAAATTTTATTCCAGTGCTACATGAAGTTAAGAATATCATACGCCGAAGTAGGCTTTTTAAAAATTCTAAGTCCTCTCGGGACTCTTCCTTCTTTCCAAAGTAGCTATTTCCCAAATTATTTTAAGTTCTTTAGTCATAAAAGTGTCTAAATCATTAAATAAATTTTTTAAAAGGTGTCTATCTTCATTACTTTTTTCTGAATGTTCAACAAAACTATTTCTCATATCATAGTATAATTGTGTTCTATAGTCAAAAATAGACATAATTGCAGCTGCTTATACTTCAAGGGAGAAAAAACAATAAAAAACTAAACAGGAAGTGAAATACAGCGCTAGCAAAACAACAAGAAAAGCTCCAAACCAAATACTCAAGGTGGTCTCCCTTGAACACACCCAAAAACAAAAAAGTGGAAAGCAGAAACATAGCAAGCAAAGGGGACAGAGCAAGCAAGGGACAGGGAGAGCAAGGGGGACTTAGCAAGGAACAGAGAGACCAAGCAAGAAACATAACCAGACAAGACATACATAATACAGGGCACAACAGGGAACAAGACAGGACACCCCGCTGCCGGGGATACAAGACAGGACACCCCGCTTCCGGGGATACAAGATAGGACACCCGGCTGCCGGGGATACAAGATAGGACACCCGGCTGCCGGGGATACAGGACAGGACACCCCGCTTCCGGGGATACAGGACAGGACAGCCCGCTGCCGGGGATACAAGATAGGACACCCGGCTGCCGGGGATACAGGTTACATCAGACTGACACACTTACATACAGGAACTAGCCTAGCACTATTTGATAACTATTGGAGATTCCGTCACATCTTACGGCCATAGTATGCTTAGCCCACCATTACGCCAAAGTATTCCAATGACGGTGGGTCCTAACACTAAAACCTGCTTACAGAGGTACGAAACAAACCAAACATGAAACCCAAACACATAGCAATAAGAGACATACCTGTAGACTGCAGACTGAGACAAACAGAACACACAGGTGGGGCACACCTTATAAAGGAAACAAAGCTAAAGCAAAGAGCAAGACTGGAATCAAGGAATCAGAGGTACAGGACAGAGCATAGGGAAATCCAGGAATGGATTACTGCAAAGGGAGGAAAACTGTAGCAAGGCAAGGGAAACTGTAGCAAGGCAAGGAAAACCGTAGCAAGGCAAGGGAAATTAAAGACATGCAGCTCCGCAACCCGGATGGGGCCTGACACAGGATCAGCCTTGCAGCAGCCAAGCCGTCAATCTGAACATTTGAAGAGTGTGGAGTGGAATCCCCTTGTTCTCCAAAATGTCTGGAGATAACGGAAGTAGGGCTGCAACAACTAATCGATAATAATCGATAATGAAAATTGTTGTCAATTGATTAGTCGAATCGATTTTTATCGATTTTAAAAAGAGGTTTTTTCAGAGCAAATGCTCTGAAAAACTCCTCTCCTTATATAATCCGACCTCAAACAGAGATCGGATTATAACACTAGAATGGGAGGGGGATAGAGGCAGAGTGTATGGGAGGGGGGAGGAGACATAGTGGTGAATGGGAGGGGGGAGGAGGCAGAGTGGTGAATGGGAGGGGGAGGAGGCAGAGTGGTGTATGGGAGGGGGGAGGAGGCAGAGTGGTGTATGGGTGAGTTATAGTGGTATATGGGGATATAATGAATTTCAGGGTAGCAGAGTGGTGTATGGGGGTGTAATGAATTTCAGGGAGGCAGAGGGGCATATCTGGGGGAGTTAGAGTGGTGAATTTCAGGGTGGTGCAGGGCATTTATGGGGGGCGGAGTGGCATATCAGGGTGGACAGTGGCATATAGGGAGGTATAAGGCATAAATGGGGGCGAGTGGCATATTGGAAGTTATAAGGCATATCAGGGGGTACAGTGGCATATAGGGGGTATAAGGCATATGGATATTAGGCATATCAGGGGGGCATAAGACATATCTGGGGGTAAAAGGTATATCAGGGGGCTCAGTTGCATATCACTGGTATATAAAGAGTATAAGGCATATCGGGGGCACAGTGGCATATCAGGGGGCACAGTGGAATCTCTGGCATATAGGAGGTAAAAGGCATATCTGGGGGCAGAGTGGCAAGCTGGGGGTCAGATGTTTATATTTTCTTGTATTTACCAAACTGCCCCCAGTTATGCACAAGGCTTTTTTCCTCATAGTTTTTATTAAATATTAAAAATAGTTAACATATGAATTAATATTTAATAATAACTTTCTATTGAAACCTAATTTGAGAAACACTGTGTTTGGGTTCTTGTAGCTTTTATTATTACGTCAGTAAAATAAGGAGGTGAATAGAGAAATGCCATTGCGATAAAGCGATGAAAGTGTAAATTGTAAGTTTGTAAGTCGATTATTAAGATAATTGTTAGTTGCAGCCCTAAATGGAAGTTCCCAAAATGTTACCGAAAGTTGGCAAAGGTCTGAAAACCAGCTCCGGTTTGGCCAGAATGGGAGAACCGCCAGCACTCTTGCCTTGTCCATCTTGATCTTGAGTATGACTTGAGGAATCATAGATACTGGAGGAAAGATGTACGCCAGATTGAATCGCCACTTGATCTCCAGACCATCCAGAAAAGGAGGGTAATCCATTCTGTAGAGTGAGGCAAAAAGGGACACTTTCCGGATTCAGTCTCGTCGCCATGAGATCCACTTTGGCAAGCCTACTTTCGCCACCAACATTTGAAAAACAGTCGGGTGTAGAGACCATTCTGCTTGGCAGCATCTGTTTCTGCTGAGATCGTCTGCGAGTACATTGTTCTGACCTCTGATGTGGACCACTGAAACAGCTTCGAGATTCCCTTGTGCCCATAGCATGATTATGGTGCATAGATTTTGAAGACTGGTTATTCTCGTACCTCCTTGTCTGTTGATATAGGCTACTGTTGTGGCGTTGTCGGATTGAATCTTCACCGGCTTGCCCGATATCCACGGTTTGAAGAATACCAGACCCCTGAAGACTGCATTTAGCTCCCTGAAATTCGATGATTGACGTGCTTCCTGCGCTGGACACTTTCCTTGTGCTGTGCGAAACTGGAAATGTGCTCCCCAACCGGTTTTGAACGCGTCCGTGGTAACTATCAGCCAGTGCTTGGGCTGGAATGACAGCCCGCTTGTCAAATTTCTGTTGACCTTCCACCACTCTAGTTGTTGAAGTACTTCTTGAGATATAAGAATGTTCTTGTCTAGGTCCTCGTCTTTTCCGGACCAGTGGGACAGAACGTGCCATTGCAGAGGTCTCATTCTTGTTTACGCCCAGGCTACAGCAGGAATGGTGGAAGTCATTAATCCCAATATGCTCATTGCCCTTCTGATGGAACAGAGGGGATAAGTTTGTAGCTCGGTGACACTTAGCCGAATGCGTTTGGCTATGTCTTCTGGAAGGTACAGACGTAGAGACATTGAGTCTACCAGAAAGCCCAAAAACCTGATCTCTGTGGTCGGATTTAAGTTTGACGTTTAGAATCCAACCGTGGTCTTTGAGAAGAGTAATAGTCTCTTGAAGGTCTGTTAAAAGTTGGACAGAGGATGAAGCTTTTACCAGCCAGTCGTCCAGATATGGAACCACAGCTATTGTAGTCTGTGGGGAGGATGGTAAACATGGGCGGTTCCCTGACTTCTGGTTGAAACCTGCTAGATATCAGAGCCAGGTGTAAATACTCGCTATGGACCTCTCTGTCCTGTAAGTCCTGACCTGATAGAGAATAACACCACACATAAACGCCCTCCCAAAACGCAAGTGCCGCAAATCTGCGTCCGAGCTCCACAGTCTTTAGAGTTTCTGATACTTGGAGAAATGTGGCACACTGTGCCAGGGGGAAGAAGTAGTCCTAATGGACCCCTGTACCCACCTCCCCAAAAACAGAACCTCTCCCAAGGCCAGGACCCATAGTCTGTAGGAAGGAGGCTGGCATTCAAGCCCCTCCAGGAGCCCATGGCACAGAGGCTTCCATGACAAGGTCGATAGTGGGAAAGGGTGGCGAGAGGTGTCATGAACCGGGTCCATACAGACGACTGTAAAAACCCAGAGCGCCCTAAGATTGTGTTCAGGAGTTACAGTGCAGTAGCGGAGTTGGGCAGGGCCTGGTGCAGAGCGACAGCACTCTCCCGGGTGTTGCGCATCTAGGGTTGTGCAGCCACAACCCAGTGCCCTGACATAGCAGCGGATGATGACAGAACAGCAGAACTTGGAGATATTCTGGAGGCACCCTGGGGCAGGCATGAGACATAGCACTGGAATCATGTGCAGGATGCTGCAAGCTGGAAGCAGGGAAGCTAAGCAGAGTATATAGCAGAAACATAACAAGCAAGAGACAGGGAGACCAAGCAAGAACCATAACCAGACAAGATATACATAATACAGGGCACAACAGGGAACAAGACAAGGAATACTCAAGATCCGACATGAACAGGACATGACACCCCGGGGATTCAAGATAGGACATCCCTCTACCGGGGATTCAAGACAGGACACCCCTATACCGAGGATTCAAGACAGGACACACCTGTACCGGGGATTCAAGACAGGACACACATCTACCGGGGATACAGGACAGGACACCCCTCTACTGGGGATACAGGACACCCCTCTACTGGGGATACAGGACAGGAAGAGCGTGACAAGAGGCAGCTAGTGAGAAAGTGGGGTTAGTAAGAATATTGAAATAAATAGTGTGAATGAGTGAGAATATGAATTAATGTGTGGATAAATGGTGTGAATGAATGAATTAATGTATGAATTAATTATGTATGAATGAGAGAATGAATTAATGAATGTGAAGATGAATTGCTTGAATGATTTTTGAAAATGCATTAATGAATAAGTTATATGAATGAGTGAGAGAATTAAAGATTGTATGAATGAAAGAGTGAATAAGTGAATGAATTAGTGATACTAAGGATCTGTGTATATCGTAGATGTATAAACAGAGCCGGACTGGGAACGAAAAGCAGGCCTGAAAAAAATTTGGACACCAGCCCCATGTATTGTATCGCATGGTTGAGCTCTTGTGCCCACACGCCACACCCCTTACACATGCCTATCCAAATGGCTATAGATCATTCTTTTTAAAACTATATTCTATATTGTTCCTTTACAATAACAGAAGGCCCAAATAAGTACCTGGAAATGGACAGAATCTTAACTCCTCACCATCCATGTGTGTAAATTAGTACACTAAAAAAGCCATGATTCACCTAAAGCCAGAATTTAGTGCCACTAATCCTTTTTAATAAAATAATGCAGATTGAAATAGAGTAAATAACACAAAACCTTTACTTTTCCTCACTGATTTCTGGGCCTAGAAAGTTTTGTCCTCTGAAGTGACTACAAATTCAGAAGGGCATTTTATCTCTGGATAAGTAAAAATAGTTCAATTTATTCCTGTGCCAGGAAACAGATAACCAAATACACACCAGGACAGGCTCTGCCTCACTAAAGCATAAAACATGACAATGCTTTGTCATTAACTCCCCCTTTTGTATGTTTGCCCCCTTGTGTATTGATGCCCCAGTCAGGCCCCCTTTAGTATTGATTAATGTGTCCCCCCCACTACCTTGTGTATTGCCCCTCTTTGTGCATTTATGCCCCCGCACCCTTGTCTATTGATTTATGTTATGCCCCAGCCAATCCCCTCCCTTGTGTATTGATGCCCCCAACCCTTTTGTATTGGTTAATATGATGCCCAACCACCCTCTTGTCTATTGATGCCCCACTGTCATGTGTGTTACCCCCAGCCACCCCCCCTGTTTATATTGATTTTGTAATCCCACAACCCAGCCACCCTCCCTTTTGTATTATTTAATTTTTAATGATGTCCCAAGGCAATCCCCCCCACCCCTTGATTATTGGTCCGCTTATTGGCCCTAACTATTTTTTTGCTAATACATTTTTGTTTTTCTTTTTTCCTGCTGTCCTCCGACGTGACAATCCTCTCTCTGTCACAAGGAACTCTTCTGTGAGCCCGCCCCTTGAACATCACGTCTTAAAAGGGGTGGGACAAAATGCTGAGGCACTGCCGCTGGGCGGCATGGTTAAAGTTAAAGCGGCCGGCAGTCATTTGCATGCGGTAAAATAAAATTTGATGATTTGAAGTTAGAAAAAGGAAATATGCATGTTGTGCTCCGCAACTTCCAAAATCCATTTAAAAAAAAACCTATGCATGTGTGGTATTTCTGTAATTTGGAGATGTAGCTTAATATGTTTTTGGTTGAATGTAATCTGTGTAAACAATCCTTAAAAAATCTGGAAAGGTTGATGAAGATACCAACAAATATTAATGTTAAGGCTCCTTTTGCCAGAGACTGGTGATCAACTGGTTGCATGATGAGTGTCCAATATTTGTAGTGAAATGCCCTGGGTTGACTTTCTCTAAAAATCTATACGTTTGTGGGGGGTATTTTGAGCTGGTGGGTTGCCAAGTAAGACATCTGCATCACAAAACAAAATGTAAAAATTTCAAGTTTGGAACAGGCATGTTTCATTTTATGCCCCATAATTTCCAAAAAAAGAGTAAAAAGAAAAACCTATGCATGTTGGACACTAAATACACTTAATAAACTGAACTGGTTTGAGGACCATTTTCATGGTAAAATATTTGTGTTTTCATTAAATGTTTAATTACCTTAATGTATTATTTATAATAAGTGTTGTACTATACATCTAAAAATGGTATCAAAGAAACCTCCGTCTGTTTTTGAAAAAAAACAATATATAATTTGTGTGAGTGTACAAAAAATTAAAAAGGAGAATCATAGTTAACAAAACAGTATAAAAATGCAGAAAATTCTAGTTATGCCCCACACCCAGTGGCCATTCCCCATGTTTAACCAGCCAAATGTCCCCTCTTCAGAACAATAGCCAACTTGTCAATTGGTCCTGTGTGTCCCACTTGTTCAGGTTTGAATCTGCCACTTGCCACTTTGAATGGACAAACACCCCTTGGATGTAAATAATGTTAACCAAACCAATTATACAATTATTCTAGTCTTGATGTTCGAATAATTGGAATTTTAATAAAGACAGGAGGCGAATATTTGCTTAACACTTCCTTTACTTCTCACCATAGCAGCAAAGGATAAAAATAGTGAACCAATTGTTGTATATACTTCTCCTCTCTCAAACCAATACCACCAATTGATATGCGTGGAGAATAATCCGTTCTGCGTTGTGTATTAATGATAAATGTAATACCCTTGTTACCTCCTCCAAGAACTACATATAACCGTATCCCCTTTTCCAGATAATATATATGTCTAGTTCTACTAAGGTTTTCTACCTGATATTACAATAAAACAGCCAACCCAAGATTCTTACCAGAGAGAGAGCTTTAATTAGAATCTACCCAGATTAATGTTACAGCAAAGACAAAACCAGAGTTACAGTGATATACAGATGACAATCATTCATACCACTCACAAACATCCCATCTATCTAATATCTGCTGCTAAGTGTGTATGCTGTGTGGGTGATGTGCCAAAGGGGAGACTCACCAATCCAGTCTCCTTTTCTATGTGTTTCTACAATGTCTTTTTAAGGGATTTCTCTATTGATGTGTAAATGAGGTCCCTGTCCTCTGTTCCCAAGACCCCACCGTGTGATGTTATTGACTTGCTATGTTTCCCATGCCTATCTCCAGGTGATGCATTTCCTTCCTTCTCTACATAGTGTATAGGTGTGATATCTTCTTACAGCTGTCTTTCCTGTTACTTCCCCCCTAAGTGGCTTGCAGCTATCATACATACATATATACACACATAAACTTAATCAAGCACATATTAATTACAAATATACATACTTTGTATTTACCCCAACACTCCCCCACTTGAATAAGATCCATATAGGAACTTATTCATAAAGACATATACCAACTCAAACCCAAACAGTATTACAAGAACCAATATACTGGTATTTTATATCCCTACAATCGATGCTAGCTCTAATCGTTCCTGCTTGGTGTGTGTTTTTTTCAGTTCTTTCCTCCAGAAGCAATATAGGATGAATAAGGAGCAAATTAATACAAATTGCAGGAATACAAATATTACAGAAGCAGTTCTTAATCCTGGGTGTGTATATACATTGTAGGGAATGCTCCACCAGGGCTCTTGAAAGCTGTGTGTAATTTCTTTAGTGCTGGCTAAATTTTGTTTCACCAGATCTTGTAATTGCACAACCCTTCTATTATTTCTTTTAAATAATGTATCCAAATCTATGTTAAGTGGCGGGATTGTTTTAAATAGTGAGGGAATCATCTTATTCCAATTTCCCAGCTCCTCCTGTACCATGTTCACAGATACCTGTGTGAGTTGAATGTTAGCTCTTATGATCTCCTTACCCACTTTCATGGAGCCATAGGTGAGATTAACACACCATCCTGTAGCAGGTACATTACAAGGTACAGTTTGTTGCCAGAGAATTTTAGATACACCCAGTGCACAGATCGTAGGGCCCTGCCCATGCACCACCCTTTTCCATCCATTTACAGTTCTGTGAAGGTGAACTGGGCAGCTCCCTGAGCTCTCCATTATGCATCCATCTGACCGGACTAGGGGTTCTAGTACACAGGAACAAAGCCAAGCATTTTTACGTCTGTCACAGCAACTGGGGTTAATAATCTTCCATAACTGGTTTTCTTTTACCACCAAGCGGGTTTGTGGCAGGAGTTGTTTTAAAACATTAGTGCCATTAGCCACGTCTAACTCACCCAGCATAGTCATCTTATAAACAGGTACAGGCTGTTCTGTCCAAACTGGAATGTCGATTAGTAATGGAATTACCTTTTTCCCTACTTTACACTTATTGCACCAACTCTGTAGACTTTTAATTTTGGAAAGGACTACATTCTGGCAATCTATGCCAAATTCCCTAACCAGATCAAAAACTAGGGTAGAATTCACAATTCTGGGCCATTCCCCTTGTTTTATTTCTTGGAGGCCTAAATTTAGGTGTTCAACTAGTAGATTTCCGACTATACCACATACCATAGCCTTGGACACATCATTATTCTCAACTGATTCTCTCAGAGCATTTACAGATACATTAATCCATTGCAAATCTGCAGCAACTGTGTGAATGTTCTGTATTGATAGATCAGTTTCGGCTAGAGTGTTAAATTCCACACGTCCCTCTTTAAGTAAAATTTGTTGCAACCCATCTACAAATTTTTGTTCTCGTGAGTTTAGATCCTCTATGTCTCCTCTATTCCAAATTGAGGTCCCCAAACTGAATCCTGATATTATATCAGTATCCAGATCCCTTTTTTCTCTCTCTCTAAAACGAAGCCCTTGTGTAGCATCCCAGAATAGATTAATATGTGCTTGAAACACCTTTTTAAACCATTCTTTCAACATTTCTGGGCAGCTCTCTGGTATATTAAATGAAGAAAAATTTAACAATAAAGGTAATGTTACATAAGACACATCTGTATAAGCGACCGTTTGTGTTGGTTGTATGAATAATCCATGCTCTGGCCAGGGGGTGGTTGTTGGGCAGTCCTGTGAGTTAGTAAGTTGTACTTTAATTTCTGAGTCTACTATAGTATGCAGTCCACTGTGATTTGGGTTGCATGTCACAGAACCATCCTGGGTTAATGTAAAATTTCTTTCCAGCAGCATCTTTATTCTCACTTCCTTTGTGGTATTGGTCCAAAATGTACTGGTACTCTTATGCATATCACTCCGTCCTGGATAGCTCCAAACTGCAAATTCAGAGGGAAGGTTAGACTTAGGCATTGAAATATTACACTGTACCACTATCCATCCCCCTATAGCCCCAACCATGGTATGCTTATCCTTAAATGTAACTTCTGGCGATTGCCCCTTTACTCTTAAAGTTACTCTGATTTCTCCTTTTTCTTCTGAACGTCTTTCCTCCCTCTTATAAAATGTTAATTTCCTGCAAGAAATAACATGTTAATGTCCCGATCCACGGGTTTGTTTACTTTCTTTCTTCCTTTTTTTTTTTTTTTCATTTAGTATCATCTCTTCTTTTTCTGAAAAACAAATACTTTAAAACAAATAGATTAGCATCATATGTTACAACAACAAATGAAAACAAATCTAGAAGACCACACTAGTTTTATTCTGTTTTTCAACTCTTTCTTTCTGTGCCTTAATAACATGGTAGGGAATCCAAGGCTTGATATAGTCTTTCCTAACATCATTACCTCTTCCCTGAGATCCCCACCTAGTGTAATTAAAACAACTCTTATCTACCTGCCTCCAACTATCAACCATGGGTCTTTCCTGAACATCGTGTTCTTTAGCAGAGTGAGAGTGGCAATTTCTGGCAAAATGTCCTACTTTACCACAAGCAAAACATTTAAAGGCTTCCCTTTTACCTGTGGGTCCTTGAAATTTATGTTGTAGCCTGCTCGGATACAACTGTCTCTGAAGCGAGGGGCTTAATACAGACACAGGCTTTGCAATGATTTTGCTGTGATTTCGGATTATTTTATGATTAGCATTACTTTGCTTCTCATCTAAACCTTGCCCATCTATTTCAACTGCAGCCACAACATCATTTCTTTTCTGTAGCTGTACATTTAACTTGTTACCGTTAGCTGTGCAATGCACAGGATCAGCCTCCCTCTTACTGCAGGCTGCCAGGGTCCTAATCTCCCCCTCTGCATCCCTCAGCCTCTGAGTAAGGCACTCATTTGCACTACGCAATTCCTCAATTTCTTGCAAAGTCTGCTGGTTGCTTACACATAAAGCTGCAGCATTCTGTGCAAAAAGCTTACACTTCTCAACTTCAATGTTTAAACCTAGAACTTTTGCTTCCAAAAGTTCTTTTTGCTCTTTCATTGATTTGTGCTGCTCCGCTATCCAACGAGCAGCAAAATCCAAAGCAGTTTTCACTCTAAGATCAACAATCTTATTATTTAACGCGTTATACATCTCATCATGCTTCTCAGATTTTACTTTAATTGAAACATTCAGCTCTGCCAACTTATCCTCCTTTGCTTTCACAATTTCTTCTAATCTTAAACAACAAGAGAGTAGTCCTTGCACAATGCAACCTTTTCTTTTACTCTCCGACACCTTTTTTTCAAATAATGTCTCTCCCAAAAACTTCTGCAACATCTCCCATGACTGTTTACAGTCCTGTGGGATTTCATAAGGACCACCATGTCTCTTAATATAATTCAGAAGCCATTTCTTAACATTTTTAGAATAAGTAACTTTTGCATCCTCCATGTTGCATGTCATATCAAACGAACAAATCACAGCAATATAATATAATAACAGTTATACTCACCACACTCCAGGCAGACTCTGTAAAGTTCTTCTGGCCAAGAGTCACGGCACCAATATGTTGTCTATACTTCTCCTCTCTCAAACCAATACCACCAATTGATATGCGTGGAGAATAATCCGTTCTGCGTTGTGTATTAATGATAAATGTAATACCCTTGTTACCTCCTCCAAGAACTACATATAACCGTATCCCCTTTTCCAGATAATATATATGTCTAGTTCTACTAAGGTTTTCTACCTGATATTACAATAAAACAGCCAACCCAAGATTCTTACCAGAGAGAGAGCTTTAATTAGAATCTACCCAGATTAATGTTACAGCAAAGACAAAACCAGAGTTACAGTGATATACAGATGACAATCATTCATACCACTCACAAACATCCCATCTATCTAATATCTGCTGCTAAGTGTGTATGCTGTGTGGGTGATGTGCCAAAGGGGAGACTCACCAATCCAGTCTCCTTTTCTATGTGTTTCTACAATGTCTTTTTAAGGGATTTCTCTATTGATGTGTAAATGAGGTCCCTGTCCTCTGTTCCCAAGACCCCACCGTGTGATGTTATTGACTTGCTATGTTTCCCATGCCTATCTCCAGGTGATGCATTTCCTTCCTTCTCTACATAGTGTATAGGTGTGATATCTTCTTACAGCTGTCTTTCCTGTTACTTCCCCCCTAAGTGGCTTGCAGCTATCATACATACATATATACACACATAAACTTAATCAAGCACATATTAATTACAAATATACATACTTTGTATTTACCCCAACACCAATCACAAAACAGAAACAGAATAATATATATAGCTGTCAGGAACCCTCTATCTTCCTCTTTCTGCAGCTGCGAACATAATGAACAGGAACGGACGAAATGCCAACGTAACATCCATCAATTGATGATGAAGAAATCGCAGCCAACAATCCAAATGAGGCGAAATTTAAACTGCAAAAAGAAGAAAATTTGTGACAGCAAACATATATGATATCTTATATGAATAAAACGTAATTCTGGAAAATTATAATGTAATCCAAAATATGAACATACCAAAAAATGTTATGATACCACAAAACATATATATATATATATATACATACATATATAGATACAACTTTAGGAAATAAACAAATAACCTAAGGGAGGGAGGGAGGGAAATATTCGCCTCCTGTCTTTATTAAAATTCCAATTATTCGAACATCAAGACTAGAATAATTGTATAATTTTAAGGCAAGACAGGAGGCTCATATTTGCAATTTTAACGCCTGGACACCAACGACTGAACTGCCGAATCCACAGGCTTAAAATAAAACTCACGAAAAGTCGAAGCTCGTGACCAATCAGCTGCCCTGAGAATTTCTGTCAAAGAACCTCCTGAATTAAAAGCGGAAGAAGCAGCCGCTCCTCTAACCGAATGTGCACCAAAATGACTAGCAAAGACAAAGACAATAGCCAACGGATCCATCTAGCTAAGGTAGGATTAGAAACTGGGCGAAAAGGTTTGGAGTAAGACAACAGGAGTTAAGAGTTAGCCGACGAACGATGAATTGCCGTAAGAGCCAGGTAAGTGCGAAGACATCTCGCAACACAAATCTTAGGATCCGCTGCCAGGTACGGGTAAGAAATGGAGGATGAGAACGTTTTAGTACGTTTCCTCAAATGAAATTCTACACATTCCGGAGAAAAAACAATGGAATCAGCCTCTAAAGCACCAACATCAGCAACTCTACGAAATGAGAGAAGACATAAGAGCATGGCAAGTTTAGCTGATAATTGCCTCAAAGAAAGAGAATCATTATCTGGCCAATTACGTAAAAAATTCAGAATTATAGAAACATCCCAAAAAGAGTCGTAACGAGGAGCAGGAGGTCTACTTAAACGAATGCCTTTGAGTAGACGACATACCAGTGGATCCCTACCAATAGGTCCGTCTGAAGAACCAACATGGGAACCAGAGATTGCGGAACGAAAAACATTAATGGAACGGTATGCCTTACCGGAAGAAAATAACTCTGCTAAAAAATTTAATAAGTAATTCACAGGGGCTGTATGAGGATCAACTTGTTGTCCCACACACCAAGAGGACCAGGATTTCCAAGCCGCTCGATAGGATTTGTGAGTGCCAGGAGCCCATGAAGCTCGGAGTAAATCCTGAGCTTCCTGCGATAAACCTGAGCCTGATGAAGATTCCCTGACACCGTCCAAGCAACCAGCGATAATCGACCTTCTAAAAGAAGTGGATGGAATCGATCCTCTGAATCCATCAGAAGAGAGGGAAACACAGGGAGTGCCAAGGGGTCCTGAACGGACAGCTCCAGAAGAGCTGGAAACCAAGGCTGGGATTGCCAGAGAGGAGTTACCAAAACAATTGTCACTTGCAAAGCAAGAATCCGTTGTATGACCCTGGGAATAAGAGCGAACGGAGGGAAGACATAAGCCCCCATGACTGGCCAATCTTGAAGAAATGCATCCGTCGCTAGAGCTTCCGGATCCGGGAGCCAGCTGAAAAACTGTGCAATTTGGCAATTTGTCCTGGAAGCAAAAAGATCCAATGTCAACGGACCCCTGCGACTGTTGATACGTTGAAAAACTTTTCGATTTAGTGTCGCTGGCGTCTCTCCAATGTCTGGAGAACCAATCCGCCTTCTGATTCTCTATTCCCGGAACATATTCCGCCAGAAGAGAAATGTTGCGGTCGAAACAAAACTGATAAATGTCTTTGGTCAGGTCTGCAAGACGTCTGGACTTGGTGCCCCCCAAACGGTTGATATATCTGACCGCTGAAAAATTGTCTCAACAGGAGGCAGCAATTGGAACAATCCTTGGCTAGACTGCGAATAGCAAAAGAGCCTGCAATCAGTTCCAGGCAATTGATGTGAAGAGAACGTTCCTCTAGAGACCAAACGCCTCCCGTGGCCTCTAGAGAAGAAACTGCTCCCCATCCTATCATGCTTGCATCCGATTCTAGGATGACATCCGGGCGAGATCCGAAAATGGCTCTGCCGTTCCAAGCCTGCATGTGAACAAGCCACCATTGCTTGGTCCTGACGGACATCCACCGTGAGACGTACTATTTGATCGTAAGATGGGTAACGTTTCAAATAACTGGCTTTGAGTCTCTGTAAAGCTCTGTAATAGAGAGGACCTGGGAAAATGGCCTGAATGGAAGAAGAGAGAAGTCCCACAACTCTCGCCAATTTTCGTAGAGGGCACGACTGCATGCGTAATAAGCGTCGAATCTCTTTTTTGATAGCCGAAATCTTCGAAGCTGGGAAACGAAGTACTGCTTCCACGGAATCTATTTCGAAACCCAAAAATTTGATTGTCTGAGTTGGAGACAACTCTGACTTTGGAACGTTCACCAAAAAACCTAGATGATGAAGAGTATCCATCACAAAAGACGTCTGCTCTGCCAGAAGATCCGGATCCTGAGAAAATAGTAAGATGTCGTCCAGGTAAATGATTGACCTTATTCCTCTGGAGCGAAAGAAAGCCATGACTGGACGAAGGAGCTTGGTAAAGCACCAAGGGGCTGAGCTGAGACCGAAAGGGAGACAACGGAACTGCCAAAGCTGGTGACCCCAGTAAAATTTAAGGAACTTCCGAAAATCTGGATGAATGCGAATAGAGAGGTAAGCATCTTTTAGATCCAGCCTTGTAAACCAGTCGCCTTTTTTCATGAGATCCCGAAGGAGATGAATACCTTCCATCTTGAAATGGTGATATCTGACATATTGGTTGAGAGCTCGTAAATTGATTACAGGACGAAGATCCCCCGTTTTCTTTTTTACTAGAAATATCGAACTTACGAACACTGGGGCACCTGATGCCCGCTCTATTGCACCTTTCTTTAGAAGAGAAGATAACTCTTCTTCTATCAAACCTGCCGTCCTGGATGCACTGAAAACCGGACGGCATAAACGCTGTACTGGAGGAACAACAAAATCTATGCAATACCCCTGGACCGTATGGAGGATCCATGGGTCTAAAGTAATCAACTCCCAATTGTGGGAAAAATAAGATATTCGACCAGCAACTTGTGGAAGGGAAGAATGGTAAACTGGAAGAGAACTTACCGGTATTGTAGCGACCTCTGGCGAACGCTGAAGCTCCTCTGCCTCGGAAAGCGCCGCGAACCGTCGATGGTCTGGAACGAAAAGATCCCAGGAATGTTGATGGCATCTGGTTTTGAGAAAACCTCGGGCCTGCTTGGTAAAACCGGCTGGAGATCCGGCCCCTAGATCGTCCAGCCCTGGGCAAAAAACGTGGATCCGTCTGGAACACCTTTCTCATGGATGTTTTGGCTTTAGACCAGGAAGACATCACAGAGACATGGCGATTAAGCTCTTCTACAAAAGAGTCGCCAAACAATAAACCGTTAGCTGTAGAACCTAATTCTTTAGACCCCAGCTCAGCCAAACGTGCGTCCATTTGTAATAAAGCAGCCTTTCTGCGTTCCGTTGAGATAGCCACATTAGTATTGTCTAACAGGCATATGATTCTGAAGGCCCAATCACGCACCAGTTTGGGGTCAAGGATAGAATCCTGCAAATAAGCTCTGTCAGCTAAAGATAAAATTTGTGTAATAGGCCCAACTATATCAAGTAATTTATCTTGAGCCGACTTGAGGCCTTGTTCTAATCCCTTGCGGGGATCCCGTTTATTATTAGACAGGAGAGTGACCACATTAGGATCAAACTCCGGTGTCAAAGCCACTTTCCCCGGTAGCACCGGGCGAGGGCATTCTGCCCGCAATTTGTTCCGCACCTCTTTCTCCAAAGGGCGTCGTAGCCATTTTTGTAGATATTGAGCTATATGCTCAGGCGGGGCCCACTCTGTAGCCCTAGGATGACGCATGACAGTGGGGTCAAAAAGCGCCTCTCCTGCAGGGTCCAACACCGGAGTGTCAGCATTCGGAGATGAAATGGGTTGAGATACAGTAGCCTCATTATTTTTGAAAGACTGACGGGGCTCGTCTATCATGGACTCACGGACGAAGCGCGAGTGTTCTCCTCTGGACGGAACCAGATTAACTGAATTTTGAGAATCATCCGATGAAGTGGCATGCCACTCATCAAGTAGTGTCATAACACCGTCTGCCTTATCAGAAGCCATGGACACCTAACCCGACTCCCTGAGAGTATGAGATGAACTAGCATGTTTCGCTCGCTTAGCAGGAGCCTTACCCTTGCCTGCAGAGACACTTCTACCCTTCCATGGGCGTTTTCTTGAGACAGAATCATCTGATAGATCAGAGTCATACACATGAACCTCTTGCAGAGGATTATCAGGGACAGGGTCTAATGGGATAGAACCCAGAGACTGAGCAGCTAAGGGTAGTGACAATTTTTTTGTCATTTTTTCCATAAAGACTTCCATAGAGGAAGTAAACTTGGATTCCAACCAAGACATCAAAAACTTCTGAGAAGGATTAGATTCCTCAGCCATGGTGATACTAGGGCTGAAACAACTAATCGATAAAATCGATAATAATCGATTATGAAAATCGTTGGCAACGAATTTCATCATCGATTAATCGAATCGATTTTTATCGATTATAAAAAGAGGGTTTTTTTTCAGAGCAAATGCTCTGAAAAACTCCTCTCCTTATAATAATCCGATCTCAAACAGAGATCGGATTATAACACCGGAATCCAGATCCCCCGCAACGCTGCAGGAGACCTGGATTCCCCTCACTGTCGGCTGGTCTCTCACTTCCGTCTCTCTCCCCCCTCCCATACACCCCTCTGACTCCTCCCCCTCCCATACGTCACTATGCCTCTCTCCCCCGGCTCCGTTACTGACAAGGACTTTCACTGCAGCTTCATAGAAGCCACAGTGTAAGTGAAGGGCAGTAACGGAGGCTGTCTGTGCGATGCAGACACTCACAGTCTGACAGAGAATCATCCTCTCTGTCAGCTGGTGGGGGTCTGCATCGCACAGACAGCCTCCGTTACTGTCAGTAACGGAGCCGGGTAGAGAGGCAGAGCGGTGTATGGGAGGGGGGAGGAGTCAGAAGGGTGTATGGGAGCCACCCTCCCATACACCACTGTGGCTCCTCCCCCCAGAGAGGATGATTTTCTGTCAGCCTGTGAGTGTCCGTTAATGCACTTCACTTACACTGTGGCTTCTATGAAGCTGCAGTGAAAGTCCTTGTCTAGTGAAGATCCGTTGCTGACAGGAGGCAGAGTGGAGTATAGGAGGGGGAGGAGCCAGAGTGGAGTATGGGAGGGGGAGGGGCCAGAGTTGCATGGGAGAGGGGAGGACCAGAGTGGTGTATGGGAGGGGGGAGGAGGCAGAGTGAAGTATGGGAGGGGGGAGGAGGCAAAGTGGTGTATGGGAGGGGGAGGAGGCAAAGTGATGTATGGGAGGGGGAGGAGGCAGAGTGGAGTATGGGAGGGGGAGGAGGCAGAGTGGAGTATGGGAGCGGGAGGAGCCAGAGTGGTGTATGGGAGGGGGAGGCAGCAGAGTGGAGTATGGGGGGAGGAGCCAGAGTGGTGCATGGGAGGGGGAGGAGCCAGAGTGGTGTATGGGAGGGGGAGGAGCCAGAGTGGTGTATGGGAGGGGGAGGAGCCAGAGTTGTGTATGGGTGAGTTATAGTGGTGTATGGGGGGTATTATGAATTTCAGGGAATATAGGGGGTATAAGGCATATCGATATTAGGCATATCAGGGGGTCATAAAACATCGGCGGGTAAAAGGTATATCAGGGGGCTCAGTTGCATATCACTGGCATATAAGGAGTATAAGGCATATCAGGGGCACAGTGGAATCTGGCATATAAGAGGTATAAGGCATATATGGGGGCAGAGTGGCAAGCTGGGGGTCTGATGTGCATAACCGGGGGCAGTTTGGTAAATAAAAAAATTTTTTATAAGGCTTTTTTTCCTCATAGTTTTTATTAAATATGAAAAATAGTTAACATATGAATTAATATTTACTAATAACTTTGTATTAAAACCTAGTTTGAGAAACACTGTGTTTGGGTTCTTGTAGCTTTTATTATTATGTCAGTAAAATAAGGTGAATAGAGAGAGAGAGGCCATTGCGATAAAGAAATGAAAGTGTAAATTGTACGTTTTTTATTACATTATTTTAAATTTTAAAAAATTGCATTTTTTTATCCGATTAATCGATTAATCGAAAAAATAATCGGCCAACTAATCGATTATTAAAATAATCGTTAGTTGCAGCCCTAGATGATACACACCAATAATATATAGTATATATATATATATCAATACAGGGACTCAGCCTGTAACAACTCAACTTTTTTTTTTATTTTTTTATATTGTAAAAACGGCAATAACCACGGGCTCACCGTGAGGATCACAAATAATTACGGAAGGTACCCGAAGAAAAAACAACAAAATACAATGTAAAATATGAGCCGAACAGATCATGAACTGTCCAAAGAAGAAGCGTTGTATAACTGCCACTACGCGGGAAAGTAACCGCACAGTAGCAGAGAAAACCAAAGATGGCGGCGAAATCTCGCGAGAGAAGACCGCACAACTAAGGGAAAAACGATACCGGGAGAAACCAAAATGGCCGCCGTGAATGAACACGCAGTAAGAAAAAACAATAGACAGCGGAAAGCCGAAACCGGCGAGAAGCCGGCACTAGAAATCAGCCGAACGAACGGACAAAGGTAAGTAGAAACCCGGAAAAGCCAAAGGCTGATAGAATAAACACTGCAGCAAACGGAGAAAACTACTAACACCGAAGGAGTTATAAAAGGAACACTCCTGATAATGGAGAAATCCACATATAGGACAATCCATCACAAGCAAAATAAGTCATTCAAAACTTAAAGAAATAAACATAAACCTAGGAAAAAAAAATAAATATATATATATACCTCTAGAGAAATATACCTAGAGAAAATATATAATAAATAATAAACAATAAGTCACCAATGTGAAAATCACCAAAATGTATGAACAGCCAATGTAATGAAAGGAGCTGACCTGTATACTTGAGGTGAGCAGCAAAGAAAGAGGAAGATAGAGGGTTCCTGACAGCTATATATATTTTTCTGTTTCTGTTTTGTGATTGGTTCACTATTTTTATCCTTTGCTGCTATGGTGAGAAGTAAAGGAAGTGTTAAGCAAATATGAGCCTCCTGTCTTGCCTTAAAATTCATGTCTCTTGTACCTACTCATTTGTCTTTGGTTATAAATCCTCCCACTAAACGTTTTTCTGGAAGGCAGCAAGATGTATCAAAGTAGTTAGGGTTTTCCTTACAATATGTATTGCTTATTTTATTGTTGCCATGTTAACACCCTTACAAATGGTATTTTAGTGTATAGTGCTTGTAAAACATTTGATTTGAAAATAATGACAGATCCTATTTACATTAAGATGCCAACGGGTTTGAGGATTTCTCCTTTGGGTTTGGTCCCTAAGAAAGAGGTTGGAAAATTCCACCTCATTCATCATTTGTTGTTCCCTAAGGAGAGTTATGTTAATGATGGTATTGGCCCAGAGTTGTGTACTTTATCTTATACTTTGTTTGAGAGAGCCGCCCATTGGGTGAGGTCTTTTGGTCAGGGGGTTCTCATTAACATGCCAACTTCAGAATGACCATTTAAAAGGCAACATAGCTGCCTAAAAGAAAGACCCTGTGCCTCCAAGGGATATCTGTCTGGAATGACAAGTTCTGTGACCACAAGATTCCTGACAGTGGTAACCATGTCCCCTACCTAAAAATTATGACAGTAAGACTGACTTGCAATCCAGAGTTGAAAACAGAATGTAATACTAAAGGGCACTTTTAGTACAATAATGGTAGGTTTCCAGGTGACCATGAGAGCATGTCAGGAGATACCATATTTTGGCATAAATGTTAGTAAATACTCAGTCTTTAGATAATAATATGAAATAAACAAAAAGTCACAAGACTCTCAGAGGGTGAGGCTGCAATAGCTTATGTCCCAACTGCCCTATAACCCTTGAGACCTGGCGTCCTTATTGGTGAGCAGGGAAAACCGGTCTGTCCGCACAGATCTGTTTTTCCTGCTTCCTAATCATAACCACATTGCTATGGGAGTCTATACTCAAAGTCTGGTTCTGTTTGTAAATTGACAAGAAACGTGTGAGACAAACTTGTCACCCCATTATCTCACTGATTATAGGAGTCCTTGGAACCTCTCCAGTCAAACACGGAACTTAGCGAGATGAGCAGCAAGATGACCAGCAGTAAACTACTTTGTAGTTATGCTCTATTGTGTTTATATGTTACTGTTACTTTTTCTAAGTACTTTAATATGCATTTATGTTTGGTGAAGCTATTTAGGACAGTGGAGTGCCCCTTTAAGAGTAAATTATGTATTGGCTGTATTTACTTAAAATGACACTCCAGCCATCTTATATACTTTAACAAATTCTGTAGAAAACTGACCCCCCCACCCCCGATGCATTTGCTCCTCCAAGGCTTCCAGGAGATGTGTTTACTGCTAGCAAGCTCACCTAGCTTTTACGGTCAGTGGCTGCTACTAGGGCTACATACTAACCAATGATGTAGCTTCAGTGGCAGGTCAGGTCCTGCGGCTGCCAGCTGTGTACGCACAGCCACAAGTTATGCAAGTATAGAAATGTAACATGTGGCTATGCACATCCAGTTGGGGTCCACACGTACATAATTTGATTATCACTGTCCTTAAAGTGCCAGGGCAGCCTTGTCATCCATAATCTGGTCCTAGCAGTAGCCCTGATACATTATGCCTGTGTGTAAATATAAAGTGTCATGTGCATTTTATATTAAAGTTGGTACTTACTGTTTAGTTCTATCCTCACTGTATAAGACTCTTGAGATAATTGTTACTCTGACCAAATCTGCTGAAATAGTAACTGTAAATAATATATCCTCTCATACCTATTTGCATGCAGTAAACACAAAATGGACCCCAAGGTGCATTTAAAATTAAAATGGAGAGTAGACTGTTCCATTAACTGTTATCTAGCTTACTGTTAAGTTTGCAAGTTTATATCACATAGTAAAAAGGAAATGAAACACAAACAATAGAGCGAGGGAAAAATACTCCATAATCCAAGAGGTATTTTTAACAGACTTAGTCAAAGAGAACAAATATAGTAACTAGTAAAGATGTGTATGGCAAGCAATTTTTTTTGCTGCAATGGATTTTATTTCCTGGCAGTTTGGTTTGGATGGAATTTGGGGTGTTTTTTCATTCGGAAATTAAATTTAGGTATTTTCAAAGGGAGAGGCCTTTCCTCTTCAGCAGCATCTTAAAAATTGGACTATTTTGATGACTTGATTCCTCAGAGTAAGGAAGCTTGAAACATCAGCAACAGTAGGGCACTGGGCAGGTGTACATTTAGATTGAACAGGACTTTACAGGACTGACTCTCCCCTCAAATTAGAAAAAAATGCAAGAGTAAGGAAGGAGATAGAGCTACAGCAGCAACAGGAGGGCACTGGGCAGACACTGGCAGACAGATACATCAAGCTCACTGGTACAGGACTGAATCCCCCCCAAATTAAAATAATCAATCCCTAAGAGCAAGAAAGGAGAAAACCATGTTCAGCTTGAATATTGAGTTCTAGGTGAGCTACCAGGTGCAGGGAGACAAGACCACTGCTGAAGGACTACGTGGACACACACAGCAGATGTACAACCCCATTTTTGGCCTGCCTAATTGAATTATTAATAATTTAACAGCACATATTGTCCAAAATTAAGAGGCTTAGCTGGAGGTGTAATCATACAACTATAACACAACTCAGGAACAGTATTTCAAGAACTAAAAACTGTATGAGTGCACATGCACAGTCCCCTGCCCTGCCTAATTTTTCACCAATATTTTCTGATTTATTATTTTGTATTGCCTGAAATTAAGAGGCTTTGGTGGTACTGTAATTGTACAGATAAAACAAAATGTAGGAACAGTATTTCAAAAACTAAACACTGTGCAAGTGAACATGCACAGTCCCCTGCTCTGCCTAATTTGTCACCAGAGCAGGAGACAGCTCCGTGGCTGCTCGGAGGGAGCTTCCACGGAGCTGGGCGATTCGTCGGTGTGGGAAAAGAAAAAATGTCGGTGCGCTAAGCTTCGTCGGTGTGGTCTGGAGACGTCTGGAGGAGGTGATGAGGCTACACGCTCCAAGGATGGTGCTTGGGAGCTTCCTTCTGCCGGTTCGGCTGCCATGCGATCTGAAGGGGCGGGCACACGGCCTGTTACTTTGCGCACCACATGCCATATGGCATCCACTACATGGGGATCTCCAGTGGCCATCTTGGAGGAGGAACACTCTGTAGCTGATAGACGCACCGATGCAGATGAGGAATTTCTGGGCACACCTGCCTTACTGCAGCAGGGTTTTTCTGCACCTCCCAATATTGAGGCAAGGCTGGTCGCATCCACCTCAGCTGGTGTTCAGCCTTCAGGTGAGCATGGTTTTTCCCTTCCCCCTTTCTCCGCTTTTTCTTCGCTTTCTAGGTTGCCTGTCGGGGGGTTCTGGGGTTACTCCTGAGGGTTCAGGTGTTGTAGGGCCACAGGCCAACCCCTCCCGTCTTTTAGGGCAGTTGATGTCGGGCTTTGGTGAATTGTTGGATGTGTGTAAGCGCCAGGTCGGTTCTTCTTCCCCGGCTGGGGTGTGGGGTCATTATGGTGGGTCTGGGGTGCCTTCCGGTGCGCCTTCGATTATGGTGGTTTCTGAAAAACTTGCTAAAGAGGTGCGGCTGGGCCGTATGGCGGGCACGCTTTTGGTTTCGCCTCACCCGGGTTTGAGGATTTCTCCTTTGGGTTTGGTCCCTATGAAAGAGGTCGGAAAATTACACCTCATTCATCATTTGTCATTTCCTAAGGGGCGTTCTGTTAATAAGAGTTGTGTACTGTATCTTATACTTTGTTTGGCAGAGCGGCCCATTGGGTGAGGTCTTTTGGTCAGGGGGCTCTCATGGCCAAGACTGATATTGAGGCGGCGTTTTGGCTGTTGCCGGTACACAAGGAGTGCGTGCACTTGTTTAGATGTAGCAGGTAGGGTGGCGTTTACATTGACAGATGTTTGCCTATGGTGGGTTCCATTTCCTGTGCCTATTTTGAGACCTTTAGCACTTTTCTGGAATGGGTCGTTAAGGAGACGTCGGGGTAGCCTTCGGTCATCCATTATTTGGATGATTTCTTGTGCTTGAGACCTCCTGGATCTCCTCAATGTGTGGGGCTTTTGGCTTCGGCTCAGCTGGTTGGGCCTGATTTTGGTGTTCCTTTGGCCCCTTTGGTTTTGGGGCCTATTTTCGAGGTAGGTGGTGTGTGGGGCAATGGCCAGATAGTGGAGCGAGTTTGGCCTCACCAGGAATCTGATGTTTCTTGAACTTTTTCCAATAGTGGTGGAGATCCGGGGCGAGGAGCTGGCGAACCATGAGCTTCCTTTTCGGTGTGACAATTTGGCCGCAGTGCAGGCGGTGAATGGTCTCACCTCCTCCTCTATCCCCGTCCTCCGTTTGTTGCGTCGCTTTGTCCTGCGTTGTCTGCAATTGAATATGAGTTTTCGGGCTGTTCATGTTCCTGGGGTGGATAACAGCATCGCCGATTCTCTTTCTGATTTGCAGTGGGAGCGTTTTTTCTAGCTGGCCCCGAATGCAGACAAGGTTGGAACGCAGTTTACCAGGTGGATGTGGCGACTGGGCGAGCCGGAGCAGGGTTGCTCCTAAGGAGGGCATTGGTTCCTTCTACTTGGAGCTTTTAACGGACGGTTTGGGCTGATTGGGGTGAGTTTTGGTGCCAGGCTGGGTCCCCCTCTGTTGATGATTCCAGGGCCGAGGTCATATTGTGGTATATTGTTTTTTGTTTAGCTCAGGAGTGTCGGTGTCGGGCCTAGACCGCCGTATGGCAGCATTAGCATTCATGTTTCTGGTGAAGCAGGCATTGCGAGGGTTTAGGAGGGGTCTCGTTCCCGTGATTCTCGCAGGCCGGTTTCTTTTGGATTGCTGGTGGAGTTGGTGGGGCTTCCTTATTGAGGTACCAGTTTGTGGCCGTTTTTTCAGCGTTGCTTGGGTGCTTTGGGTCTTCGAGTTTGGTTTACATTCCTTTAGGATTGGGGCCGCCCCGGAGGAGGCTAGGTGGGGGTTGAATCAGGAGGTGATTATGAGGCTTGGGCGATGAGAGTCTAACAGGTTTCCGTCCTATGTCAGGCCACATGTCCTCTAGGTTGTGTGTTTTTCTTGTCCTAATGTTTCATTCTTTGTTTCTTTTAGGTACCGGTAAAGTGGTCGTGTGGATCTTTTGCACTCGTTTGTGTATTGGGTGGTGAGGCTGGCGTCAGTTTGTCCCCCTGGCAGGCAGCGAGGCTTTGATCCAGACAGGCTGGTGATCCGGTGGCTGGGCTTCCGATGCATGCGGTGGGACAGGGTTGGTAGGGAGCTATCTCACCATGTCCGCCTACACTGAGTGCCCCAGGTTCTGTTGCTGCATGTGGGTAGGAAAGATCTAGTACAGGTGCCTTTTGCGGGTTTTGATTGCCAATATGAAGGCTGATTTTCAACAGTTTTGGGCTGCTTATGCTCGTACGTTTTTTGTCTGGTCTAATATTGTGACCCTATCGGGTTTGTTTCGACGTGATGGGGTTCACTTATCTGATGTGGGTTTGGATATCTGGTTGCTTGATGTCTAGACGGGCCTCAAGAGGGCTCTGGCGGTGGTGGGGTGCCAGTGAGATTTAAGTGGTTGCATTCCCTGGCTGTGGAGGTTTTATGCTGGCATGGTGCTAGAGCTAATCACCTTTAGGGTCCTAAAGGGACAGTACAACCAAATACAGATAGCAGTGCCCCTGTCTCTACAACTCCTCTAGCATATAGCAGGTGAGTTTGGAAGAAGTATCACAGCAAATGTATGGCGCAATCCAAACCGTATCAATTCATGGTGGTTTGACACATTTTGCGAGAGAGTCAAGGGTGTCTCATTACAATCATCATAGTAAGACTGACCCCTTTAATCCTCCCATTTCAGGATGTATTGGTTTCAGAGTTTTAGAGGCCCTAGCAGAAGTGCAAATTGTTTGTCTACTAAATGAGGCTTTCTACAAATATCTGCATAAAAAGGTCTGACTAACAAGTTATGCAATGTCGAATTTATACATATCAGTAAAGCTGAGAATTGTGTCGCTGCCAAGATTGAAAAAAATATAAAAATGCATGTATCTGGAGTATGTACACATTAAACTTCTTATGGTTGTAGGGTTGAAAATAGTGACCAAACCTTGGGTGCCTCACTAATGGTGTCCAGAGAAGGTTGACTATTACACCAGCAGCACATTATATACCTCTGTGGGGTTAATTTGAACTAGCAATATAGGCACACCAAAACCATTATTATTATTAATTGATTACAGTTAATTTTGATAGAAATTTGTGGTAAAACGGTTGCATGGCAAGTGTGCTCATGATCCTACGAAAATACCCTCTGTTGTCTGCTAACCAAAATTATTGTTTTTTTGTTGAATAGTTTTACTATTAATGTTACAAATCCAGCATTCTAAGGGAAAAAAACATTTTGAAACAATAATCTATATTCTCTAATATTTACCATATATATGAAATATATATGTAAATCAGGTATTTTAAAAATGAAGTCACCTATATAATTAAATTTTGGGGTGTTTATTTCTATTCTTCTATAGTTAAAGAAGAAAGCTCAATCTTTAAATCCTTAAACCCTTCCGGCCCAGGGGTTTTTTGGTACCTTAAGTCCCTGAGCAATTTTGACATTTAAGCCATATTGGTTCAGCCATTATTTCCCTTTATTGTGAATGGTGCATCCACGTATACTATATATTGTTTTTTCATGAAGAGAGAGTTGTCTTTTGATACCAAAGTAAAAACTAGCAAAGAATATATTAATATATATAGTCATCTGTATGGACCCAGTCCCTGACAATATATATATATATATTGTCAGGGACTGGGTCCATACAGATGACTGTAACGACCCAGAACACCCAAAGATGGTGTTCAGGAGTTATTGCGCAGTAGTGGATTTGGACAGGGCCTGGTGCAGGGCGACTGCACTCTCCAGGGTGTTGAGCACCTAGGGTTGTGCAGCCACATACTAGGGCCCTTACATAGGAGCTGATGTTGTCCAGAACAAAGCAAAATATCCTGCAGGCACCCTGGAGCAGACATGAGACATAGCACTAGAATAACGCACAGGATGCTGCAGGCTACGCAGAGTAACAGCTGAAACATAGCAAGCAAGGGGGAGAGAGCGAGCAAGGGACAGGGAGACCGAGCAAGAAACATAGCCAGACAATACATACATAGTACAGGACACAACAAAGGGAGCAAGGCAAGGAACACAGGGGATGGCGTGAGGAGCCGGAATCCTCGGACGCTTCTCCTGTAAGCAAGGATAGGATATCTTAACTGTGACATGGGGTGAGAGGAACAGAGATTCTCAGCTGATTCAGGGAAATGAGGGCAAAGGTTCATAAGAGACAGACAAACATGAATACAGGGACTAGCCTAGGACTATGTGATAACAATTTGAGATTTCGTCACATCATATGGCCATAGCATGCTTAGGCCACCACTACACCAAAGTACTCCAATATTCAGTGGGTCCTAGCACTAAACCCTGCCTACTGAATTAGTAATAAATTGAACCTAAACACAGAACCAAGAATGACATACCTTTAGACTGCAGACTGAGACAAACATAACAAACGAGTGGGGCACACCTTCTAAAGGAAACAGAGCTGAAGCTAAGAGCAAAACCGGCATCAAGGAATCGGAAGCACAGAACAGAGCATATGGAAATCAAATGGATTACAGCAAAGGGGGAACAATAGCTGTTGATTATTTACATTTGGTATGATGGGATTGCAACTCTAATTTTGAACAAAGAAGCCAAAAATGCCCACAAAATTATATATTTCTGAAAAGCAAACAACCCAGAGTATCTCATCAGGAGTTACATAGTTAGGTAGGCTGAAAAAAGACATGCATCCATCAAGTTCAGCCTTTCCCATATCTGTTTATTTCTTGCTGTTGATCCAAAAGAAGGAAAAAACCCAGCTGTGGCTCTTTCCAATTTTGCATAAACTAGGGGGGAAAAAATCCTTCTTGGCCCCAGAATGGTAGTCAGATCTCAGCTTGGATCAAGAAGCCGTTTCCCCATAATTTAAAAATTGTTGTTTAAATGTCTGTACAGACTCTGATAAAACTACTTCTGCAGGCAGAGAATTCCACATCATTATTGTCCTAACTGTAAAAAAGCCCTTTCCTTTAGCCTAAATCTCCTTTCTTCCAGTTTAAATACGTGACCACGTGTCCTATGTGGCTTAGTAGGGAAGTAAACCAAGAAATTAACTGACTGACATAGTTTGTTGTCTATAACAATTCCCAAGTGCATAACTTTGCATTTATCTACATTCAATTTTATCTGCCATTTGTGTGCCCAGTCCTCCAGTCTATCTAAATCCCTCTGCAGCAAAGTGATATCCTGCTCACATTGTATTACTTTACAGAGTTTCGTGTCATCTGCAAACATGGAAACATGACTTTCATGCCTATTGCAAGGTCATTTATAAATATGTTGAATATAATTGGTCCCAGGACAAAACCCTGAGAAACACCACTTACCACTTTTGTTTGACGATACTCCATTTTTCCTCAGTGTCTTTATCACTAAAGAGTTTATGCCAGTCAATATGTTGTAAAGCTGCCCTTATCTTATTGAAATTGGCCTTTACTATATGTTTTAGTATTCCCCATGTGCAATTTCTTTTTTGAGTTTATTTCAAAAGATACCAGGAGCATACAGACAATTTTAATGCAACCACTTGGCCCCCAATCACTGCCAAAGTTGCCCGTAAAAATAATTTCCTGCACTCTTTTCACCAACACATCTGTGTTGCTTACAATATTTTGAACAGGTTATGGGTTTGGGCTAATTAATCCAGCCTAACTTGTTCAGCCGCTTCTCTAGATTATATCTTTTTGTAAAGCAGTCAACCAGAGCATTTGGACATTTTTTTCATGTAGCCTTTGGCCATCATTCACTTCCTAAGTCAGCTGTAGCAATAATTTCTAGCCTAAATTGTTCAGCCGCATCTTCAGATTACAGAAATACCCCACATAGATAGAATTAATACAAAATCCCTTTTTTGTCCCTGCCTAAAACCATCTACGTTATCCCCAATTCTCTCTTATCACCCACCAAACTAATCTAAATCAACCCTAACACTATAGATAACTATATTCTCAACTTTGTCAGATCAGTTAGCCAACATGCAGGAAAAATGCAGGGGCCAGTACCTGTGAATTTACAGTAGCCACCCCTCTTCTAAAACACTCCACCCTCCTATTTTTAAGGAACACACAAAACAAACATGTCAGAATTTAAAAAAACTAATAATAAAAAAAAATGATTGGGGTGGGATCCTTGCCTCTCATCAACTATAACCTCCCAGGTTTATTTTACTAGCAAGCCCTGCATGTATGGTTTGGGTTTTATATTGATGTTTTTTTATTAATATTGTGTGGGATGGGGTGATGTTTTGTGAGTTCCAGCTGAGAACAAAAAGGTTTTCACCTAACTCACATGCATTTGCCTGTAATGTGAAAGTTGCATGCAGTTGCAAGGATAGCATTTGATAGCAGATATAATACATTCGGCCCATCTAGTCTGCACTTTTTTCTTGATGTTAACCTTAACCCCTTCAGTCCCCGATGAACGTACCTGTACATCCTAAAAAAAGCATTCAGTAAAGCCCTTTAGGACATACAGGTACGTCCTGACTTTCTTGCAGCGGCAGGGACACATCCCTGCAGCTACATAGGAGACCGTTTGACAGCCTGGACTCCCCCTGTCAGCCGAAGCCAGCATCACTGATGACGTCACCCGGAAGGTCATCGGAGGACAGGATATCCTGCTGGGATATCCGATTGCTCCTCCTACTCGCCGATGATGCACAGTGTAATTCCCAATGCAAGTCAATGGAGACTTGTATGGACATCACAGTGTGATCAGTGCAGGGGTTTCACAGGGAAGAGAGTGAAAAACCATGTTTATCACTCTTCCCACAAGTGGAAAAATAAACAAAAACAAAAAAAGAAGAAAAACGAAAATCACTAAAATAATACAATAAATAAACAAAAAAAATAAACAATAAAGTGAGCTAAGTAATGTTATTGTGACATCACTGGCATAAATAACATGTTCAAGACCTCTAACATACTGCACTGATAACAGTGTAAAAAATGTAAAAAGAAAAATACAAAAAATAATAAAATACAAAAATAAATAAATAAAACTAATTTTAAAAAAGATAATAAAAAGGGAAAACCCTTACATCCCATTGCCCTAGCACAACATCTAAAAGGTATAACCTTCGACCTCGTGCACAACCCCTAAACCCGTTAAGCCATAACTATGAAAAATACTATCCTATAGGATACTATATGTAATGGATGGATAGGGCCCTCTAAAAAAAGAAGGAAAAAGAAGGAAAAAAAAGGACGTGGGGTATTTCCATCTGCAGATGTAGCTAAACAATTTTGGCTGGGTTTCTCTACCAAAACACATACCCTTTGCAAAATAATCTAAGCAAAACAGAAGTGTTGCTGAAAAAAGAGCAGGAAATTATTGCTACAGGCAACTTTGGCAGTGATTTGTGGACAAATGGCTGCATGAAAAATGTCCAAATGCCCCTGATAAGATACTATGGGTTTTTCTGCTTTACAGGAATATGTATACTTTTATGGTGGTATTTAGAATTATGGGGATGCTAAACAGGCCCAAATGAGAAATACGGCAACTAAAGCAAAATGTGAAAATTTTACGTTTGAAATCTATAACCAGGGCCACTGGAGCCGAGTGGGGCAACTGCTCCAGGCGGCACTTTTGAAGCCCTTTTTTTTTTTTAAAGAGGAAGAGAGAGAGGGGCGCCGAGGGGTTTTCACTTACCAAGTTGTCAGTACCTGCTCGGCTCTCTCTCCTCTGCGAGCCCTCTAGCTCGGTCTCGGTGCTGGCTTGTAATGCTGAGCGCCGGAAGATGACGTCGCAGGACTGCTGAAAGGTAAGTACAGGAGGGGGAGGGGAAGGGTAGATAATGGGGGGGCGGCATTTTAAACTTCGCCCCAGGCGGCATTTTGTCTTGGGCCGGCCCTGTCTATAACGCGCAACTTGTGCCCTGTAATATCCCCAAAAAACTATGCTTGTGTGGTAGTGCTGTAATCAGTAGATGCAGCTGAACACTTTAGGCTGGATTTCTCTGCCATTTCACATACCCTGTGCAAAAAATCATAAGAATCCTACAAAGTACTAAAAAGTGTTGGTGAAAAAAAGCACAGGAAATAATTGTTTTTTTCTCAAATTTTCGCTATTTTTACTAAATTTCCCATCCTAAATTTTCAGGAAAGGGGAATAATGGCTGAACCGACACACCGCAAAAATGGCACAATTGCTCTTTGGGTACCAAAAACCCTTGGGACTGAAGGGGTTATTCAGTCCTTGGTCTGGTCTTAAACTTATATCTCTATTTATATCCCATTAATGTTTAAATTTGCTCACTGTTTCATCCTTTACCAGTTATGATGGGAAGCTGTTCCACTAACCTACCACCCTTGCATTACATCTAAGCCACTGATCCATTAGTTTTAGATTTCTAACATTTCTCCTCTTGGGAAATTACTCCTGCCCTGTACTTTGTAGTGGTAGCGCCAGGGGTGGTAGTGATAGTCTCAAAGGCGGTTGTGGTTGCATTGGTAGTGGTGGTTTTATTCTGTGCTTAACCATAAAATAGTTTGCAAGCTATCTGCACCTGGATCCCTCATTGAGTCCTTGGTTATAATTCTGACTAAAACCGTGCCTTACTTTTGTAGGTGGGGTGGACAAGATTTTAGCATTAGTAGTAGATCGAGGATGTTCGTCTGTACTGCTGCGGCTGCTGCTTTTGACTTGTGGTAGAAGTAGTTCAACTTCTGACTCCAAGCAAAAAGGCTTTTGCCTACTTGGGACTGGTATACCAATGGACACCTGACTACTACTTTTTTTGTCATGCCTGCTGCCAGCGCTGCTCAACCCTCACTAGAATCACTCATTCTCACAGACATTTCCAAATGTTTTATATACTCGCTGGTATAAATAAAAAATAATAATTAAAAGGTATACCGCACAAAGTGTCTTAAATTAGTACTCAGGGACAGGTTTTAAATTTTAAGCAACTTAAAGACAGTCACAGTTGTGTGCAAGCTCAGTAAAATGCCCTGTTTTCTCACCAATATTTATCAATAATGATATTGTGGATAGATATTTAAAAACTTGTGCACAAACCACAGGTTTGGCTGGTATTAGTGTAATTGGGCAACTATCTAAAACTACTCAGGAACAGGTTTTAAATTTTAAACAAGTGAAAGACAGTCACACGTGTGCAAGCTCAGTAAAATTCCTGTCAAGGAAGGATCGTCTAGCGGGTGTACCCAGGTCGTTCCCGTCACAACAGCCATAACAATCCTGTTTTTTGGCTAGTTCTACCATTCTATCTAACGGTCATTGATATGTACCCTCCGATACACAGTCTCTCCCACTTCACCTCATCAACAAGTGTAATTGGCATCAAAACAACTTGTAATGGTGGCAGCTACACATGGCGATAAATGGATGAATCATGACACATTTTCATGCACTTTTGCAGTTCGTTCTGGTTAGTTTCGGTGATTGCCCTTGTTATTATTGATTCGTACAAAAGCACGAAACAGGCAATTTACGTTAAAAATTTTGTTTGTATGAAAATGAATGCACAAGTCGAGTTCTTATAGCTGTTGACAGCTTGACTGGGCTGATTCATGGTGCACCTTAAAGCACTTGTGCCCAGTGTCTTAAGCGTTAAGAGAGCCCTAGGTTTACCTGAATAAAATCTGAAGATAACAATGGTCCTTCTTGTTTTCTATTCTCCAGAATTTGGAGGGCTTTACGTTGAGTGGTGCGAGGAGTAATTTTTAGTCCTGTGAGATGCTTGTTCCATTATCTGGGTTAAGGATGAAGAACGACCATCTCTGAGAGCCATTTCCTTACAAGACTGTTACTTCTTTCAGCCACACATCAGCTTTGTTTAAGAGGGCAAACAACACAAAGAGTGTACATAATACAAGGAGATCATGTCACAGGCAGCAGCAAAAATGAAAGACATTTGGGGGGGTAATAAGTCCTTGTGTTGGGGTGTCATCTCTGGGCTTGCCAAAAATCTGCCTGCTTTCAAGATGTCTTTTATAATACACTAAACTCAAGTCAGATTTCATAGATAGAAGTATCTGTGAAAGACTGATCCACCATTAAAAGCAGATATTGCAATGATAGGCTTGTTCAGGGAAAGGGAAATAGGGATCCAGTAAGTGGGGCCAGATATGGTGGTGTAGAGAAGCTTATTTCCAGGGTTCGGACTGGGGATGACAGGGCCAATCTGGAATTTAGGCTAGCAGCTGCCAAATTACATAAGTGCGGAATATGCATGGCTGCACCTTATGTTTTTATGTTCATGTAGTGTGCAGCACTGAAGCACCGGATCTAGCTCTCTAGTGTATGGGGTGCTAACAGTCCACTGGGCAGTTTCGTTGTGTGACAGATGGCCTATTACCAAAACAAAATCAACCTAGCAAAACGTAGAAAAGTTCCCTGCAAAAATGCTGAGAATGCTACAAACACCTGCTTATTCCAAGCAAATTTGAATATATCCTTATTGGCCAAAGCAGTAAAATCATCTCAGGAGGATGTGAAATAAGAAGCCTCTGAACAGAGATAAGTGATCTACATCTCATCAAAAAAAACCCTTGTCACAAAACCAATTAAAAATCCTGTTTTACCTGAAACAGATAGACTGATTCTACACCAGATATTATTGAATAACTAGAAGCAGCTCGGTCGAACAAATGGAAGAGAAAAAAAGTTGTCAGACATCAAATAAGAACCATCCAAACCAATTTAAATACATAAAATAAATACCTAAAACAGTTTAATAATGTCCAGGAGAATAGTTTATTTCAAAGGAGAGAAACGTTAGAACAAAAAAGAAGTCATAATGAGAAACTAGAGGGTCAAAAGCTTAGATTATTATGTAAGGAAGCGTTACTTAACTGGTGATAGATAAGTGAAACGGCCTCTCAGAAGCTTACACAGTGAGGAAATTCAAACATTTCTGAGGCATATAGCTTCATATATGTCTTTACATCAGGACAAATGGGGTGACTTAATTGTCTGTATGGATCGTACTGGCTGTCAAATTCTGTGTCTCTATGTGTCACACCTGTCCACCACCATTTGGGTTCTACAGGTACTTCAAGCCACTTAAATGAGAATAATCAGTATTTTAAAGAAAAATATTTTTGTTTTCCTTTAATTATTTGACACGCTTTGCACGAAGCTCTACAGATTGCTTTAATGTTGTTAACTATGAAATGCTTAAATTGTCCTGAAAACTATTTTTTTGGCAATATGTAAGGCATTTTTAGAACAAATATGTGCATTAATATTGTATACATGTTTCTGTAGCACTGCATATGTTCTTTATTGCCCACAATGAGCACCTCACAAGCATCCACACACCAGGAGGCAACAGTGCAAGGATGGAGTTAATAGCCTGCTTTGTGGCGCGGGTGCAGGGGTGTGCCTGTGCGGCAGACAGTACTTGCATTTAAGAAAACTTCCTGGTTATTTATGTACAGGTGAAGGGAGGGAATGAGAAAGGAGGAGGGTCAGACTGGTAAGAACAAGAGAAAGACTGGAGACAGTGTGCACTTGGGAGAACGAGTGTGAGAGAAGGAGGCAACTAGTGAAAAAGAGAGGGAGGTAAAGTTGAAGAGAGGAAGTCAGAAATACAACGTGACGGAGAATGATGTGATACGAGGGAAGGCGACGCATGCAGATACAAGCAAACCAGACACGACTGAGAGAGAGAGAGAGAGAGAGAATATACAAATTAAACGCAAATAAAGGCGCAGTCGGGCATTGCTCAACAAGAATAGATTATCAGAGTTAGGAAAGGAACTGAAGCAGAAGTCAGGCACATTTGAGAGATAAGAGTGGTGGTGTTAGGGTAGTTCAGGCTGCTCTAGGGTAATGCACTCTGTCCACACAGCCTCCTCAACCTGATTTCTGGGACCTTCGGTGCAAACTGTGGAGGAGACAGCCGAGATGAGTGAGATGTCCAGCTTCCTGCACATTGGGGACATCGTATCCCTATACGCAGAGGGGACAGTATGCGGCTTCATCAGCACCTTGGGGTGAGTTTCAGTGCCTGAATATGTATTAATTAATATATTAAGGTGTTTCTGCGGGAATATTATTGTGTGATGTATGTTTAGTGGGTGGCGACGATATAGTGGCGTATGTGTGGTGTTTGTACAGGCTTTCAGACTGGGAAGAGTTTAGAGAGTGTTGTTTCATTAAGTTACAGCGCTACTTTTCATAATAAGTTAGGGCACGGGGATACAGGTAATGGCCTGCTTTTAAGCACTTGGTCGCCTTACTAAGAGCAGTGAATCAGCATTGAGTTTACATGGATTTGAGTACACATGTAAATGTCTACCTGGGCTTCGTTGAAAGACATTGATGTACTGATAACGTTCCAGATGCAACTTTTAGAATCACATACTGTAGTATGAGCATAAACAAACCATCAAGTTTTCAATTGCAGGTAAAAAGGAAAAATAAAGGCCTATTTTATTTCCAGCCAGGGAAGCTTGGCAAGCAGTCTCCCCCATTGCCACACACACATACTATAGGTGCTACCCTTGCCACACATACTATAGGTGCAACCCATGCCCTGTCAGTGCAGAAAGGAGATACATAAGTAATGCCCAACTGTCCTTGAGGGGCCATGACACACCAGGTTGGAGAAAGGCCATGGTCGTTGATTTACTAAATTGAAATAACCAAACAATGTGTTCTTTCAAAACATTGACATATACCAAAACATTTTCTATTAAAAAGTTATTATCAAATAACAAACTCTTGGCCTAACCATCACCCAGAGTATTAGACTAATAATTGCCCCGATACAGCCCTGATAGCATGAACTGTCTGCTTTTCTAAGGCTGCATTATGAGGGTCACCGACCCTATGACGCACGACAAGATAAAGCAAAAAGGGAAGGGTGGGTTTCTGGCACCTTAGAGTGTGTCTTGTGGCAGTAAGTGAGCCGAGCAGTACCTCAGAAATTTATATTAAAAACTACCTGCATGCAAGCTAGCATAGCGTGCCATGTTACACTGCCTTGACTTAGCACTAAAACGAAATCCCCCTTACCATCCCCACTAGCTACTTGTCCCGCAGGGCTTAAGGCCCACGATATCAATTTAGGAATAAAAAAACCAAACAAATTGGGAGTGATACTTTTTTATGCAGTGCAGCCGCACAGTGAGTAAATAGAATAATCCACCAATATTTGATTAGAGCACTGCACTGTAAATGCAGAGGGTGTGGTGTTGAGATGCTGTGCCATGAAATATAGACTGCTTATTGGTAGACTGATGTCTATACTTATGAGATGGGTTTTGTTTTAGTGCTGCACAAAGAAGTTAAGTAGACTAAGGTAGAGGCGCTTCACTAATAGGCCACTAACCTACTTAAATACCTTGGTTCGTCCTGTAACTGAAGCTCTTAGACTCTGTAGTTACACTTTTCCTCCCTGAATGAGGACTGTGTGAAGACATAGAAGTAAATAGTTCAAACATCTGGACATCTTATAGCAGATACAATAGCTTTGCAATCTTGTAAAGAACTCTAGAAAGTTTGCAATATGCAAGTTGCCCATATACTGATAATACAGACAGCTGGGATACGTAGGCTCTAAGCCATTGTGTTAGTGGAGCATCTTGCTCACTATTGTTAGTTTGGTAGGCATTATGTTTCCCTGTAAATTCCTACACACGTGATATTCACATTTCTTTGTACCCCATGTCTCTGTTAAATTGCACGTTAGGTTTATTTTTAGTGCTACACAATTTTCAAAAGTGAGGAAATGATTGACTTCTTATTGATATTGTTAGTTGCTTGTGATTATTATCTCCCACTAGCCTTGGTCATTAGGGCTCACATATTTTACACACTAGTGTAATAATCCCACTGGTACATTATATGCCAGTGGGTTTATTATATGGTTCATTATGATGGTCTCTGTTGACCAAAACACTAACTACTTATTGCAGTTCCGTCGATTCAAAAGAGCAGTATGCTCTCTCCACCTTGGTTGACCATCCCTAAAAATAATTCCAATATTTCCAGCTTATAACTAATTTTACAGTTATTGATGTGTCCCATTTTAGCTGGTGGTTGTCAGCAGTCCTGTATTTATATAAATGTGAAATAATAAGGGTCATATGTAGTTGATGTTTTAGTCTACACAAGGATGTTCATGGTAGGATGTGAATCTGATGTGACTAAAGAGGAAGAATACATCATACTTTTTTGGCCTGTACTTTTTAAATTGTCTCTTTTGTGATAAAGGAATACATATGATGCATATTATGTTGAAGTATATCTAGAAATGCCATTATAGATATGTATATACATGTATTCATCCAAGTTTTTACTGTAGAAACACACACACATTCTCCTGACTTCATCTCATTCTTTAAGCGGTTTTACACCTCCCCATGCCAGAAATACAAGTCCTTCCTGTTTTAGCGGACCTTTCCCCTTTAAAGTTATTGTACTGTGTTTGTGATAGGATTGACTATAAATTGGTTTTGATTTACAGTAAATTTTACTAGAGGTCATGTTATTTTGTTGCATATAAAATACACCCTCTCGCTAAGAGTCCTCAAAAGGTATTATGTATAAGAAAAAATATAGTAAGTTATTTGTCTGTGTAATGATAGTGAATAGATATTACAAAGGCAGAGCTAATAATATATGGCTATACTGCTGTATCAGTTTGGCATCATTTGCGCTTATCACCTAAATATAAATGTAACAGATATTGTGTGTTAGCATTTTTTTGTGAGTTCTCTATAATAAATAAAATACATTGGCATAATGTGTGTATTGCCTAAGTAAGTATTAAGTATATGTAATAGTGTGGCATTTGTGATTTTCTGACACTCCTTAATGAATGGGTTAACAAAAGTTATGTCTCTGTGCCCTGCAGATAAAGAAAGGAAATGAATTGGAGGGGGGGAGTAAAGGGGCGGGATATGTCCCTTTTTGTCCCTTAATCCAGTCATTGCCACAGGGAGCTATGATATTTTCTTAATAATCTTCCTCCATGAAGAATTACCGTAGTGTCTCAACAGTTAGGAAAAGCTTTTATTGATTTATGTAGTCAATCTCTTAACAATGTATTGTGGCTCCTAATGCCGAAAAGCAGTAATCTCGTTATTAACCCCTTAAAGACAATTGGCGGCCCCAAAACCCATTGAAAACAATGCATTTTGAGCCCGTACATGTACGGGCTTTGTCACTAAGGGGTTAACACCCATGTTGCTCAGTTACTGTATTAATATTGCAAATTATGTTAATGGAGACCTAGTATCCTGAGTGTGCCTATTTAAGGTACTGTAATTGCTGTAAGCGTCCCATGGAGGGGCCCTGATTATTATGTGTTGATTTCTAAAGAACTATCATGTTATTCAGCACTGTACAATGGTTAGACACTATATAACAATTAGGACTTACAAAAAGGTGATAGCGGCTCTGCTCCAATGATCTTACAATTTAGGTATTACACCCTGATTATGGAAGTATCCAGCACCATCCCTGATTCAGCATAGCTGTTTAAATTATCGGGAACAATGGTTTGAAGTATGCGGATCCTGTATAAGGAAAATCATGCTAGTTTAATTTCAATATAAATGGTGACTTTGATTTGAAGTTAAAATCTGGGACTTCATGTGCATAAATCTTTTGCTGGGATGGTTTGTTCATCTTTTACATCTATGTGATCTGAAAAGTTGTGTTGTGTTTTCAATTGTTTGATATCCACGAGAGCACAGTATGTATGTCTATTTTTTGAAGAAAAGGTCAAAAGGTTAAACAATAAAGACAATTGTTCTTTGCTCGTATTTACCAAGGGGGCCAATATTTGTATATTTTTCAACCTTAATTCATGATTGACTAAAATCTGCATCTATCAGAGCCATACCAAACAGGTCTTGTGTTAAATTACTAGAAACTCCAGTGTGTCTGGTTTTACCGCAATAGAAAAGAATTTTAGGATTTTTAAGAACTACCTAATTAGCAAACTCTTTGAAAGTAGTGTACATCTGTACACATCAAAATGAAAGCATACCTGGTTGTTACTTGCAAACTATGAGTAAAGATACACATATGTGGATATGATGACTTCTTAACTGAAGTGTTTCAACTTTCAAAGTCATAGAATAAGTAGTAGTAATGCTTCCCCCCATGTTTCACTATTTGGCTGGATTAATTGTAGGATATTTATTGTTATTATTATTGCTATATCATATTTCTTTACATAGTCCATATTATACAGACTTTAGAATGGGAATTATATATTATCCATAATGTATGTTATCAAATGGATGGGCTAGTACGTTAAAGGAACAGTGTGATAAAAAATTGTATGGCTTTTCCTGTAAAGCGGACCTGTACACTAATTAAACACATTTCTTTTTTCAGGACAGGAAGTAAATTAGATAATATGGGCTTTGTTCCATACAGCCATGGATCTTGTCTTTCAGATCATGAACTTTTAAAGAAATATTTCCAAAACAATTCTGCTGACAGAAGTCTGATTTTCTAGCTTCACTAACTAAAATTTGCATCCAGTAAAATGCCTTTGTGTCCAAGCAAAAATAGACCCCAACATACATTATAAAGTGAAGAGACCAGTACATATTTTCATCAGCTGCATTAATAAAGATGAAGATTTGATCTTAAACAATGCTGCAAGGGAAGAAACCATTTAAAAGCTCTGCCTGGGAGACAGACAGTAGCTGCCACCAGATTATGGTGTGAATCATCACTTATTTACTAATTACTCCATCTAAAAATGATCTTCTCTATTTACTGGAGCCACTCCCTCCCTGAACATCCTCACACCCTAAAGGGATTTATATTCTCTGTATAGTTTGTTTTCAGCAGTTTTTCTGGGAGGTATTCAACAATTGACCTGTTTCCTCTCACCTCCCCTGATTTCTAAAAGTTCAGAATTTTTGGTATACATAAGTGAATCATAGTGTTCAATACCCTTAAAAACTAATAGTAAGATGTAAAATGTGGTTATATAATTTACTCACAATACAAAGTAAAATTGTGTTTGTATTAAATTGTTTCTATTGAATAAAATAAATTATTCTTCTTAGAAATACTTTGTAGACAGGCATCAATAAGTAACTAGGACACATTAAAAGTTTTGTTAATGCCGTGCCCCCTAGCCAAACCACACCCCATAAAACAGACACTGATGGTGTCGCTTAAGACAGCAGACACACATGCAGTTATACAAATTATTGCATGTCCTTCATGGAGTGGCTCCTATCCTAGTTTATGCACCTTCATTAAACCTCCTCTAGATGATCTAGACTTATTTCTTTGCTCCTATAATTGATTATTGTATCTAGACCCTCTGCATGATCTCGACTACATAGTCTTCAGCCTGCCAAACCTTTGGCCTGGCTGGCCACACTACTCCTTTAGATTTAATGTTTGTGGGGCTTATTTGTGTTCACTCTTTTGGATTATGGCCTGTGTTTAGGAACATGTCATTTAACGTTACTTGTGCATGTAATTTGCTGTAAAAGCTATCACATGTAGGCAAATACACCCGACAGTGGACTGACTGCTCGTGTAGTGGTTAGCCACATCCGTCCTCCCGTGATCCAGACCTGCACAGCGCTTCTGCACAGGTTGGAATGCATGATGTAGGGCAGGGGTGTCCAAGTTTCTTCTGCAGTGGGCCACTTAATCAGAATTTTATACGTGAGAGGGCCGCACTCATTTTTCACTGTGAAAAAATATGGCCTTTAATAAGATATGCAGATTAAAATAAAGTAAATGACACAAAACCTTTTACTTTTCCTCTCACTGATTTCTGGGCCTACAAAGTTTTTGTGACTACAAATTCAGGATTCTGGATAAATAAAAATGAAATAGTTCTATTTATTTTAGGGACGCACTAAAATGAAAATTCTGGACCAAAACTGAAAATTCAGGGTTCACTTAAAACGAAAACGAAAATGACCCCCCCCACCTTTAAAAATAATAAAAAAAAATCCCACACTTTTAATAAAAGTAAGTTACACACCAAAATTGTACAAAAAAGTTATATATTATGATTGTTAACAGCAATACCCAGATTCCAGCATGTACTGGTTGGCTGGGCATGATAGGAGTGCTGTCAACAATCATATATAAATTAATAGTTATTGTATTTTTTGTCCAATTTTACTGCGTTAACACACCACAATTGGACAAAAAAAATCAATATGACTTGGCATGATAGGAGTGTGATTGCTAACAGCAAACACACTCTTTTTATACCCAGGCAACCAGTAAATGCTGGAACCTAGGCATGATGGGACTGTGACTGCTGTTAGCAGATTGCTGTTAGCAATCACACTCCTATCATCCCAAGTCAGCCAGTACATGCTGGTACAGGGTGGCTGTAAGTGCAGACCCCATACTGCTGGCAGCATCAATACACAAGGGGGGCAGCTATCCAGGTTTCAGCATGTACTGGCTGACTTGGCATGATAGGAGTGTGATTGCTAACAGCAAACACACTCTTTTTATACCCAGACAACCAGTAAATGCTGGAACCTAGGCATGATGGGACTGTGATTGCTGTTGGCAATCACACTCCTATCATCCCAAGTCAGCCAGTACATGCTGGTACAGGGTGGCTGTAAGTGCAGACCCCATACTGCTGGCAGCATCAATACACAAGGGGGCAGCTAGTCAGGTTTCAGCATGTACTGGCTGACTTGGCATGATAGGAGTGTGATTGCTAACAGCAATCACAGTCCCATCATGCCTAGGTTCCAGCACTTACACATCCATGCTATCACACACACAAATTAATTCATTCACAGATTAATTCCCTCAATCACGCATACTCATTCAAACACCCTCCCCCACCCCCTTACCTGCACTACAGCTCTCGATGCCGCTCACAGACTTCAGCAGGGGGCGTGGCCTCCCGCTTCCTCTGTACAGGACAATAGACCCTCCCACAAGTAAGCAGCTCTTGTGATCCTGGCTGCAGATCTCACGCGGGCCGCATGTTGGACGCCCCTGATGTAGGGGATACATCCCTGGTGGTCAAGGACAATTTTTTTATTTTTTGTGACCCAGCCCCTTCGTCATTGGTCTTTAAACATGTAACTATATATGTATTACAACTTACATATTAACTAGCGTAACCATGTTATATTTTCTGTTTATATATTTTCTGCTTATGTTAGATCTTGAAAGCCAGAGAAAATAACAATTTAAAAAATGCATTAAAGCGTATAACGCTGTGAAAAATATTTCTCACCCTTCCACAATCTATGGGGGCCTCTCAGGCAAAATGGGGGCCCTAAGCAGGTACTTACCGTATTTGCTCGATTATAAGACGACCCTGATTATAAGACGACCCCCAAAATCTAAATATTAATTTAGGAAAAAAACAAAAAGCCTGAATATAAGACTACCCTATAGGAAAAAAGTTTTACTAGTAAATATTAATTCATGTAAACTATTTTTTCTTATTTAATAAAAGCTATGATTGAGAAAAATATATATTTTTTATTTCCTTTTATTTGCCAACCTGCCCCCCCCAGTTATGCACATCTGCCCCCAGGCTTGCCATTCTGCCACCAGAAATGCCTTATACCCCCCTATTTGCCACTCTGCCCCATGATGTGCCTTTTAACCCTCTATATGCCACTCTGCCTCCAGAAATGTCTTATACCCTCCTATATCCCACTGTGCCCCATGATATGCCTTTTAACCCCCTATATGCTCCTCTGCCCCATGATATGCCTTATACCCCTATATGCCACTCTGGCATATAGGGGGTTAAAAGGCATATCATGGGGCTGAGTGGCATATAGGGGGTTAAAATGCATTTCTGGAGGTATTATATATAACTGCTAACAGCAATCACACTCCTATCAAGCCAAGGCAGCCAGTACATGCTGGAACCTGGGGATGATAGGAGTGTGAGTACAGCCTCCCTATGCCGTGCTACCACCACCACCCCCCTTACACATCCATGCTATCACACACACACACTCATTCACAAACATTTAAATACTCATTCATTCCATTAATCACACATACTTGCTCAAAAACCCTCCCCCACCCCCTTACCTGAACTGCAGATCTTTCACTCGCAGACTTCTGCTGGGGCCCGGCTGTGCGAGCAACTTCTCTGGCCCCGGCCCCAGAGGAAGGAGGGGGAGGTAGAGTTATGTGAGGACTGTGCTAGCTTCCTGTTCTCCTGCTGCAAGTAGCAGAGAACCTGCTCGCGACCAAAGCCCGGTAAGCAGCATGGCCCCAGCAGACATTTTTTTGAGGTCTGATTAGAAGACGACCTCGATTATAAGAGGGGTATTTTTCAGAGCATTTGCTCTGGAAAAAACCTTGTCTTATAATCGAGCAAATACGGTAATATGCTTACATGCCAATGTTACATCTTAAGATTAGAGGCTTTAGAAGATAAGAAAATTTAGGAGGGTTGTTTGCTCAATGTTTGCATCCCTAAAGCACGCATCTGGGTAAAAACCCTGTAACACATTGGAAAGATGGATATATGAATGTGCATTACTCTGGACCCGCATGCCTGAAGTAGTCAGATTTCATGAGCTAGTTAAATATCAACCCAGTGCCTCCTTTTACATTTGTTCCTTAATAGTAACACAAACTTCACACAGATGTTGCCTCCCATGTCCCAATGAGAACTGTTGAAGCATGTGACTAGGTGGGCTGGTCGAGCCTTGAGCTTAGTTTAAGACTTGATAACTGACTTGAAAGTTGGGGTGGACCAGACTTGCTCCTCCTCCTCTAGCAGGGTGACCTTTGTTGAAGATTAACTGACTGATTGGTTATGTTCTTTCAGAGAACCAGACCTATAAATTGATTGTCTCAACTCCTCTCACACTATCCATTGTTCATTCATCTCTACCCTGGGCCTAATGTCAGTTGTCCTAATTGCTCTAGTCATTGCACCCAAAGGGTTGAAAGATAAGAAATGTAGCAGATTTTTGGTTGCTGCAGAAACTCTCATGTTTGCTTCACATTTCTATGTAACCCCCCCCCAGTGGCGTCGGCAGGGGGGGCCAGAGGGGGCCATGGCCCCCCCTACATCATGCTGTGCCCCCCGGTGTGCCCCCCCAATTGAAACGCCGGCTTTTTTTTTTTTTTAATAGACCCGGAGGAGAGAGTGAGAGGCGCCGAGCGGTTGCTGAGGAATAAGTTCTCAGCAACCGTTCGGCGCCTCTCACTCTTCTCCGCGACCGCGAGGCCTCTTCCTGGTTCGCAGTGCCGGCATTTCAAGCCGAGCGCCGGTATATGTCGTCATATCCGGCGCCCAGCAGTGAAGCCGGCAGAACCAGGGACACAGAGACCTCGCGATCTCACCGCTGGACAAGCCCAAGGTAAGTGAACTTCAAAGGGGGGGTTAGAAAGTTAGGAGGGGGTTAGAGAGTCAGAAGAGGTAGATAAGAAGTGAGAAGGGGTAGATAAGGATAGATAGGATAGATTGGGAGGGAGATGGGGGTGGATGGGATACATTGGGAGGGAGAGGGGATAGTTAGGATTGATTGGGAGGGAGAGGGGGTAGATAGGATAGATTGGGAGGGAGAGGGGGGTACATAGGATAGATTGGGAGGGAGAGGGGGGTACATAGGATAGATTGGGAGGCAGATGTGGTAGATAGAGAGGGAGAGGGGGTAGATAGGATAGATTGGGAGGGAGAGGGGGTAGATAGGATAGATTGGGAGGGAGAGGTCTTTATGGGACAAAAACGGCGTACGTTCAGCTGTTTGGGGACAAAGTTGACATAATGTGTAACTTAGGTGCTGGTCAGGTTCTATGTGGGCAGTGTGGACACCAGGGCTGGCTTTGGGGTGTGTGACCAGTGATCTATGCCTGTAATTTAGGGGGTTTTATCTATACCTTTAATGCAGAGTTTATATGTAATTTCCAATTGATTTATATCTGCAAAGCAGGGTTTTGTGTCATTCTGTTCATCTGTATCGGCTATATTTCCATACATTATTAATGTTTACCTGCAAATATAGGATTTGCATGTCTTATTCAGTTGATCAATACCTGGAGTGCTGTTTCCATGTGTTGATTATTTGATCTAAACCTTCAGTGCTGAGTGTACATGTGATTTCCAGTTGATATGTACCTGCAATGCTGGGTTTGTGTGTTCTGTTGGTTTATACCTGCAATGCTATGTTTCCATACATTATTTATGTATACCTGCAAATACAAGTTTTTTTAAATCTCATTCAGTTGCATGTGCTGTTTCCATGTGTTGTTTATTTGATCTATACCTGAACTACAGGGTGTAAGTAAAAGAGCGCTATGGTTTAGTGAATGAGGGGACAAAGGGACTCTGGGGATGATTACAGGGGAGAGGACCTCTCAATGTCACGGTGCAGTCAGAAGGAGGGAACACTGCACTGACTCTCACTGTCTTCCCCTGATCTGCAGTCAGTGTGGCAAATATATTGGCTGCAGGGGCTAATATTAATATATATCGGAAGCTGGGACTAATGTTTATATATATCGGCAACAGGGGCTAATATTAATATATATTGGCTGCAGGGCCTATTATCAATAAATATTGGCTGCAGGGGCTAATATTTATATATATTGGCTGCAGGGACTAATACTATATATCGGCAGTAGGGGCTAATATTAATATATGTTGGCAGCAGGGTATAATTTCTATGTATATCGGCAGCAGGGTATAATATAAGTATGTATCCGCAGCAGGGGCTAATATTAATATATATCCGCAGCAGGGGTTAATATTAATATATATCGGAAGCAGGATGTAATATTTCTATATATCTGCAGCAGGGTCTAATATTAAATAATGAAAAATAACTGTCACTTTAGCTGTTATTTTGAAATCATATTTTAATCACGGTCTTTACTTCAAAGAGATAAGTGCATATTATGTAGTTAAAAATGCACGTCTAACGTGTGTGTGTGTGTGTGTGTGTATATATATATATATATATATATATATATATATATATATATATATATATATATATATATATAGTGTATATGTACCGTTTTATAATTGGCCCCCCTACTTTGGTCCCTGGCCCCCCATGTGCCCCCCCTAAATATGAAACCTGGAGACGCCACTGCCCCCCCCCCCCAAACTTCCCTGTCTCTTTGGTGCATCAAAGTAACCTTGGCTATGCCAGCTAAGTATTTATTATAAGAGTTTAACACTGTCTTTAACCCCTTAATGACAGCCCATGTAAAGGCTTTTCAATGGGTTTTCTATATATATACACTTGCTCACTCGCTCTCTCTCACACTCTCACACTATATATATATATATATATATATATATATATATATATATATATATATATATATATATATATATATATATATACACCAATCAGCCATGACACTGATAATGTTATCATGGCACCTGTCAGTGAGTGGGATATTAGGCAGCAAAGAAGGTTAGGAGCAGGAAAAGTGAGTGACAAGGGCCAAATTGTGATGGCTAGATGACTGAGTCAGAGCATTTCCAAAACTGCAGCTCTTGTAGGTTCCTGGTCTGCAGTGGTCCAAGGAAGGAAGAGGGGGGCAAAGGTTGGCCAATGTGGTCAAATTCAACAGATGAGCTACTATAGCTAAAGTTGTTGTAAAAAAAAATACAATGTGCATACAATATTCAATGCCCTTTTGCCCTCTTAAAAAAAAAAATTAAGCATGTGAAGACCGCATGTTGCAGAGCCTTGCAATAATTAGCAAGAATTCTTTATGCAACTTCATTTTAATTAGTTAAGAGTTTCTTCTTAGGAACTAAAATAGCTGTGGTGAATGTTCAACCCATGATGAATCACCTCTTGGTATTACATACTATGGAGTAATATTTTTCACATGGAAGATTAATCAATGAATATACTCAAAGGAGAAAGACAAAAGATGAACTTAGAAAAAGTGAACAGGCTGGTGTGGGGGGGAGCAGACCAAAGGTACTTGAGGGCATATAGATAAATACGAGGAACCAGAATATCAGAAAATATAAGCTCTTAAAACAACAGTTAATATATCAATTTCAGAGGGTTCCCTTAAAAACACACAATGTTGGGAAGAATGGAACAGTAAATTAAAAAGTATGGTTTGGCAAACAACCCTGATAGCTAGGTCGAGGTTGGCGGAAGAAGAGATAAGATTTATTATCAGAAAAGAATTAGCTGATCTTCTCTCCTCCCATTAAGTATCGGTCATGCGGATTTCGTCAGTCAATTCTCCGTCTGTATTCTCCTTTTGTTATCCCCCCAATGAATAATGATTATATTAGAATTCTAATTAGCAAATTGTACAGAAGTATAACTTTTTGTATAATCCTATAGCCATGATTATTATCTGTACAGTTTTATTTTGGATATGGTATTTATTGTATGTGCTGTATGCATTGTTTGTCTTTTTTATAAAATAAAAAAAAGAATATCAGAAAATAAGGATAACATCAAAAGCTTCATATGCAAGCTATCTAGTTTTTCTGTGTTTTAGTCCAAGGTAAAACCTAAAACCTTAGTTCAAACATTATGTTCATCACAGACTTAAACGTGTATTGTAAATTCTCAAACTATCTCACTATATAGTAGATGAGTAAATTGAAATAGACGCGCTGGAGAAAAGATAACCCAGAAAACAGCTGGCAGACAGAGAATAAGAATCTCCCACACAAATCTCCACAAAGCCAAAAATACAAAGGAAACTTGTGTTGCTGAAATGGTTAAAAACAAAAAAACCCCATACAAAATAAAATACAAAATGAGTCGCTTTATCCAGCCATCTATATATATCCTTATGAAAAATATCCTTGCTTTGATAGGGGTGTGACTATAGTGTCCAATATAACTTCTGCTGGTTCTTCAGTAACGATCCTTAAAAGGACATGACAATAAATTGCAGTACGCGGCAAAATATAAGAAAAGCTATAGTGCAGGTAACTTCAAAACAGGGCGAATATAATCTGAATACATTTACAGGATTAAGTAGATGTACATACATATTGTACAATTTATAAAGACTTGTAGCTGCACCTACATAAACTTTCTGCTCATTGTGTCTTCAATTGCAGATTAAGGCTTCAGTTTTGCTGACATTGGGGTGTGTGTATAATAGTTTTGTGGGTCTACTGCCCACTTCAACAGGGGAGATCCCTCACTGTATAAAACATTTTCAGTGCAAGCGTAATAATATAACATGTTTAGAAGACTGTTTTCTGTTTGGTTTTTTTCTTGTGCATGTTCTATAGTTCTCAAAACAAACAAGGACATTTCAGTTTATAGGAAAACATATTCAGTTTATTTTTAATCTTATTGTTAACAGCGGGAGATTTAAGGACCAAGGACACATTTCCCCTAGTAGCAAACATTGTACATATTTTACTCTCCTTCACAGGTTGGTTGATGATAGATGTGTAGTGGAGCCCGCAGCTGGGGATCTAGACAATCCTCCCAAAAAATTCAGAGGTGAGACACTTCTTATATTGTGAAGAATATGGTTTTCTTAGCTTTTTCTTTATGTATAATCACTACAGTGTAGTGCAGTAGTTTTTTCATGTAAATAAATTCCTGTATTGTTTTATATGAAAACTATTTTACTTTATATGTCTCCTCCCCATATGTTTTCCTTTTTCCGTTTACCGGCCTCAGATTGCCTGTTTAAAGTATGCCCCATGAATAGATACTCTGCTCAGAAGCAATACTGGAAAGCCAAACAGACTAAGCAAGACAAAGAAAAGATCTCCGATGTCTTACTCCTCCAGAAGCTACAGGTAAATGGTATTTGAACTGTTTGCATTCATCTATTTTAAAGCAATTAGTCAGAAAAAAGAACCAAGCTACATTATACCTCTATATTCCATGATTTAGAGCCCCATAATGGTATAATTCAATAGTAAAATTTACCTGCAAAAACTAAGTTAAATATTTAGTTTTAAACCCAATAGTGTTCTTCATAATTTTGCTGTTGAAATGTTGTAATGCAAAAATGATTCTTACATTCATAAGTAGCCACCCAAACAAAGCCTCTTATTCTCCCTTTTGAATTGTTTTGTTCAGAAAATGTTTACATTGCTGAGTGTCACCTTAAAATTAAGGTTAAAATTTATGCACAGAGAGCACTCACACTGATTCAAAAGGTAGTACTTTATTGTATGTTAAAGTACTTACTAAGTATATTGTAGCTTTAAGACAGCCAAAAAATCTTTTACTTATACCCCACTGATCTCACCTGAAGTTGGGTCATTTTAGTTAAGTTGGGAGTGGTCGCTGTTTTTAACACCACAGTCCTGATGTGTTATTCTTTCTACAGCATGCTGCACAACTGGAACAGAAGCAAAATGAGACAGAAAATAAGAAGATGCATGGAGAGGTTGTTAAATATGGAAGTGTTATTCAGGTATGAGATATCCATTGCACGCTCTAAGATTGTACAGCTAAATGAAAGAAGCCCAGGAGCAGAAATATTTGTTAATAGTTTATTCTATGTATTATATCTACACATCTGCATACCCACATTTTATATCGCCCACAGCTATTGCATATGAAGAGCAACAAGTACCTCACAGTAAATAAGCGTCTCCCTGCTTTACTGGAGAAGAATGCCATGCGTGTAACACTCGATGTGACTGGAAATGAGGGGTCATGGCTCTTTATACAACCATTTTGGAAACTGCGCAGTAATGGAGACAATGTAAGGGAATGCTCTGGGTTAGAAATACAGAGGGGTAAAAGATCAGAGGGAAAGAGATGCTGTGTGGGGAAAAAAAGAATGATAGTCTTTTGGAGACTCCAGGCTGTCCTTTTACTATCTTTTTAGTTAAACCCCTCTCTGCCTTTTAGGTTGTTGTTGGTGATAAAGTGAATCTAAACCCTGTGAATGCTGGTCAACCTCTACACGCCAGCAATTATGAGCTCTCTGATAATCCAGGATGCAAGGAGGTAAAGAGACACAGGGCAGGGCTTATAAGGAAAACAGAAAGAGATCTATCTCATTGTACATTGTACAGTTCATATCCTTGTGATGGTACTTACTGATTAAAAAAGCAATATGCACTACTGGCCACTTTATTACATACACCTGTTCAATTGCTTGTTAACACAAATAGCTAATCAGCCAATCACATGGCAGCAACCCAATGCATGTAGACGTGGTCAAGACAACTTGCTGAAGTCCAAACCGAGCATCAAAATGGGGAAGAAAGGGGATTTAAGTGACATATTTGTTGGTGACATTCGCACAGGCTAATCAAAATTGAACAATGGAAGACTGGAAAAATGTTGCCCAGTCCTATGAGTCTTGATTCCAGCTGAGACATTTAGATGCCAGGGTCAGACTTTGGCGTAAACAACATGAAAGCATGGAACCGTCCTGCCTTGTAGCAACGGTTCAGGCTGGTGGTGGGGGTGTAATGGTGCGGGGGACATTTTCTTGGCACACTTTGGGGCCCTCAGTACCAATTGAGCATTGTTTAAATGCGCCAGCCTACCACAGTGTACCCATCTTCTGATGGCTACTTCCAGCAGGATAATACACCATATCACAAAGCTCACATCATCTGCTTTCTTGAACATGACAGAGTTCACTGTACTCCAAAGGCCTCCACAGTCACCTGATCTCAATCCAGTAGAGCACCTTTGGGATGGATGTGCAGCCAACAAATCTGCACCAATTGCGTGATGCCATCATGTCCATATAGACCAAAATCTCTGAGGAATGTTTTCAGCACCTTGTAGAAAGTATGCCACAAAGAATGAAGGCAGTTCTGGAGGAAAAAGGGGTCCAGCCCGGCACTAGCAAGGTGTACCTAATAAAGTAGCCAGTGAGTGTAGAAACCATGTAGAATCATTTAAAAACATTAAGGTCAGTGATTTTCTGTTGGTGATTTACATGAGTATTCATTGTTATTATTCATCTTTTGTTGAAGCTGATTGAGTACAACAGCCTTAAAAAGCCCTGCAAAACAGGACAATACAGTTAACCCCCCACTAAAATAAGTTTAATTTAAAATTACATTAAAACGTTTCCAAAACAATTGCACTGAAAAATGTTGTGTAGATATAGGATTTTAATGATAAAATATATTTGACAGTACCTGTTTAAGATAAGATGCACATAAAGAATTTGTGTATTTGATTTGATTACTATTTTTCTCCAGGTGAATTCTTTGAATTCAAACACGAGCTGGAAAATCAACCTTTTCATGCAATACAGAGACTATATTGAAGATGTTCTAAAAGGGGTATAGAACCTTTGCTTTCATCAGGCTTGTGCTATTTCTGTTGATCTTACATTTGTTCTTTTCCCTTTCAATGCTTGTTTTTGTATTGATATTTCCACTTTTCCATAATCTTCATATTCTTGCCTTTTTTCAAAGTTGGTTACATGTACTAATTTGTCCTCCATTTTTAAAGGGTGATGTGGTTAGACTATTCCATGCTGAACAAGAGAAGTTCCTGACGTGTGATGAATATAAGTCACAACTCCATGTCTTCCTTCGTACGACCTTACGTCAGTCAGCAACTTCAGCCACTAGCTCTAATGCTCTATGGGAGGTGGAGGTATGTAAGGCCCATAGAGGTCAAGCTGTCAATACTGTGTATTAGACTTGACTTTTGGCCAAATTTTTCACATTGTTGGCTCAATTCTGTTTCCTACTCTTTCTGATCGGACAAAATTCGGGGGGGGGCTTTCTTTTAACTGGGAACAAAACCTGTTGCCAAAAACGTCTCTCTCTCTCTCTCTCTCTCTCTCCACTCTCTTGTATCTACCCCCTACCTGCTCACTTACCTTCTCCGGTTGTTTTCTCATCTCCTCTGATCTCTCAGTGTCATGCTTCATGGAGGAAAACGGCAGGATTTTTTCAGTATAGATATGTCTGGCATTGCAGTGGATATCTATAGCCTTTTTTCTTTTGTTGTATGTAACCTTTTGCACACTGTCCTTGATTGTTTCTTGGGTAGTTTGTGTTTGCTAATACTTAATAAGCAGCACCTCTAAGATTTATTTGATTCTGAATGCTTAAAAGTGTACCCACTTTGAACCTTAACAACATTTTCTGAGAATCCTACCAAAAATGCTAATTATAGCTTGTTTAAGCCTGCCTGACCCCAGAAAATGTCTGAATGTAATTTCTGTCAACCCCCAAAAATGTGCGAGAGGGAAAGATAACTATATATATCTATAGCAGCCAAAAATTTCAGCAGGGGTTGCCATTAATTTTGGTTTGTTTCATTGAATCCCTCACAAAATAGGCAATTTTTGTAAAGTCACATGTAAAGTCAGATATAGAAAGCCTGGTCAGTAGTGGTGATTGTATATTTCTGTCTAGTTAGAACACACAATGTTTTGGAACAAACAGAGAATTCAATACAAAACCAGATTTGATCCAGACCCATTTAAGTGTCAGCTACATATTGACTAGGTAGAAAACCCTATCCATACCAAGCCAGGCAAATACCGCCCTCTTTATCTATTCTAGAAATGGGAAGGTCTGGAACAAAACGGAAAAATTGGCAAAAAAACTTTTTTTTTTCCCCATTTTTTTCCAAAGCCAATTTTTTTTTCTGAAAAATTAAAACAAAATTGGGTGTGGAATATCTTCTTTTACAATGATGAATAATATGTTTATAACATGGCATTCAAACTATATTACATGAAGACCTTTTTACGAAAGTTGCACAAATAATGCCCGTTACTTCACTTTTTTTATTTGCAATTGGTGCTAAAGTGCAAATCTGATTGGATGATTGTTGTCACTCTCCCCTTCCAATCCAAGAGATCATTTGTTTTTTTGTGTCGATGGTTCCTTCATTTACTTTGTTTCATTTGTTCTCGTGTATAGCTATGTTTGTAATATATACAGACCTTGTTTTTCCATTTGCTATTTTCTACAATAATTTTGTTTTATTTATTGCATTTTACTGTTGGGATTATCAGTTTAAATTTAGGCTAAATGTTTCCATTATGGAGGCTTCAGTTCAAACCTTTGCCTGCTTTGGATGAGATATGATTCAGTATAGTTACAGCCTTTCATAGCATATGCTGTCTGTCACATTCTAGATTTTCAGTCAGCTGTGTACAGAATGAGATGTAGAGGTAGAACAGCACCAGCACACCTGTCATACTTTCTTTATCAGACCAAAGACATCACATTGTTGACAAGCATCTTGACACCGATACCTGCAAATTAATCTATTTTGGGCTTAAAGCAGTAAATCATAAGTCACTTTTACAATATGTAATCACTAATTATTTTAGCAGGTATTGTGCATAAAATGGTTTTACAATCTATGTTCTGATTATTCAAATCAGCTTGCTTTTTTTTTTTTTTTTTCTTTGTTCAAAGGTTGTTCATCATGATCCCTGCAGAGGAGGAGCAGGTCACTGGAACAGTCTCTATCGATTTAAACACCTTGCCACTGGAAACTACCTTGCTGCTGAGGTAAGAATTTAGAATGGGCTAGTTTTGGAACTATAGCAAGAGGCAAACATATATGTGCTATTAAAGGTGCTGTTCAACTTACTCTGCTGAATATAGCATCCTGTAACTAGGTGTATCATTAGAAACATAATTCTGGAAATGGGAGAAAATATGTTTTTTTGAGGGGCAGTCATGCTTTTAAATGTACACTCAAACCTTCCAATAAAGAGGAAAGCTGTGTGTTTATGTTTAAATAGACCGATCAGCAGCTTCTCGTACAATACAAAAAATTTAATTGATTTCTCATTGCTCCCTCTGAACAATGATCAGCCCACTTAGCAGGCAGTCTTGTATTGCTACTTGGTTCCAATGAGCATGGAAGAATTTAAAGTGCCAGCATGCTGCTGGCTTATTTTTTATGAAATTCCCTGACTGGCATGCTGGTAAAAAAGTCTGATTCCTGCTACCAGGCAGGGATCAGAGACCATGTGTTTCCAAGTGCCTGAGCCTAGAACCAGTTGCTGCCCCCCCCCCGAAAATTTAATTTTCAAATCGTCAAGCAAAAAAACCCAAAATGGACCGATAACCCTTTGTTGACTTCTCTGAGCCAGAATACTGATGGGAGTTGTAGTGCTCGAAAGCAGGTAAGGCAAGGTGTAAAAAGGCTGGCATACTTAGCATACATATTTTCACTGAATTTAACTACTTGCCCTTTCTGTGTTTAATCTACATGTAAGTAACCATATCTATTGGATACGTTTACTAATGGGGCTGGTAGCTTTAAAGAAAATTATTCAATGTAAGTATCCTTTACTATTTGGTTTGAATTTATGGGGAAATAATGGGGATGTATTTTTTTGTAGTTTTACCAATATATCACATGATAGGATGCACAATTTACCTTAAAGTAGGTATCTCTGAGTAGTAGTAGTGAGCTTATCCTCCATTTGTGGCTATGACACTCTCCGTTCCTATGGGACCTATTTTGTAGGTGTTTCTAGGTAAATGCACAGCCAAAAGTGCATTTGTGTCGTCAGGGGCCGATTTCGAATGAGAAGGCCTGGCTCACAATCGGCTTTCTAATTCATCCCAAAAGTGTTCAATGGGGTTAAGGTCAGAGCTCTCTGCAGGCCACGGGAGTTTCTGCACACTTTACAGGTCAAGCTTGAACAGGGAAGGACATTCCCCAAAACAGCCAACAGTTGGCATAATGATCTTCGGCTTATGTGGAGCTGCTTGGCCTTGGGAACCCATATCATGAAGCACCTGGCGCACAGTGCTTGTGGTGATGTTTTTTTTTTTTCAAAATCCAATATTTATTTGAGTTTTCAATTTTTTTGTAATAAGGGGGGAAAGGGTACAGAAAGGAAGGAGGGAGGGGGGAGGAATAAAAACAAGGGAAACAGCGCAAAAAAGCCAAAATGACATGGCAATAAGGCAAAAGACATCATACGTAAATACGCGATACATGGAAATGCAAAGGCGTACAGATAAAAATCTCCTGGAGAGCACAAAGGACACAGTGATGATACAGAGCAATAGTAGGCATGGAACAGGAACAACGCGTGAAGGAGAAACAATCAAGGCACCTACTGAGAACGACCACCCACATACAAAAGCCAGTGAAGCCAAGTAGCAGTGTAGGCGTCCCTTTGTGTTAGAGACGAAGCCGAGAGGTCCTCGATCACCCTGATCTCCTCCACCTTAGAGATCCACTCCTGCAAAGACGGAGGACGATCCGACTTCCAATGCAAAGGAATAAGGCATCTTGCAGCATCGAGCAAATGCCGAACCACGGACTTTTTGAATTGGGAAACAGAAAGCGAAGTGTGGTGCAGGAGCATAGGAAAAGCCTGGAAGGGTGGGGGCGAATCGGAGAGCTCAGAGATAACGCGGTGGATCTCCCGCCAGAAAACCTGAATAACAGGGCAGGCCCACCAAATATGAAGCGCGGAACCCACAGCCTCCCCACAACGCCAGCACACGTCGGGAACAGTCGGGAACATAGCATGTAGTTTCACAGGCGTGCGGTACCAAAGGGACAGGATTTTATAGTTCGTCTCTTGCGTCTTGGTAGCCCTAGAACTCTGGTGGGTAAGGGTAAAAAGCTTAGACCAGTCTGCGTCCGTAAGTTGAATGTCGCAGGAAGCTTCCCAGGAGCGACAGAAAGAAGGCGTCGTGTCAGAGAACAGCGACAGCAGCAAGCTGTAGAGCAAGGAGATGGCCCCAACCGGCGGGCGCGGCTGAGTGCACAGCGACTCAAAGACCGTCAGGCCCCTGTAGAGGCAACTTTGGTTCGGGAGAGAGGACACATAGTGGGACAATTGGTGGTAGGTGAATCGGTCCAACCAGGATGGGGACCCTCGTGCATGGAAGTCCGAAAGGGGCAGGATATCCCGCTCCCCCAAAAGAGAGTGCAGACGTACCGGCAGCGGGACCCCCAGGAACGCCAACCCCCCCCGAGCCTGTCCCGGCGCAAAGTCCGGATTCCGCCAGAGGGGCAGCATGGGAGAAGGCGACGTGGAGAACCGAGGTAATAGACCCACGCGCCTCCAGACCGCCAGAGTGGCGGAGATCAAGGGATGCCGCTCTAGCCCACAGCCAAGCCTAGGGCCCCAGAGAGCATGAAGCACCCTCCCCCTCAACTCCCCCAACTCCAGCTCAACCCAGGGCTTCTCGTGCGGCCCCGAGATATTCCACTCAATGATTTGCAGCAAGTGGGAAGCCTGGTAATATTTTTGAAAATCAGGGAGAGCCAGCCCACCCCGAGATTTGGGGCAAGTGAGCTGAGAAAATTTCTGTCTGGGGCCCTTATTACCCCAGATAAATCTGGTCACAACGGAGCGGAGTGTAGTGAAGAATACCCGTGGTAAGCGGATCGGCAGTGTTTGAAACAGGTAAAGAGCCCTAGGGAGCAAATTCATTTTGATCACGTTAACCCGGCCCATCCAGGAGAGGAAAAGGGGCGCCCACTTGCGGAGATCCGCAGTCATAGCAGAAAGCAGCGGCACAAAGTTAGCCTGGTACAGGTGCGCGAGATCAGCGGTCAACCAGACCCCCAAATATTGCAGCCGTTCCGGGCACCACCGGAAAGGGAAGCTAGCCTGAAGCGTTGTGACCTGAGCAGTAGGGACAGAAATGTTAAGGATCTCGGATTTGGAATAATTAATTTTCAGGTTCGACAGGGCCCCATAAAGCGTAAACTCATTCAAAATGTTCGGCAGGGTAACACTAGGATTAGTAACAACAAAGAGGAGGTCGTCGGCATATGCTGCCACCTTAAGAGCCACCGACCCCGAGCAAAAACCCTGTATGTCAGCATTAGCCCTAATAGCTTCCAGGAATGGTTCAAGAGAAAGCACGAACAGCATCGGAGACAAGGGACAGCCCTGTCTAGTGCCATTCCCGATAGCAACCGGGGGCGACAAGGCCCCATTAATCCGAATGCGAGCAGTGGGCTTACTATATAACGCATCGATCCACGTCAACATAGCGGGGCCCAGACCCTGATGTTCCAGGGTGGCCCGCAGGAACGCCCAGTCCACCCTGTCAAACGCCTTTTCGGCATCAGTTGACAACAGCAGGACCCCCCGAGCCGCCCTGCGCGCCCGATGGATAACATTGAGTATTTTAACCGTATTGTCACGGGCCTCCCGATGGGGAACTAAACCCGCCTGATCGGAGTGGACCAAGGACGGAAGAAAGCGGCCCAGCCTGAGGGCCAACATCTTCGCAAACAACTTGAAATCAGCATTAAGTAAAGAAATGGGTCGGCAGCTCTGACAGAGGCTGGGGTCCTTCCCGTCCTTGGGAAGGACAACAATCGTGGCCGCCAAAGCCTGGGGTGGCACCTGAAAGCCCTCCCGTATGGAATTTAGAGCCCGGAGGAGAAAAGGGGATAGCCGCACTCCTGGGCACTTACCCCATTGGCTGGCACGTAGCGCCAAAGTGAGTTCCTCCCCAGAGAGGATCCTCCATGGAGGAAGCCTGTTCAGGGGTAAGCCGCCGACGAACATTGCGGGCCAGGTATTGAGAGACCCGGGTTCGCACCTCCGGGTGGGCGCCCCGGGAGCCCCCCGACCGTATGTTGTAGAGCGAAGAGTAGTATGCGTGGAAGGCTTCCGTAATCTTAGCAGGGAAAGGAGATACCTGACCGCCCGCCGTCCGTATCTTGTGAATGTGGGCACGACGGCTTAGGGGGCGGAGCATCCGAGCGAGCAGTTTTCCACATTTATTGCCGTGTTCGTGGAAAAAACGCTGGCCATAAAGGGAGGCCCTTCTATAACGGGCGTGCAATAAATCTGAGAGCTTGCCCCGCAAAGCCGTGAGCTCCCGATAAGCCTCGGCAGAGAAAGATTGTTTGTGAGTAGTTTCTAAGTGCCTAATCTGTGTGGTGAGGTGGTCAATCTCCCGAGTGCGTGCCTTTTTTCGTTGTGCCCCCTTTTGAATGAGGAAACCCCGGATCACGCTCTTATGGGCCTCCCACAGAACCAGTGGGGACATCTCCGGCGTCTCATTGTCCTGAAAGTAAAGTCCCAACTCAGTCTCAATCTGGGCCACCAGAGTCACATCCGTCAGAAAGGAGTCATTGAGTCTCCACGTCCAGTCTCTAGCTTTGTACAACGGCGATGAAACAGTCATGAGAACAGGGGAGTGGTCCGACCAGGTCATTGGCAAGATAGAGGCTGACTGCAGTAAGTCCAGGTGAGCATGGGAGAGAAACAGGTAGTCCAGTCTAGAGTAGCAGTTGTGGGGGGGTGAGAAAAACGTATAGTCACGGGCCTCTGGGTACAGAGAGCGCCAACAGTCAATCAATAGGAGCTTGGCCAACCGGCCGCGCATGGAGCGCAATCGGCTATGTGGGAGGCAGCTAGACCCAGAGGACGTATCGGACTGCGGAAAAAGGGGGGCATTCAGGTCACCCCCAACTACCAAGACACCCTCCCGGAAGCTAGAAAGAGAGGCTGCGAGGGACCGGAAAGCGACATCCTGTCCCCTGTTTGGGAGGTATATGCTAGCGAAGGTATACATGGTGTCCGCTATGGTCCCCTTAACAAAAGTATAGCGACCAGACTGATCAAGGAGAGTGTCCTTGACCAGGAACGGAACCGTACGGGCTATTAAGATTGCCGTGCCCTTAGTCTTAGCCTCCACATTATTGCTAAAAAAACCCATAGGAAAATGTGCGTCGCGAAGACTGGGGGCCTGCCCCGCTTTGAAATGGGTTTCCTGTAACATCACAACAGAGGCCCGGGAAAGACCGAAACTCTCGTAGAGCCCTAGAACGCTTCTCGGGTATATTGAGACCCTTAGCGTTAGCCGAGTAGAAGGTAAGGGGCGAGGGCTGGTAAGCCATGTCTAGTAGCGTAGTGTGAGGGAACAGGGGGGCAACAAGGGAGAGACAGCAGGACGGGGAAACAAAACAAGGGTAGGAAAAAGGAAGGGAAGGCGGGAACGAGAGGGAATTGTGTCAAATACCGGTGATAACTCCGCACCACCCGTTTAGGGAGCAGAGACCCCAGTAGGAGGAGTGTGACACCAGGTCCCCTAGGGGCAAGAAAACAGGCGGGCGAAGAAGAGTAGGCAGCAACCGCAACCAAACGATAACAGCAAACACGCCACAACAAAGTAACATTGCCCCGCCACCCACTCTGTGTCACGGGGTCAGGTAGCTGGGGAGGATCCAACTATGCAGATATATGGACGTAGCGTAGTCCAGTCAAAAGAGCAACGGCAAACAGCGAGGTCAAAACGTATCCGAGGTCGAGGCAGGCAGATAAGAGGCAAAACGGTATAACAGGTCCGAGGTCGAGGCAGGCAGATCAGAATCGTAGTCAAAAGAGCAGGCAAGGGTCGGTACACAAGGCAAGATAATGTCACAAGGAACAGCACACCCCAAAAAGCAATATACTTTGAACGGGTACAGAAGATAAAACAAATGGCCTTTAAATAGGGAAATGCCTACTCACAATGAGGCCGCGGCGTGCGTGACGTGCGCCGCGTGACGTCATCGCGGCAGTCATCCGATCCGCGATCCCGGTGGGGGGAGGTGGTGACGCGCCTGCACGTCCCTGGCGAGCAGGCGCAAGCCCGAGTGACGACGTGGAGGCAGGACCTCCCTGCCGGCGTCCGGTTGCGGCGGCGGTGAAGCCGCGACCGTACGGCGTCGGCGGCATCGACGGGCGCGCAGCCGGGATCCCCTGGCGTGCGTGCCACGCGTGACGCCCAGCCGACATCGGGTCGCGGCGGGGGCGGATCCGCGACCCCGACGTGACCGCGCGGCGGCAGGACGGAGGGAGCTGCCGCGAGCACGCGAGGTAAGTGCCGCGGCGGCTCTCGTGACACTCTGGTATAGTAAGGCATATATGCAACACCGAGCATAAAAAATGATGAACAGACCGATTTCATAAGAACGGACCGCAGCCGCGGTTAACATGTCACGGCAAACCACTAATAGGCATAAAATGGAAAGAACGTGTGGAAGTGAGAATAAGAGACGAGTGAAAGAGAAAAAAAATAAAAAAATAAAATGCCGAAATGCATGTGCGTGTGACAGTGTGTGGGGCAGTGTCAGGACCTATGGATCCGCGCGAGGAGTGGGCAACGACTACCCAGCCAGCCACGCTGGGCCACCCAGGGCACTCCCGCCAGGTTACCGCAGCAGCAGTGTACATAAGATAGGCACAGTGGAGGCGCCCAACTCAACCCCAGGGGACCGCAGAGGCGCAGCCAAGGAAGGACAAGCAGCAGCCCCAACGGACGCAGTCGCAAACAAAAAAAAAAAATGCCGAAATACCGAAACGACAGGACTCGCAGGGGCGAGCGATTGGGGCCGCCGATGGGAGTGGCACGTCCCCCGCCGTAATAGGCGAGCAGGGAGTGCAAATGTGGAGCGAGCACTAACACACATGCGTCAAACCCTAAGCAATAACGCACCCCGGTCGGAAAATAGAGCAGCACGGAAAATAAAACAAAAAAAATAAATACAAAATATATAACAGAAACAACGATAAACAGTCAGCTCACGTGAGCCAGGAAGGCGACATCACGGAAGAGTCCAAGTCACTGGTAGAGCAAGACACTCAGGCCCTAAAAAGAGCGGAATAAGAGGGCGCAGGCAGGAGCGCCGGCAGCTTGTGGAGTCACAGGAAAGTCAATGCAGCCAACTTCACCCCTCCACGCGAGGAGCACGGGCGCCCTCCCGGGCATCGCGTCGCGGCGATCTCTGGCGATTGCCGCCGGTCCGGAGGGGTCGAGGGTGGCGCAGGCGGGGTCCGGGTGTCCAGGCATGCCAATCCTCGACGTCCACATCGGGTAGCTCCAGGGCGCGCAGAAATGGTCCCACGTCTGCGGGCGTGCGCACAGTGGCCGTGGCGGTCCCCCGTCGCGCTATCAAAGCGAAGGGTGACCCCACCGATAGGGAAGATTGCACTCCTGCAACGCAGCGGTGACGGGTCGAAGGGCTCGCCTGGCCTGCAGGGTGTAACGGGAGAGGTCCTGGAAGAGAGAGACCTGGTGGCCCTCAAAGTCCCACGATCTGCGAGCACGTGCCTTCTGCATAATGGCGTCCTTCACCTCAAAGCTGTGGAGGCAGCAGATGATATCCCTGGGGGGGTCGCCCGGGCCGCCACCCCCGGGTCGCAGAGCTCTGTGCGCTCGATCAAACTTTATGGGTTTTTCGCCCGAGTCAGCGGGTTCCCCCAGGATCGCCGAGAACAGCTTGTGCAGTATGCCGCGAAGAGCCTCTGGACGCTCACCCTCGGGTAGGCCCCGCACACGTATGTTGCATCTCCGTCCGCGGTTATCTAAGTCCTCAAGGTGGTAAAGTAAGTCGGCAATCCTAGTGGAGTAGGACCGGTCCAGCAGAGTGACCCTTTGGTCGATGTCCCGCATCCGGGTCTCCGTGGCTGTGAGCCTCGTGTCCAAGCGCGTCATGTCCGTGCGCAAGGCCGTGACCTCCGCCCGAACCGTCTGTTTCACTTCCGCCACCAGCAAACTAAAATCGTCCTTGGTGGGAAGGGAGGAAAACATGCGCCTCCAATCCCTGGAAGTAGGCTCCGGGGAGTCCTCCGAAGCACGCGGCAAGGATCCGTCCTCCGATGCTTGAAGGCCAACAGGGGTAGGCGCCATGTTGGAAGCGTCCGACTGAGACTGGAGCAGCGCCGGGGTATGGAAATACTCCCTCAGGGACGGAGGTTGAGGCTTGTTGCTGGGCCCCGGGGTAGCAGGGTCGGTCGGGGTCTTTTTATTTCTGCCCATAGCGAACGAATTCGCTGTGCAGGCGGTAAATAGAGAGCGGGTGGCGCGGAGCTTCGCGGCTAAGCGGCCATCTTCCTCGCCAGGCCAGCCACGCCCCGTGTGGTGATGTTTTTATAGCTGTTAGCAATGGGTGTAGTAGAAAAACCTAAATTCAATAATTAGGAGGGGTGTCCACATAATTTTGGTCATATGGTGTATTTGCTTTACTGAGTTTAAAAGTGCATTATGAAATAATTTATAAGGCACAAATTTATTACTTTTTGTTGTGAGTTTTTCTTTTACACTTTCTAATTTTAGGTGCCCAAGGCACCAGGAGAAGAGTAAGCTAGGAGGAACTGAAATAGTAGCCATGCTTCCCCTTTTCAATGTTACAGTCAGTGTTGCCATTGCATGAGTTAGATTGTCTTGGATATGATTATTTTCACATCGTTTAACCCTGCGCTTCCCTACCTGTATACATTACACTTGTTTCAATAGTACTGTGAGGAGTACTAAGGAGGAGCTGCGGGTACGCATGTTGTTATAATTCATAGAAGTGCCACATTTCACATACACACCTCGTTTGTATTGCATGAGTTACACCATCTTTCTCAAGAAGTCCATTAAATAGGCAGTTTTACAGCTGCAAGTATGAGGCAGAGTTACTGCTGGATTACTAAAGGGTGCAGCAGAGCTATTTGAATGTTCTGTAGATTGTGCTGTTTCACTAAAGTGTTTCCTGTTGTCTCTTTCAGTTAGCCCTGATTCACTCTGGACATACAAATTCTGGGATAGTGGCCAATAGTTTACTTGGGGAAACAAGAGATTTATATACAAGTAGTATGGAATGGGAGAGGGGGTGAGATGAAAGGAATGAAAGTGGGAGGAGGGAAGAAGCATTTTCTTTTAGCTTACAGATCCTGTTCATACATGTATGGCACTTTCAAATGCTATACATAATGAAAAGAATAGTCCCCCCCCCCACCCCACAGGTTCATGGCACAGGCTAGGGAACTAGGCTTTTACTTTAGGTAAAATATGTACCTACTAATTCCTTTTAGCTGTTTGTAATTTTTAACTTTTACAACACCTGGGAGATAATCATTTCATTAGTTTTTATATAAAAGAGTTAAAAAGAAGCAATGTTAGTCAAATATAATAATAGAAATCTAATGGCATATACAACAATGGCTTATGCAAGCGATAGAAACTGATAGCCTTCTGCAGTTTCTCTTTGTAGTGTGAGTAGAGTCTGCTTTTTATGCAGAAGAGAAAATGTTGATGCTATTCTTTAACAGCTTTCCAATAAAACATATCCCTTTGCGTTGTCAGTGGTTGGGTTTTAGAATGCAGTTGTGTAGTGATATATTGTTTATATATCACATGGTTGTTAAGTAGTGACAGCAGTATGTAGTATATATAATAGATTTGTTCTCTCTTAAACATTCCAGGAAAATCCAACTTATAAAGGGGACGCACCAGAGTCTAAAACAGGATCCTCTAATGCAGTAAGTGCAATTATACAACAGTCAATCCACAAAAAAACTGTAAACCCTATTTAAGAGAATTCTATGACAAATCATAAATATTTTAGACTTCATGAAACAATGATCAATTGGATAAGATAGGAAAGACAGAGGTAGTGGTGGAGCTACACAGAATGGCGTTCTTGTGCATTTACATGTTCTGCCGCTTCCTCATGAATGAATCTATGAATAGCAGCCTGCAGTGATTCACCCATATGGTGGCTGGGCTGCAGCATCTGCTTTTGCCCTTACAGTGGGTTCTCATCCACTTTATCGTTACCTATGTTTTTTTAAATGTCTTATGTGACCGCAGTGAATGAAACCTAAACCGCTAACACATTTTGCATGACTGAACCTTAACTTTGCTGTTCCCTATTGATCTCTGTCTTATTAACCTAATTCACCTAATATTTCTCACATTTATTTGTATGTTTTATTCCCTTTCCCTCTTTTTTTTTGTCGATGATTTTCACCCCCCCAACATTTCTACCCCTAGCCTTGTATTCCATTTATTTATCTTTCTGTCATGCAAAATAATAGCCCTATTTCTCTACCACAGTAGTTATCTGTATCACGTTGTTTCTCTCCACGTCTCACCATTTTGATTTTTTTTTCCATTTTCTTTTCATGCTGTGCATCCTTCCACCTTTCCATTGATCATCCTTCTTCCACTAGGTACTGAACACTCTTCCCAGCCGTAGGAATATAGGAGAGAAGATAAAATATCGTCTGGTTGCTATACCTCATGGGAATGACATTGCTTCCCTCTTTGAACTGGATCCCACCACCTTACAAAAGACTGACTCCTTTGTTCCCAGGTAATAATGTAATAAAGATTATGGGGTAAAAATACCAGTTTAACAGATCATTGACATATTAAATGGTTCAAATACATTTAAATTTCGTGTACCCACTGACATTAGTAAAAAATATTTGTTGTATGGAGGGTCATAAATTCAGGTTACACGCATACTTTTCCTGTGAATGTACAAATAGTTATGTATACCCATTTTGCCTTTGTGTGCTTAACCAACTTTGATGTTTGCTCCCAAAGCAACTTAAATATAAGAGATAAGAACTTTTGTGAAAATTGTGAGGGAGTGTGTTTATCTTAATTAGAAAAAATAGCCACTGTGTTATCTATTTAACTAACCTGATAGCAACGTCTGACATATAATTTAAACCAGTGGGCTGCCGCAATGTTGATTATGAATTCAATCCTTCTGATATACATACATTAACCCAAAAAGAAAAGACAATAAAACTAAAGAATAATCCCTAAAATATTACACCTGGGGGATGCACAAAAATTAAAAATAATTTTTTTTTAGTAAATGAAGGGCAGTGTTTTTTTTTTTGTTTTGTTTTTTTTTTACAACATCTTAAAGCAACTGACAGAATAATTGATCTAGTGATGTAAAAACCTGTCTCATATTGGCTAATGATACAACCAACTATGTAGTTGTATTTGTTGCAGCCTACAAATGCCTTGTGGGCATGTAAAATTAGCGTTTCAGAGCACATTGTTACGATGTACTGTCTTGGTGCATTCAGCTGTTGCATTTATGGATCCAATAAAGGAAGCACATGAACTAATATTTGTGTTAACAAAAGCAGCTCTGGAAGTTAGGGTTTGTGGACCATCTTTCTCCAAGAAGACATACACTGAGAAATGGAAGCCCCTGGTTGAGTTTCTATAACTATTGAACTTCTGTCATATACTTAAACTGTCATATTCATTGGTGTGTTGTGCTTCACAGGGAAATGTACAAAGATACTCAATGATTGTGAATATAAATACTTTTTTTTTTTTTTTGTACCAGGAACTCCTTTGTGAGATTACGACACCTCTGCACAAACACATGGATTCAAAGCACCAATGTCCACATTGATGTAAAAGAAGAAAGACCAATTCGCCTTATGGTAATTTGGGGTTTGGGAGAAACTGATAAAACAGGAAATATGTGGTGGGAAGCCATGATAAGCAAAAGGTGGAACTGGACATACTTATTTTTTTGAACCTCATCAGCTATATAACTATATAACCAGTACACAAATAGACCTATTGTTATAAGTTTATGGTAAAATTCATTAATATCCATAATATTATCTACAAAAGCATTAATCATTAAACTTTTTCTACCACTTTATTAACTTTCTTATACTCTCTTGCTTTTTAAATGTTATTTTTTCATGTTTCCGTCTTTTCATTTAATTATTTCCTCTCTTGTGCATATTACTTTATTTTATTTAATATCTCACTTACAGCTGGGCACCTGCCCCACTAAAGAAGATAAGGAGGCTTTTGCCATTGTGTCTGTGCCTGTGTCTGAAATTCGTGACTTGGACTTTGCAAATGATGCAAGTTCGATGCTTGCTAACTTTGTGGAAAAACTGAATGAAGGGTTTGTCAGCCAAAACGACCGCAGGTACGGATAAGTAATTTAGAAGATATGGGGAATTTATGGTGTAATCAATTAGAGAAAAGCCTTTCAGTTATGATACCAAGTGACAAATCATAAAACAACGTTTGTAAGTTTGTTTAGTAAAAGTAAAAAGTATATTTGGGGTAATGTTTAATTATACACGTGTGTGTTGGAATGAGAATGCAAAAAACAATTTCTGAGAATCTGACCTAGATCTATATTTCAAGTACTTGGGGTACAAATGCTACCAATCCCTCAAAATGTAACAGGACCTAGGCAAGAGATGGTGTGTTCTTATCTAGTCCCCAATATATATATTTTTTTTAACGGTTGTTGTAGTCAATTTTGTATAGGCTTCAATGCATTTTACAATATGCAAATCGGTGTGTGTTTTATGTCTCATGTATTGTCTCATTTATGTACGGTTGTCAATTGGATCAGTGCTCCCAGTGAAATTAAATGTGGCAGCCAATTGCAGCATTCAGCTATATACATGATGCTGCTGCATTTTTGATGGGAGGTAAAGTCTATTGACAACAATTGGAGCATCACAGGAAATGTCTGGGAAATATAATTGATGAGACAGTTTACATCCCTTCCTGCCTCACCAGCAAATAATGCATATTAAAGTACTTCGTAAGTACAAAAATATGCAATATTTACCTGTTTGTTCTTTTAGCAACACAGCTGCAGCTCAGCACACTCTTTGTGGTCCTATTTTTTGTTCTAAATTTAGCTGTCTTAAGCTGCCAATGAGCGGCAGGAAACCACTCACTCTCCCCGTCCTGCAGCTGCCTTTTGGAGTATAGCATGCGTTAGAATGCAAATGAGGACTTGAGCGTGCCTAAACTTGCATCCTGCTTTCTGTGGAGGAAGCCGGAGGATGGCGAAAATAGAAGGTTCATTTTGTAATTCCAATAACTAAAGCAAGTAGGGTAACAATATGTTTGCAATTAAATGCATTATGTGCAAACTGAAGCATTGTATGTATTATACATGTTCAATAACCAGCTTTATGGATGCTCTTTTCTATTATACTATTTTTGTGAATGGATGTATAAAAATGTAATGGACTTACAGTTGTTGGGCATGCCAATATTAGTTAATGGTTTAAAGGCTGTCATTAGAAAACCCTCTATAGGTGGGCTAGCTCCTGCACACCCTGTATTGTTTAAGTTTATTTATAGAATGTGTAGGATTAAAAGTAATTTATCGGAGTCTAAACCTAATAAGGCCATTCATTGTATTGTTAAACATTTCCTTATCTGCTCTCTGCACATTTATGATGTAACAATGAGCATCCGTTAGCTACACAAACACAGATAACAGAAAGAACCTGCACAACCCCACATATACCAGCACTTCAGTGAATAAAAACAGCAAACCATTGTCCTGTGTTGCCTGTTTATAAGTGTTTAGATATTCAACACGATTTAAGAGAGCAGCCTTCTTATTTTTTATTGTATGTATACTTAGCATTATTATAAAAGCTCAGCACATTTATTATTTTTGCATTGAGACATGGTAATGAAGTGTTAGACATATCAAGGGATGCCTTGAGGGAATAATTCCAGTCTGAGCCTGTTGAATGCACTGGATCCCTCTGTCTGTGCTGTGAAATTATATCCATTGAGCCTTCCCTGAATGGTAAAAATACTTGATTGTCCACACCCCAGTGACTTCATTCCTTCAGTCTGAGACATGTATACTTCATGTCATCATGAAGGGAGGTCACAAATTACAAAGGTTTAACTATTTTTCCCAATATATTCATGACAGGCATTAATGTATTTTGTTCTGTGTCCTAGCTCTTGGAAAATACTGCTGTGTTCTATTGTTAAAAGGAAAGTAGCCATTATTGATATGAGTGTTCTTCGCACTAAAAGCTCTACTATCCTTTAGTACTAGATACTTCATGGCATACACACGGTTGGATACCAGTGCCCATTATGTTGGTGAGAGAAAGCAGGCCGCAGAAAGTTATTGGCACTATAATAAGTAAAGCAACTTTCTACTGACACAGCTGTTTTAGGTTTTACCTTATAAACTCCCTTTGGTTTTGTTTGTTGATTGCTCAGCATTATGTTAGCCTTGGTAATTATTCATCAGTCATATTCACGTATAGTGTTTCATAGTAGTTTTGTTTAGAATTTTTGAACCATTTGCACATTGTCAAGAAACATCTTGAGGCATGTAACTGCTTTTATCATCATACGAAAAATTGGGTCAGTATTGCTTGCAGAAATCTAAAACTCATCAGGCATACAACATTATTTAATACATTCTCTCATCTATAAAATAATTGAGAGGTAAAACTAGTGTATGTGATACACAGATAACAGTAAGAGTATCAATGATTTAAACTTTGCACAGGGCAAATATGACATACTCAGAAGGGAAAGGCAAAAAACTAAATGACAAAATGCGCTGCTGCAGGAATTAAGTCTTGGTTTGGAGGTCTTTCCATCATTTGGAAGAGAGCAATGTGCCTTTGAAAGTACTTGTATTTGATTTCTGAATATTTCCTTATAACCCACAATTCTGTATGAACGAGTATGCGTGATTAAGGGAAAGAATGAGTTTCTGTGAATGAATGAGTATATGAATGAGTGAATAAATGTAATTGTAATGAGTATGTGTGTGATAGCAGGGATGTGTAAGTGGGGGAGATAGCATGGCATAGTGAGGCTGTAACCACACTCCTATCATATTGTCACGCACAGCGTATGATAGAACCTGTAATCAGGTAGAACAGCGTGTGCAAGTCCAAATAGACAGATACCAGAGTCCAGTACAGAATAGCCAATGAGCAAGCCAAGGTCAAGAAGCCAGAAGTCAGGATCGTTGCAGGGTAAGCCGAGGTCAGGAAGCCAGAGGTTAGAATCGTCGTAAGGGAAGCCAGAGTCCAACACCAGGGAATCGGTAACAGGAACAAGCCGGGTCGGTAACGGGAAATCAACAGGAACGCGTACTGAGAAGACACTATGCAGGATAGGTACAACCATCAGAAGGCAAAGGCTGGAAGGTTTCTGAGGCTCTTAAATAGGAAGAGGAAGTCCAGACCTCAATTAGTGTTCTCCCGCCATAATTTAAAAATCCCGTTATGTCACTTCCGGTCCGCGGCCATCTTGGGATTGGCGAGGTCTCAAATTCTTAAAAAGACCTGTAGTACCGGCTGGCGCCACTAGGTGAGAGGAACGAGTACACGCTGCAGGTCCGGACCGGTTTCCAATAGACGGCGGACGCCGTGTGGAGCTGCGGGGTCTTCCCCGTCCTCGCGGCGGCAGAAGCTGTCTTGCGGAGGAGGGAGGTCTTCCTCTCCTCCGCGGCGGCTGAAGCTGCTGTGGCAGGGCGGGGGGTCTCCCCCTTCTCCGCGGCGGTGGAGGCCGTTGTGGTAAGGCGGGGGGTCTCCCCCTTCTCCGCGGCGGTAGAGGCTGCTGCGGCAAGGTGGGGGGTCTCCCCCTCCTCCGTGGCGGCTGATGCCGTTGCGGTGAAGCCGGCGGTCTCCCTCCTCTCCGCAGCGGCTGAAGATCCGCGGACCCGGAGGAACCGGCAGCCAGGTACGTAACACATATATATATATATATATAATATTGTTATTGATTTTTTCCAATTATTAGAAGTAAGTAACGCTCCAAAATTGGACAGAAAAATTCAATAACAATATTAATATATATATGATAGGAGTGTCGTTACAGCTCCTGTCATGCCCAGCCAACCAGTGCATGCTAGAACCTGGGCATCATAGGAGTGTGATTGTTGTTGTTAGCAATCACACTCCTATCATGACAAGTCAGCCAGTACATGCTGGAATCTGGGTATGCCTGAGCATGATAGGAGTGTGATTACTGTTAACAATCATATATATGTATATTAATATTGTTATTGAATTTTTTTGTCCAATTTTGCGGATATCCGTAGGGCTGCAACTAACAAATATTTTCATAATCGATTAGTTTTCTCGATTCATCGGATAAAAACATAAGATTTTTTTTGTTTATTTAAAATACAAATTGGGTGTTAAAAACAAAAAGCAGAATAAAAAACTTAAGTTACATTAACGTGTCATTGTACTCTGCACACACCACTTTTCTCTTTATCACAATGGCATTTCTCTAATCGCTTTCTTATTTTACAATGACATAATAATAAAAGTTATATTTTAAAGGTACAAGAACCCAAACACAATATTTCTCAAACTAGGTTTTAATACCTAAGAAAGTGTTACTAGTAAATATTAATTCACTTATAAACTATTTTTACATATTTAATAAAAAGTATGATTGAGAAAGATGCATTTCTTGTTTTTATTTCCTGTTTATTTGCCAAACTGCCCCCCAGTTATGTACATTTGACCACATGCTTGCCACTCTGCCCCCCCCCCAGATATGCCTTATACCCCCAGATATGCCACTCTGCCCCCCCCCAGATATGCACCCACCCGGCACCCGGAACTGCATGTCCCGGGCGTCGGGCGATAAGAATTCCGCATCCCTGCAGGTATAAGTGCTCATTTTGAAAAGTAATGCTTAAAGACCTTACCCTTCTGTCGTCCCATGTGTGTTGGTTTAGAATTATTCATTGAAAGAACTGCTGAAGTTAAAAAAAAAATCAGTGTGGCAATAAACATGTTTCATTTGCAATTAGTGAATTTATATTGTTCTGTTTAATAATTGTATTCACAAATGTATATGTAACAATCTAGCTGTTGCTTTTCACTGCACCTGTAAGGTAATTTTGCTTGTTTGTTAATAAATGCTGACTATGTCACTAGGTTTGCCATTAAACTTTTGGAAGATTTGGTCTTCTTTGTGGTGGATGTTCCCAACAATGGTCAGAATGTGTTGGATATCATGATCACCAAACCCAATCGAGAAAGGCAAAAACTGATGAGGGAGCAGAACATCCTCAAACAGGTTGGAAATAAATGCTTATAACATGCACTTTGAGTGGATATTGTCTGCTACATGTCGGCCTTTTTTTAAGCATTGACAAAGCTTGCAGTGGTATTGCAGACAATATGTGAAGTGCAGAATTTAAATACATACACAAATTTCAAAGTGGAAAACAGTTTGTGGTTTGTCTAATTGATTGACTTCCATGAGCTTATACATCTCACATACTGTGGAGCAGTTAACTTTGCTTACCTTAGTTTTCTCACTGAATAGTGCATATTAAAGCACTTTTGAAGTACAGCCTCCTCTTTTTTCCTCCATTCTGCACCACTAATTAGCCACAAAAAATTGAAAGGAAAACACTCAGCTATTATAGGTATTAAAGTGCTTATTGTGTTTGGAGTGTCCCTCTAAAGGAAAATCCCCCATCATTCTTTTATTACTGTGTCAAACTAAGTTTTCAAAAATATTGTGCTGTTTTTATTTGTTCATTTTTTCTCGTAATGTCAGGCACCTGCATATAAGTTAGTATTGCCAATCAAAACAGGTCAATTTTACCTGTTAAAATAAAGAAATAGTTACTCACATCCACATAGTACACAGAAATCTGCACATTTTGACTAACCATGGCACACTAATCAGATGCGCAGAAATTTGGTTATGTTAACCATATTTTTCAATAGTTCACCTCTTTACACAATTATTGTAATCGTTCAGAAAAAAATATCGTTTTACACGCATCATTGTTCTCCGAATCGCAGTATGTGGTGAAGCCCATATAGTACACAGAGAAACGGCGAAAGGGAAAAAAGTGTATACAACTTTTTACTTCTGATTTCTATCTTTTCCGTGCATTTTCCTTATTTTTTTTAATTGTTTAGTAGCAGCCTGCCCTTTTCTAAACCCATTGTTTTCTGTTCCAGATATTTGGTATCTTAAAGGCACCTTTTAAGGATAAAGGTTCAGAGGGCCCTTTGCTCAGGTTGGAGGAATTGTCAGACCAGAAGAATGCACCATACCAGTATATGTTTCGACTCTGTTACCGAGTTCTACGTCACTCCCAAGATGATTATAGAAAAAACCAGGTGTGTACTTTGGGTGTTGATAAAACCCATTTACATCTTACCTTTGTTTTAGATAAGATGACAAGGTCATAATCTAACTATAGGGTCAGCGATTTAGATGTATTGAAAGGAAGTTTTCCTTTCCACCAGAAGTGGTAGAGGCTAATATAGTGAGAGAATTAAAACATTCTCTGCCGTCAAATTTTGTGAATGTGTGTTTCCATTTTAATTTGCAATCCATTTAGACTGAAATACAGTAGGCATGTTCATTACAGCGGTGATGCATCAGGACATTTTTATAATCTACAGAAACAATTTTTATACGATTAGCAATACTGGCATTCTGCAAATACAATAAATTGTATAATGCTTCTTGGATGAAAATAAAACTACTTGCTGATAATTGTTGTGAAATAATGGTACTACTTGTGGTACGTGTGCTACCAGCTGAGTCAGCTAAGAGGGCCCGACCGAGATATTAAGCTTGACCAAAGAGGACATTCCTGACCTTTATCCTAGTGTGAGTCTTTCGTACAGTACTGTAGAATAATAATAGTGCAACCACTGGTTCTCAGCTGAAAAAAAATATATGGTGGAGTTTATTCATTCTTATAATGGGATCTAGTCTCCATCTGTGTAAAGTTTTTTTTTCCATTGGATATTTTCTTACCTTATTCTATATTGTGACACATCAGGAACACATAGCCAAACAGTTTGGTGTCATGCAGTCACAGATTGGCTATGACATTCTTGCTGAGGATACAATTACTGCTCTGCTACACAACAACCGCAAACTCTTGGAGAAACACATTACCAAAACAGAGGTGGAAACATTTGTAAGCTTGGTGAGGAAGAACCGTGAACCCCGGTGAGTTTCTCCTTTACTGTTAATGCTTTACTCATTGGACTACATTTTTATTTGCCTCTAATGCTTGTGGCTGACAAATGTGTTCACAGTTGTTCACTCTATATTACCATAATAGACTCCATTGTTCCATAAAGGATAGTTATATGCATATTTTTTCAGCTTCACTTTATCTCACTACCCTGTCTCCATTAGAAGAAAAGGCGCTTTTATAGAGAAATGCTACTGCATTACTACCCATTGGTTACTTGATGTCTCCAGTTCCCCCATTGAAGCAGATTAGGAAAGCAGGTTAGGAAAGGGTGGCACACGCTGCTTAAGCATGAAGAAAGCCTATTTTCACATTGTACAGGATTTAGGAGAGAATTCAAAAGCCACCGAGACAGGTACTTTTCGTAAAGCCAGACTTTAAAAAAGAGGATTAGTTTAGGTTTTGTTCATATGGCTTCACAGAAACTCTTCAGGGCAAAGTGAAGGTTGGAAGCAGTTATTATTATTATGATTATTAAAAAATATTGAGAATAATATATTACTGTTATCAACATCATATGTGCAGTGCTGGAGGGGAAAGAAGGTGGCATGTATTAATATTGTAGTTTATAGGTTTTGTTTGTTTACTTGCTTTTGTTATATTGATTTTAGATAATTCACAATTTGGCTTTATGTCATTTTGATTTGACTTGAGGACCTAGTAGTGGTGCTTTTCATCTTTGTAGGATCTATGCGAGAGTAAGCCATATGAGTGTGAATGCAACCTTCTGCATAATTAAATACTTCTATGTAAATTTAAATTCACACTTTTGAAAATATAAACAGAATACCAACAAATACAATGTAGTTGTGAACCTTTTTTAAGTGAAGTAAAGGGAAACTTCTAATGCCTCTGTTACAATTGCATTGTGATGTAGATATTAGTATATATTATTGGTAGGTATTGGTGGCAGAATTATACCCAGAAAAAAAACGTTTGCAGCATCCCAGGAAACACTGTAACTAGAAAATAATGATCTTTAAAAAATTACTTTTAAACATGTTAAAATGTGCTAAGCCTTTTGTTAGTTAACCAAAGCAGTTGAGAGGGACAGAATGAATACCTTTTAGTGACAGAAGCTAACATTCAAAATCTTAGCCTTCTTCAAATAATACGTATATATTGTACTGTTTCAATTTTGGGCTGTGCTAGATTGCCTTATCACACTATGTAAAATATTGCAAAATACAATATACCAAAAAACCCTTGTTTTGCTATTCTGTAGGTTTCTGGATTACCTGTCGGACCTGTGTGTGTCAAATCACATTGCTATTCCAGTAACCCAGGAGCATATCTGTAAGTGTGTTTTGGACCCCAAGAACAGTGATATCCTAATCAAGACAGAGTAAGTAATAACATGGTTTGACAGAAGAAGCTATAGAAAACTACAATGCAAGAGCTAAATCTTAATGGATTAAAGGAATGACTGTAACCTAGAGGGGTTTCCCCTCATCTTTTTCCCCTTACCAATTCATGTTGTGTAAAATATCACAAACTGTGCACACGTTGGCACAATCTATTTGACAAGCTTTGAAATAATGCACAAAATGTGTGGTTATTGCAAATTACTTTTGTTGATGTATAACACTATTTGTCTTGCAAACGATGTCATATTACAGATGCAAGGATGGCTGAAAGATTTTAGAGGGAGGGCATCTCTAATACAAGTAATGCAAAGAAACTAAGGAACTCACTATTGATGATTATATGCTTTCATTATCATTTGTGGGGACTTTGTGTCTGATCCCTTGCACATTGTCCGAGGAGGAGCCTTAGGCAAACAGGGGCCCTTAGGAGCTGCTTATTCTACTTATATGGTGGTGCCCCATAACTCTGGCAACAAAAAATGTTTTAGGACTTATAAGCTGTGCAAATTTAAAAACTCTGACCACATGGTGACCACATTAAAAGTATTTACTATGATATTTTAAAAGTCTTTGGTATTTTTTATCCACAGGCTAAGGCCAGTAAAAGAGATGTCACAGTCCCCAGAATATATGGGGATAGATTTCTGTGAAGAGGAGGTATGGCTGACATGGACAGACAGGAATAATGACCCCCATGAAAAGAGCATACGACAGCTTTCTCAGGAAGCACGGGCTGGAAATGTGCACGATGAGAATGTGCTGGCATACTATAGGTATATGATCTCTGTTATTTTTGGCAAGACTCTTGCAGTATAGAAACTCATGCATACATATGTGGAAGTAAAGCTAAGCAAATAAATATATATATCTATTGTATGCTAACTTTTCCTAGTCTTCCCAACTTTTTCATCCCTCTTATCTAACTACCCCCTGGTTCTAAACTGCACTGATTTAAGATATTTTTGTTTTGTTGCCATGTTTATCATTGAATTTGCTTTTAATTCTATTTCCTCTTTTGCCTCTCCCATGACATGTTGCCAGTGTCTTATGCCATGTTCTCTCATTTTTTTAGGTACCAGCTGAAGCTTTTTGCCCGGATGTGCCTGGACCGCCAGTACCTTGCTATACATGAGATCTCCAAGCAGCTGAGTGTTGACCTTATCTTCCTTTGCATGGCTGATGAAATGCTGCCTTTTGACATCAGAGCCTCATTCTGCCACCTTATGCTGCACGCTCATGTTGATAGGGACCCCCAAGAGCTGGTGACACCAGTTAAGTTTGCCCGTCTATGGACTGAGATCCCCACGTCCATCACTATCAAAGAGTAAGAGACCATACAACATCATACATTTATGTGACCCCTAACATTTTGGTAACGTGTATAAGATAGCATCACTAACTTTACAAAAAATATTTGTACCCAAAATATGTGTTTACTATATTTTAGTAATAGAAGATTCTTATGAGGTAGTCATATTAAGGGTGGACTCCAGCCATCATAAGCACTAATTTTCAACGTAGCCATTTTTGTACGCAAATGCATAGCGAGCTTTACCAGAATCATCTTTATTCATCTGATTTCTACAGAGTCTGATGAGACCTCCTGCACGAATGTGCAGTTATCACTTCCACTGATTTCAGTAGGACATCTTTCCTGCCAGTGACTGGCTGCTTCTAGCTGCCAAAACTGATGTGAAGCATGGACAGAGGAGGGGGGGTGCAGTATCTTCAACAGACAAGTGCTTAAGTATTATCCTTCTAGTGTAAAGAATGCATTAGCATTAATCTGGCATTCTCCATTTACAGCTATGACTCAAATGACTCAAGGGATGATAAGAAGAACAAGTTTAGCAGCACAATGGACTTTGTGGAAGAATATCTAAATCATGTGGTCAGTGAGTCTATACCCTTTGCTAATGAGGAGAAGAACAAGCTAACATTTGAGGTGAGAACGCAGCACACTGCACAATGAACTTGATTATCTATTTACTGATAGTAAAATAAATACATAATAACAACGCACTGGTGTATTATGGCTTAGGTCTTCTAAGCCCAGGGCAGCGGGTTCAGGGTGGGCAGAGACCTCAATTGAAATCTGTAGAGGTACTTGCATACCCCAAGAGTATATTTTTCCTTATGGGCAGAGGACCACGATATGGTATCCTATCCCAGTGCCCTATACAAGTTGAATGGGAGTGAGGACAAGAACCTCCTCAGTTTGGTAGTTCTGGGCCACCCCCATAAATATATCACTGTGTCAGGGTACACCTTTGTACTGACAGAATATAGTTTAATAAAAGTAGTGGGTAAAAATTAAGTTTTATTTATTTCTATAATTTTACTTATAAGGAAAGGCTGCACATTTCTGCACTTTATTACATATATCAAGGTATTTAGGAACAAATTAAGAGGCAAGCACAATGTGAATGCTCAGTAACTTTGAGACACAGATTCTTCCCAAAAGAGTTGAATAAGCAGATTTTATTGCTCGTGCACACGAGGGAGTGTCATCAGCCAGACTACTCTCTCTCAATGAAAACAACACATGTCTTATATACCTTTACAAACAAGAGAGCTACGTGCTAAGATCTGTCTACTTAGCAAGTGTCCTGAAATATACATACAGAAAGATACAGAAAACCATTCATCCTATTATGGTCAGTTTATGTCAAAGACCATGTTTGCAGCTGAGATGATCAATCACTTCTGACCCCCCTCATTGTGGTCCTTGAATAGACTTGGTCAGTTTCTTTTAACTTACTTGGAGCAAGAAATAGCCAACCACCTGTCCACTCTTAACCTTTCATTGCACATAGAGTCACACAGAAAAGGACACTCAGGGTTAACATAAAAATATCTGCTGAGAAGCTGAAGGCACATATTCAATATTCACAGTCCTCCCTTTTTATTCTTAACAGATCCTGTTAAGTAATCAATAATTTGTTGGTTTTTTTTTTACGAGATGGAGCTTGTTGCATAGCGAACCATGCGTCCATTAATTCCTTTTCATGTGGATCATACAATGTGTTATCCAGAGTTTCCGGGTCTTTAAAATCGGGGGATTCTTCACCTTCCAACAAAGGCATTGCGTGGCTAGTGCCAGTACACTTTACACTCAGCGACTTAATTAGTAGAAAGAAAACATACACACACATACAATAACAAACAAAGCCACAATCATACCAATCACCAGTTTTGCTCCAAGTGAACCGAACCATCTTTCAAGGCCAAATGGATCCCATTCCTCATCGCTTTATAAAACTAAACCCATTACCTAGTTCCCGTGAAACCCCCGACCTGGCACAGGGACACCCAACACAGGGAGCACCCGCAGCATGTGGAACAAACCCACACACCCAACATGACTGATCACACCCGAAGCTCCACGAAACATTCTGCCTATGTCAAAATACAAACCATCCCTCTCCCATGGTACTCTAATATCCTCCCTTTTGTGTCTGACAATGCAAAGGGAATTCTACCAACATGCACAATCCCATAAAAATCTAACAAGACATGCAAAAAAAACCCATTTAGATCTTTCTTTCAGCTTTTCCAATATTTTGCTGCATGGTTTCACGAGTGGCCTCTTGGCCTTTCTCGGCTTTCCCACGTAGGTTAGTCAGCTAGGGTTATTGTGCCTGTTGGAGGACTAACGTGTTGATTTCCTTGGAGTTGGGAAAAGCTTTATATGGCTGCAATGAATACAAGAAGCAATCTCAGCTACCTTTGCAGCTCTGTTAGTTACAAGCAGACATGATATGGGCATTTCCAGCAAAGTTGAAGAACTTTCTTTTAAAAACTCTTGACCAATACGTATTCTCCTGGTTGGATTTGGTGAATTGGTTTGTCGTCCTGTGTCCGTGCGCACTGCTTGCACCTGTGATTTGAGAGACTTAAAGGACTTCATTAGAGTCTTACAATACACGCTAATTGTGTCATCTATCAGCATGATCATGCACTAATACTTTTAGTGAATTAGCTGCTAGCATAGGACGTCCCATTATGAGCTTGTGAGGTGTAGCTTTTATGGCTGCATGAACTGAGTTTCGCATAGACATTAATGCTAAGGGTAAAGCTGCTGGCCAGAGCATATGAGTTTCTGCGCATATTTTGCTAATCTTTTTTTTTTAAGACTCCATTAGCTCTTTCTACTTTTCTTGCACTCTGAGGGTGATATGGACAATGCAGATGGTACACAATACCTAAAACTCTAGCAAGCTCCTGTACTATATCAGCAGTAAAGTGCGTTCCTTGATCTGAAAAGATGTGCAGAGGTATACCATATCTAGGAATAAATTCCTGTAGTAGTTTCTTTGCTACTGTTCTTGCCTCTGCACCTTGGCATGGGTAGGCTTCTATCCAGCGGGAATATGTACACACTATAACAAGGACGTATTTATAATGCAAAGATCTTGGCATTTCAATAAAGTCAATTTGCAAACTTCTAAAGGGTCCCATGGGACACAGAGTCCTCCCATGCCCTTGTATGTGTACTCGCTTACCCACATTGTGCTGTTGACAAATAACACATTGTTCACAATATTCTTTAACAAGGGGCCGTATACCTGGGGCCCACCAATCAGCTTGTATAGCTTTAACCGTTGCTTCACTAGACACATGACTCAGGCCATGCACTAGTCTGATAATATAGGGTGTCAAATCAGTAGGTAAAGCTGGTAAATGTTGAAAAATTTGAGGGCCATGCCAAAAACCATTTTCTTCCACTCCCCCCTTTTGTTCCCAATATTGTTGAGTTTTCTCATCAATTTGGGAATAAAATTTAATTTTATTTTAACCGGGGGTTCTTCCCAAATCAACCCTGCAGAATCACCTGGGACTGCCCATACCCATTTAGGTAGCCCTTTCCACATATCATTTGTAACCTGCTCTGTCAATGGATATGCAATATCAAAATCAATCGTAGACATCGATTTTCTATCTTTGATCACTTCTTCTAACCTACCCAAATACAATTCCTCATACTCATGAAGTTCTAAAACAATATGGCCATTAGGAGTGCAAGATATGGTTCAAACCATATCACACAGCAAGTCCTTTCCTAGCAAATTTATGGGACAAGTGGGGCTTACAAGAAATTTTACTTGTAAATTTATTCCTGCCAATTGAAAGTTTAGAGGCTGAGAAACAGGGTGAGGAATTGCTTTGTCACCAACACCTTTTACAAGAACTGGCAGGTCTGAGCTTAAGGGAAATTTCCCTATCCAGTCTTTAGACAGACAGGAGCGGGGAGCTCCGGTGTCTACCAAAAATTTCAGTATTTTACCTTGTACCTTTGCTTTAATAAATGGGCCTTCATCTTCGGCCGTTATAGTGGGGAATGAGTCGGAAACAGCAGGAGCATGGGTGTCAGTGTTAACTAGTCAATCTCGTACATTACTGTCCTGTCTGTATAGTGGGGGTACCCACTTTGCTCTCTGTTGACCGGTTGCACTAGAGAACTGCCGTCTGTCAAAGCTATAACCTTCACCATTATTCACATTCTTTTTTTGGGAATTTGCAATTCCTAGCCATATGACCAAGTTTGCCACAATTATAACATGTCACGTTTCCTCCAGGTTGCTGCACCAACTGATCAGTACTTCCCCCTCCAGCCACAGGCTGTGAAGCAGAGACCACTGCTCTCATTGCAGCTCTATACTCCTTAACTTCAGCAACTCTCTGCCTTTCTCTAGAATCCTCTTTATATTTCTCAAAATGCTTTGCAGCAGAGACCACATCTTTTAAACTCTTCTCTTCCCAACCAATCACCACTCTTTTTACTCCCTTCTTTACCTCTGGTAACAATCCTTTCACAAATGCAGCAACTATCATAGGTTCTGCGTTTCTCTCTGGGTCATTCACACCACTATATGCTTTCACCAATTTTTTAATTCTATCCGCAAACTCTTCAACACTTTCATTTTTACCCTGTGAAGCAGTGTTAATCTTAGTCCAGTCAGTGTTCTGAGGAAATCCTTCAACAAAAGCTTTAATAATATTATCATTCAATGTCTTGCGTGCGGCAGCATTGCGCTCTACCAATTCAACATCTGTATCCCAATTAAAATCATGTACTACTTTAGGAAACGCTGCTTTAAAACAAGTAAACTGCACTGGTTAAAATAATCTGCCACAATTGATCATAATCTCGTTTAACAGGGTCATAAGCAGTCATCAGTCCTTTCAAAACATCACAAAATTTAGTAATATCATCTCCAGGACGGGGAAATTGTTGTTTTAGAACTAACAGTTCTCCCGGTGCCCAAGGGTGATGAATGGTAAAGGGAACACCAGCATTATCCATTTGTCCTATTTCTTTCATAGGATACATGCTTTCTGTGCTCGAAGCAATCTGTTTTACTTTAACAGTTTTATCTGTATTTCTTAAATCATATGGATGTTTAACATCAGTAGAAGGAGGAGGGGAAATTGGGTGCAGAGGAGGAGGGGAAGCAGTAGATTGGGATAAGGGTGATAGAGATGAAAAGGGTGTTGGGACAGAATGGGGAGGGGTGAGAACAGGTTCAGGAATGAGGACAGGAGCATCAGCTCCAGGGGCAACATGATTATAAGGGGGAGGATTAAATATCAAATCATCAATAGTCATATCATTGTTAGTAAGCAATGGAGGATATAACTTATCAACAAGTACAACATTCTGAGATTCTTTCTGCAGTTTTTTATCAGTTTCCTTCTTCCTAACAGGATAAAGGGAACTGGCGGCCGCCTGAGGGTGTTGGGAGTTTTCAAGTGGAGCAGACTCATCATGCTTTCTCCAGATTTTGAAACCTTCCCTAAACCACATACAAAACACTCTCCATTCATTTTTGGAGACATGTGACATGTCTTTCTTTAAAGTCATACGGAGTCCTTTTAAGGATTCCATATTTAAAGATCCCTGTGAGGGTCAACAATAAAAATTATCCTCATCTGATTCTGAGGCTAATTTCCATTTATACATATATTTTCCCATCTCTTTGCCATGCTTCTTAATCATGGTTTCTAGAGGGGACCCCGGGGTAACTCTCGAGAAAAGATTTCCCATCTTATTCTCCTCTACACAAATCTACAATAGCGGGTTAGGCTATGCACTTCTACAATAGCGGGTTAGGCTATGCACTTCTACAATAGCGGGTTAGGCTATGTACTCTACAATAGCGGGTTAGGCTATGTACTCTACAATAGCGGGTTAGGCTATGTACTCTACAATAGCGGGTTAGGCTATGTACTCAACTTAGTTGCAACTTCTGACAATACCATACAATACAATAACTTACTTCTTATAAACATACAAAATAGAATAACATGCATGCATCTTACTTACTCAACTCTTATGGATCCCGTCATTCAGATAGGTACCCAGTGGCCGACCCCCGTATCCTCTACCCAATACTTTACACTAAAGGCTTTCTTTTAAAAGAGGTGCCTCTTACCTTTTTTCAGATGAGCTCAATGTTGGGTAAAGGATCGTGAGTCTGCACCGTCTGGATCCTGAGTCCGAAATGTGGGATCCTGGACGAGCCCCCAACTGTGAATGCTCAGTAACTTTGAGACACAGATTCTTCCCAAAAGAGTTGAATAAGCAGATTTTATTGCTCGTGCACACGAGGGAGTGTCATCAGCCAGACTACTCTCTCTCAATGAAAACAACACATGTCTTATATACCTTTACAAACAAGAGAGCTACGTGCTAAGATCTGTCTACTTAGCAAGTGTCCTGAAATATACATACAGAAAGATACAGAAAACCATTCATCCTATTATGGTCAGTTTATGTCAAAGACCATGTTTGCAGCTGAGATGATCAATCACTTCTGACCCCCCTCATTGTGGTCCTTGAATAGACTTGGTCAGTTTCTTTTAACTTACTTGGAGCAAGAAATAGCCAACCACCTGTCCACTCTTAACCTTTCATTGCACATAGAGTCACACAGAAAAGGACACTCAGGGTTAACATAAAAATATCTGCTGAGAAGCTGAAGGCACATATTCAATATTCACAACAATTTCAATAATATTGAACAATATCACACTTTTACTGATGGCACTGATACATTGAAAAACAGGGGTGTTTCCACTGTTTTACGCATTGGAATTAATATCATTTGAACTAGGAACAGACATGACAGTTTTCTGCGTGAAAAAGTATTGTTACCAATAGCAAAAAGCTCTGGAGTTTGAGGGAAGACAAGGTAGAACACTGAAATGGTCTCTCACTCCCAGCCATAATGTAAACACCTATCTTTTTGCAGGTGGTGAGTCTTGCGCGGCACCTGATATATTTTGGATTCTATAGTTTTAGCGAGCTTCTTCGTCTGACAAGGACTCTGCTTGGGATTATAGACTGTGTTCAGAACCCACAGGCCATGCTGCTGCAGGCCATGTACAATGACGACGGATCAGGTACCCGTATAAATAAAATGTACCTAACATAAGTGTTAATTCAGTCGCTTTGGTGGCTTAACATTATTTTGGAGATGTTTTGCAACAAACTGAATTGTAGGTGCCTTGAGTTCAAGGCCACCTTTTCAAATTGCTAATGCTCTTGCATGTTATATCCTGATTCTGATATGCAGAAACAAACTGCAGATAGCCAATATTTGCTTTACAGATGTCATTCACCTTTAAAAAAAAAAAAGTATCATCTTCAACAAAAAAATCTTTGTTAAAAAAAAATGTTTTCTGTTGACTACATTTTTTTATTCAGTTATTTTCTTTAATGCCTTTAATGCTTATATATTGGTTTATGGTATTTGTAAATGTTAATGTTTAGAAATTAATCAGGTGGCCATACCCTTGCTTATTAGGTGATTCTAGTGGCTGAGTTTTGGACCACAGTTCTTTCCCGCTGGTGCTTACTCAAAGTGATCCTTATCCTTTATTTTTTCACAAAAACATGAAGTTTGTGGTAAACAAACAATTCTCACAGAAAGTTGACCTGTGTTTAAGTGAGGTCATTACAACGAGACAGAGCTAACCAGTATTTCTTTATCACCTCAATGCATGTATTAGGGAAGAACGTTAGGAGGTCAATTCAAGGAGTGGGTCACATGATGTCAACAATGGTACTTAATCGGAAACAGTCTGTGTTCAGTTCCTCCCAGACGCTAAATGCTGTAGCCACTCAAGAGGCACCAAGTAAAAGAAAAAACATAGAAACTGAGAACATTACTGTAATGGAGACCAAGCTAAAAATACTAGAAATTTTACAGGTGAGGAAGCATAATAACTAATAAAGTGTATGTGACATTTACAAATATATTAAGTGCAATATGAAAATATTAAGTGTTCGTCAGTCTCTTTTTTTTTTCCCATAGTTCATCCTAAATGTAAGACTGGACTATAGGATGTCATATCTTCTATCTGTCTTCAAGAAAGAGTTTGTAGAGGTGTTCCCTATGCAAGATAGTGCTGCTGATGGAACAGCCCCAGCATTTGATTCAACAAGTAACATTAACCACCTTTCTTTAACTTGAAAATTCATTTTCAATCCCTGATCCAGTGGAAGCATTTATTGAGTCTCTCTTAATTCTTTCTCACAATTTTCTTTTGGTTCATTTGTCTTATCCCATCTCTTTTTTCTTTGCCATCTGTCTATTACACATACAGTGTTATATATCACTTTGTAAACATCCTCTAATGCCCCCGTATCACCTTATAAATGTATTTATTTATAAAGATGGTCCACAGTTTGTAATGTAACTGTAATAATTTGTGTAATTCATGTAACATATTTCCAATTGCAGATGCTACGTTAAACTTAGAGCGCATTGGAGAGCAGGCAGAATCTATGTTTGGTGTAGGGTAAGTGTCTTAAAATCTGTTACCAGTGAGTTCTGTTGTGAGCATGTTGTTGCATTTGTTTCATTTCATCTTTGACGATCATTGTCAGCCAACCTATATAGCTGTGAATGACAGAACATCTTTCCCTTTTGCAACACTTTGTGTATACGTCTTATCAGGAAGAATACCAGCATGCTTGAAGTGGATGATGAAGGAGGAAGGATGTTTCTGCGGGTCCTTATTCAGCTGACCATGAATGATTACCCGTCTTTAATCTCTGGATCACTACAACTGCTTTTTAAGCACTTTAGCCAGAGGCAGGAAGTCCTACACACATTCAAACAGGTACACAGTATTAAAAGCAGAAGAGATGTACAAAATATTTTACCATGCCACACATCTATTACTTTTAATACTATTTTAGGTAAGGGTAGGCGGTTCAGTAGTTTTTGGGCATATGGGAAGTGCACCCCTATTAATTAATTCATTATATATTTGTCTTTTTTTGCACTACGACCTTTTCAGGTTCAGCTGCTGATCTCTGCTCAGGATGTGGATAACTACAAAGTAATTAAGTCAGAGCTGGACAGACTTAGAACAATGGTAGAAAAATCAGAGCTCTGGGTAGACAAGAAAGTGAGCTCAAGCAGTAGTTCTTCAACAGATGGGAGCAAGAAGGACAAAAAAGAGGTAGGTGAAACCCAAATACCATTTCCTTTATGATTTATTGGCTGTTTGCATTTATATTTAATGTCACGTATTTATTCCTCGAATTGACGTTCATTTTTATTTCCTTTCGGTCCAGCATGTAGAGAACCAGGAAGGTGCTGGAAAACCAACAGTAAAAAGTAGTGAGAATTATCAGATTGTGAAAGGGGTAAGGTCACACAACACTGTTACAGATGAGCTAAATGTACAACATTTTGGGTTATGATAGGTTTAGTTAGTAATATTTACAAATTTTATTGCTGCTTAAATCTCGGTCATACTACTATGTGAGCGTGTCAATGATTGTATACCTTTATCGGTTGAAAGAGATCATAATGTTATACCTATATCTGTTTTTTTATGTATCTTTCATAAACATCCTAGATTTGCTATGCCAAAGAAAGTAGAAATCCAGATACATCGTACTGGGGTCTTTGGCAGGCCATATGCACATATTGTATTATTTTTGTGAAAAACATGAGACATTGGAAGGTTTTTATGCTAGGTCCTAGCTGACTTGTGTTGCTGGTTTACCTTTTTTGCTGTTACAGTATACTTCTTCTGAGGCCTAACATGTGAATGAACTCTGCAAATCTGTCCTGCATGATTTAATGGAACAGTGTAATGTTGCTGACTTGCATAATTTCCAAAAACATGCATGTTAAAATACTTTGAGTAGTTTCAAATGCGTTATATAAAACCAGAAAAAGGTACATAATACCCTAGGGAGAAGCTGCAGCTGCAGATGATTTTTGCCTCTGATTGACTTCTTGAAACAGCCAATCAGAAGCAGGAAATCGCTTGCATTGAAATAAATGTGAGCACTTTCCACACATGTGCATGGGGGTGTCATTAGACCTGTGATGTTTGCCAACCCAGCGATTGAGCTGACTGAAGGTAAGCTTATCACATGACAGCAGCTATACTGGTATGTGATAGAAAATAGCAGGGGGCAGACAAAGCGTAATGCGTATGGGGGAGTCGGCAGAAAAAGGACACAGGAAAGAAGGGACCTCTCAACTTCAAACTTTAAAATCATTTTTTAATGTTATATTTTAGAATGGGCTTTAGAATTTTATATCCTCTGTTATATGACCTAGATCTTAGAAAGACTTAATAAGATGTGTGGAGTTGGAGAGCAGGTTCGCAAGAAGCAGCAGAGACTGTTGAAAAATATGGATGCACACAAAGTTATGCTTGATCTGCTCCAGATCCCATACGAAAAGGTCAGTTTACTATTTTATAATTTGTGTTATTCTGAATAACTTTCCTGTATGACCTCTTGAAATTTGTAAATGTTATTACATGGATAATTTGTTGCTTTTATTATTATTAGTTATTTTAATATATGACCTATTGACAAAACGCTCCTTAGTTGTCTCTGTAAACTGATAAATTGCAGTATGATAAAAATGTCTGTCCCTTTGCAAACACTCTTGGGAATTGGGTCTATCGATTACCTGTATATTATTAATGGGGCACTTCCTATAGAAAATGAGTATTGATTTCACTTGAATGAATAATTTGCATCTAGCAGGATCAAAGTCCCTATGGTGAAATGATCACAGTCCAGTTATCGGACAATTTGTAGGAAATGTCAGTGGTGCAAATGTTTTATTCTTCTTGCAAAATGTTGTAACTTAGAAATTAAAATATAATGTTTAGCATTATCTTGTAAAAAAAAAAGCCATGAAAATAGCATTACATTTCACAGAGTGCTAAAGAGAAGGTGTTTGGTTTGTATTAACCAGAAACACATTTAAGTTGAAAATATGTTAAAATCTTTGATTTAATTCATATTTAGCTGTTAAGGTTATTTGATTATTAAAATATCCACCTTGTTCTTTGTATAAAGTCACAACAATAAACTATAAATCATAGTAAAATGTGATGTACAGTATAGTTTGGAGAATGATCTGTTTCTCTAGGCTCTCCTTCTATAAATGAGCCACAAGTTATAAATTAGATATTTTTTCCAAATTATCCTCCGCTGAAAAGCAATAGCCCCTGAAGAAAAAAAAATCTGCTTTACAGTGCCCCCAGGTAATGCATTGATTTGTTATCCAGAGAGCTAAGAGTTATGTCAGTGTGGCTAACTATTAGGCAGTATTGGTAATTACAGTGGGCATGCTGTGTATATTGATGCTATGAATCTAATGTCTAATCTAATCTACCACACAAATCTTTGTAGCTAGAAACTACAGCTATACAGTGATGGTGCACTGTAATTGTGCGGACCATGTGTAATTCTGGGTAAATTGTTGGCATATGTATATATGCCTTTGACTTGAGAATTTGATGCTATTGAAAGCTTGTCCTTAAATGGAATGTTCGATAAAAACATATTATTTTATATTGCAGTACTCTGTGTATAAGGTGGGTGTGTCTATATATACAAATTATATGGCCAGAAGTATGTGGACACCTGGCCATCACACCTATATGATCTTATTGGACATACCATTCCAAAACCATGGGCATTTTCCTGGGAGGCTTTCCACAGGATTTTGAAGTGTGTTTGTTTGACTAAGCCCACTAAGCCAAAGGAGCATTGGTGAGGTCAGGCTGGTTGGATGAAAAGGCGTAAAGCCCAATTGGTATTCCAATTCATCCCAACTCCTGTTCGGTGGAGTTAAGGTCAGGGCTCTTTGCAGGTCACTAGAGTTCCTCCAGACTAAACTCATTAAACCATGTCTTTATGGACCTTGCGCACTGGGGTACATTCATGTTGAAACAGTAAAGGGCCTTCCTCAAACTGGTGCCACAAAGTTGAAGCATACAACTGTCTTAAACGTTTTCAATGCTGTAGCTTAGTACCCTTCACTAAAACTAAGGGGCTTAGCCCAAACACTGGAAAACAAATCCAGGCCATTATCCCTTCCCTACCAAACTTTACAGTAGGCACTATGCATTCGGCAGCGTTCTTCTGGCATCCACTGTAGAGAACACATGTCCACTACTCCAGATCCAGTGGCGGTGTACTTTACAGCACCCCAGACGACGCTTGGCATTTCATATAATGATCTTAGGATTTTGAGCAGCTGCTTAGCCAAAAAAGCCATTGCATTAATCACCTCACGCACAGTGCTTGTGCTGATGTTGCCTTCAGAAGCAGTTTGGAGCTCTCCAGTGATTTTTATGCGCTATGTGCTTTACCCCTTGTCAACCCCGCTCTGTGAGTGTGCATGGTCTACCACTTTATGGCTGAGCTGTTGTTACTTCTAGACAATTCCACTTCACAATGCCAGCACTTACAGTGTACCATGGCAGATCTGGCAGGAAAGACATTACACAAACTGGCTTCTGGCAAATGTAGCATCCTATGACGGTTCCACGTCACTGAGCTCTTCAGTACAACCCATTCTACTGCCAGTGTTTGTCTATGGGGATAGCATGTCTATGTGGTTGATTTTATACACCTGGCAGCAATCAATGTAGCTGAAACCAAAAACTCAATAATTAGTAGGGGTGTCTACATAGTTTTGGTCATATAGTGTATATATTCCAACAAAATGGTCATAAAGTGTATAACATTCCAACAAAATGTAAAAAAAAAACCCCAAAAAACCCAAAATTAAAAAGTTTATTTTATTAGCAAGTGCTAAAATTACCACTGTATTTTCCCAAAAATCCATGAAAAGAGTTAAAATACTAGTATTTCAAATACCCAAGGGATGTCTAATATAAAAATAAAATTAATGGTTTGATGGGCTAAATTGGAGTGGCCGGGTTCAAAGATGTCCCAACTAGGGCATAGGCACAGAGTGACCAAAATTAAAAGAAAAAAAACTTCCCAAATGTGGCCTTTTAGCCGCAAGCAACGACATAAACCCATACATGGGGTGGTATTGATGTACTCAAAAGATGTTACTAAACACACATTGGGGTGTTGTTTGACAGTGACATATAGACATATACCAGGAGCTCTAAATCCACACCTGTGGAAAAAAAAATAAAAAAATACCACCACAAATTTTGACAAAGGCTGTGGTAAAATTAGCGCATGGAAAGGGTTAAAATACTGCCATTTAAAATACACTGGGGTGTTTAGTTTACAAAAAATATGATTTGACGGGGGTACATTGAACTGACCGGCTTCAAAGATGTCCCAAATAGGACATGGTGGCAGAAGGACCATATGTCAAAGTTCCAAGTTAAAAAATACGCACTTCCCAAATGTGGCGTTTCACCTCCCAAACAACCCCACAAACCTATGCATGGTTGGTATCACTTAGGTGTTGTTTGACAGTGACATATATCAGGAGCTATAAATTCATACCGAAAAAATAAAAATAAATACATTTCTACCACAAACTTTGGCAAAGGCTGGTGGTAGAATCTCATACAAGGAAAGGGTTAAAATACATTTTAGTTTTCCAAAATATTCGGTTTGGTGGGGTAAATTGAATTAGCCGGCTTCACTGATGGCCCACTGGGACATGGGGACAGTAGGAGCAGATGTCAAGTTGAAAAATGCGCACTTCCCAAATGTGGCATTTTACCTCCCAAACAACCTGACAAACCCATGCATCACTGTACTTGGGAGATGTTGCTGAACACATATTGGGGTGTTGTATCATATGTACTAGGAGCTGTAAATTCACACCTGAAGTACAATGTGTGTGATAAAAACACAAAATAAATACTACTACTACCGCAAAGTTTGACAAAGCGTGGTAGTAGAATTAGTGTATGGAATGGGTTAAAATACCAGCATCTTAAATACCTTGGTGTGTTTAGTTTAAAAAAATATATGGTTTGATTAGGGTAAATTGCATCGGCTGGCGTTTTCAAGATGTCCCAAATAGCACATGGGGAAGAATGTCCAGATATGAAAAAAAAAAAAGGTTTTTAATAACAAAACACTACTTGTACATTTTGCCCTATAACTAAACTAGAATCTATTTAGCAGGGTTTTTTTCATTAGTTTTTGTAGATCAGTAAAAGATTTTTCTAATAAAAGTGAGTTTTTTTTTCCACTTTTTCATCATATTTTTTTTAATAGGAAATTATATTATATGATCACAAAAATGATATCTGAGGAAAGCACGTCTTGTCCAGAAAAAAACCCAAACAATATATAACTTGTGTGGGTACACTAAATAGGAGAGGAGAAACACAAGCACCGCAAAAGTGTTGTAACAGCCTTGGTCACAAAGGGTACAAAAACAACCAGCCTGGTCCTTAAGGGGTTAAAAGGGATTAGCTCTTTGTGTGTATATATGTGTGTCTACAAATATATGTATGTTTATGTGTACATAATGTATTTCAGTTGGGTTTTCTATTCTTTCACAGGGAGATACTAAAATGAAAGAGATATTAAAGTACACACATCACTTCCTGCAAAAATTTTGTGCTGGGAACCCAGAAAACCAGGCACTTCTGCATAAGCACTTGACTCTATTTCTGTCTCCAGGTGTAAGTGATAATTCAATATTTTCTTTTCTTATTCTGCTAGTTATAATTTTTATTTTAACCATTTTATATATATGTCAGTTATTTGTGTTCATGTGCAATTTCTGTAAACACAAACAGATGTTTTGCAAAGATACTGTTGCAAAAGTAAAGTGATGTGTACTTTAGTACTGTAATTTATGCTGACATGGTCTCCACTGTGTGAATGCGGTTTACAAAATTAACAACATGCATAATGAATATAGAAAATGTAATTAAAAGATTTAATAAGCTTGTTTTTAATGACAAATAAAATACTGTTGCTAATATCAAATATCTGATGGTATACTATATAGATGTAAATATAGATTTCATTTTTATTTTTATGGTGTAAATGAATTATATTACAGAGCCTATGTGTATGTATGTCATACCTACCAACAGTCCCTGATTTGCCTATGCACAATGTATTACACTGTGCACTAGCACTATTGCGTTTTAAGCTGTGTATGTATGAGAGACACACACAGCCTAAACACTGGTGGATGAGATCCAGACACCACGCGGTGTGACATAACTTTGCCTACTTTATGCTTCACCCACTTGGGTGGTAAGTTTGATATGCCAATGTTTCACAGCTGAACTCTCTTTGCATTTCTAGCTTTTGGAGGCTGAGACCATGCAGCATATTTTCCTGAATAACTATCAGCTATGCTCTGAAATCCACGAGACCGTTCTTCAGCATTTCATTCACTGCCTAGCCACACACGGTAGACACGTTCAGTATCTGTATTTCTTGAATACCATCATCAAAGCCGATTGCAAATACATCAAAAAATGCCAAGATATGATTATGACTGAGGTAGGCTCTATAGCTGTCTTGGACACAGATTTTCTATTCCATGGTTATGCTAGCCATAGGCATGTAGAAGTATTATTGTGTGGCAAATTCTTGCTGGTTATTTGTAGAGGGAGCAGAGGCAGAAAGACTACATATGGCGTTGTTAGAAATTAAATGTATTTAGAGCTAAAAGTATAGAAAAGGAGGAACAAAAAAAAATCTTTAATGTATTGTCTCATCACACTGAAACATATTGAAAATGTGTCCTTTATTCTGCAGCTGACTAATGCCGGGGATGATGTTGTGGTTTTTTACAATGACAAAGCATCGTTTGCACTGATGCTGGAAATGATGGCAGCAGCCCGTGAAGGAGTGGAAGAAAACAGTCCTCTCATGTATCATATAACACTTGTTGATCTTCTCGCTGCCTGTGCAGAGGGGAAAAATGTGTATACTGAGATCAAGTGCACATCTTTGCTTCCTCTGGAGGACATTGTCAGGGTAGTGACACATGAAGATTGCATTACTGAGGTCAGTGTGATGCTGGGTTAGGAAACTGTGGACCCTCATTTACCATGAAGGTTAGGACAGTAGTTTAAAAAACCAGGGTTTATTATTATTAATTATTGATTTACATGGCACCATCATATCCTGCACAGTGGATAAACAGGGCACAACAAGGACTGTATCATATAACTATTTAGACTTAAACAAAGGTAAGAAGGGCCCTGCTCAAGCAATCTTAAAATGTAGCAGGTAGGACCATATTTCACAAGATGCAAAAGGGCAAATGTTTGAGGTAAAACAGCCACTTGCAGAAGTAGGAGGCGGGAGGGAACTAACCTCTTAGTTGGAAAACTTTTCTGCTTCCATATTACATTGTTACTCAGAGCTGACTTCACTAATATATTCAAGTAACCACCATGATGGCCACACTGTTTCAGGAGTGCTTACTAATGAGTAGTTGTACTGATGTGGCAATTCACTATAATGGATGTAATCTACTATGTAACTATATTCCACTGATGCCATTACTAAAAGAAGCACATAAAATAATTGATGGCTGCACCATCTTCTTCTTACTCCTCAGGTTAAAATGTCTTATGTGAACTTTGTGAATCATTGCTACGTCGACACAGAAGTGGAAATGAAAGAGATATATACTAGTAATCACATCTGGACTCTGTTTGAAAACTTCATTCTGGATATGGCTCGAGTAAGCCGAAATGACATTTGTAACATAGTTGTTGTAATAAATTAGAAACAAAGTTTAGTATCGCGTCTAGGTGCGTTTCTTTCAGAGAATATTGCATGTATTATGCTCTATTAACCAGAACTCTGAGGATTTCTCTCATTTTCAATGAGGTTGATATACCAAAGTGATTCCCAAAAATTCTCTAGTCATGTAACACAGAACTGTGACAAAAAATTCTTAATCAGAACATTTTTAAAGGAAAGAAAAATAACACTTAGTGCCTCAACCTCCAGAAATTTAATTTTGTTTTAATAAAACCTGCTGCTTCAACTCGGAATTATTATAGGAAATAAAACACAGGCTAAGTCTTGACCCTTCAATAGTTATTTGTAATTTAACCTTTTTTTACATTTTAGTACTAATAAATAATGCCTTAAATGTTTTGGTATGGTTTTTAAACGAAGGTACCACTTGCCTTGTATAAAAACAATGTATTTTTTATCTGGGTAAGCTAAGCATGGAAAAAAGAAACATTACAGTAATTATAATACCGAATGGTTCCAGATTCCTCTTGCCTAAAATTTTGAGCAAACCCCCTAGAATATATACTTTGATTTTATTGTTGGTTGTGAAAAAAAATAGTAAAGATGTGGGTAAATTTAAATATGTATTGTCATACTGCAAATTGATTTTTTATCTATCTTTATTAATATGCAGTTCAGTGTATTAAATTTTATTTTCTTATGCATGTGTCTTTTTTAAAGGGGTTTTTGTTTATCTTTTCCACTTGTGTTCCTCTTCCCAGGTATGTAACAAGCGAGAGAAGCGTTTGCCAGATCCAACCTTAGAGAAGTATGTTCTTACCGTGGTTTTGGAAACAATAAGGTCCTTCTTCAACTCCCCTTTCTCTGAAAATAGCACCTCACTTCAGGTAAGAGGCTACAAGTAGGATTCTACAGACTACCTCCAAGGGGCACAAGTTGTAAAAAAAAAAAATAAGGTGACAGATATCTATTAAACTGATGGCTGGAGTTCTTCTAATTTATCGTCATCACTGCGTGTCTTGCAGACTCATCAAACAATTGTGGTCCAGCTTCTACAGTCCACTGCTCGGCTTTTGGAGTGTCCATGGCTTCAACAGCAGCACAAAGGCTCAGCAGAGGCTTGTATAAAAGCTCTGGCTGTGGTTGGTAAGACGCATACCTGCTTGCCTGATTTTGTTGATTGTATATTATCTTAAGGGTTAAGGGGACGTCTACATCAAGATACACAAAAAACAGTACAGCACTTCAGTACCACAGAATATCTAGTTTAACACTTTATTCCAGTCTTCTTCAAGTGATAAACTTGCGGGTACTTGCACTTTTCCAGCCTCTATTGACAATGCTTTTAGTCAACAAAAAAGGGTGCTCACTCAAAAAGTGATACGTTTTGTTTACATTTTAATCCTGTAGATTAGGCTCCTAGATTATCCTGTTGCTTTTAAAGAGCTTGATAGACTACAAATATACTTATGTTATTATTTCCAGTTAGCCTGATTTGTATGATCCATAACAAAACATTGGACAAATGCATTCTATCATTGTATTT